>CM062819.1:625836913-626295576 GCA_031772625.1 Pinus tabuliformis | reverse complement strand
AAATGCAACAACATGATATTTCCAAAAATTAAAAAAACAACTTATTATTCTCCATAAATAATGCAGATACTTATCTGCTATGTATAATATTTTTGGATAATCTCTTGTATAAGAGAGAAAACATTGTGCCTTTCAATAGTCCATGATTTGGAAGGTTGTCGCCATTAATTATGATTGGAAACTATTTCTTTACCCACTATGAAGAGGAGACTTATGCTAGCAAAGAGTATCTGTAGGCAAGCTACTACGCTTAGAGCGATTGTCCTTCCCTCATCTTTTGTTTGTGGAGGTATTTAGCAATGAAAACTACATGAGTATAGAGCATCATGTAGTGACTGCCAAGGAAAAAGGGAAAATATTAGTGACGGCATTTTGCACTTCGGGCCTTTCTTTTGAGCTTATAAAATGAGTCAATTCTCCCAAGTACCAAACTTCAAGTGTTATGACTATATGTTTCTTAAATTATTTTTCCCCCATCCAATCAAAGAAAAGAAAACCATTTAACCCTCTCACATCACTCCAATCATTTTCTTGGGACCGACAATGGCAGTTACAAGTCACTCCATAACTACTTATTGATTCCAGATGTCAACAACTTAAATAATAATATTATGTAATTACATGAGTTTCGGTAGGTATATTACATACTTCCTCCCTTAGAGAGAACACTGTCCCCGGTGCTCATCTATCACTGGGACTTAATCGGTACTCTATATATAAGAATCCAAACATCTGAAAATGAGATCCTTTCACTTCAAAATGAGGGATTCCATTTCCAATGAATACCAATAAGCAAAATAAGTAATGGTGATCTATAGTCATAAGCATTTATCACTGCAAAACAAAGCAATTTCTACTTTTCATAACTTAGCCACTATTCAATTATATAGAAACGAAACAAAATACCTATACCAACTCACCGTTACTTACCAATTACTCTTACAAGTCATGGTCACTTTTACGCAATCACTTCAATAGTGATTGGATGACCATCAACACTCCATGGTAAGTAACCTATCATGTATGACTAACAAATCAATCACATTAGTCACAACATTTTTAATCAACTGAAATACTTTTAACTATCAGTAAATTATGCATTGATAGGTGATATTCAAATCACAATACTTTTACAAGTACTTAGAGAGCACTAACACTCTAATCATAAATCACTCCACCACATGCACATTGTCTTAGCTCCCGCTAAAGACATCCACACAGTACCTAAAAGTACCCATAGAATAGCTAATGCTCTCTGATCATCGAAATGACCAATAAATGCACCAAGTGCATATTGTCCTAGCCCCTGCTAAGACATTCAAAATATTATTAATAAAAAAAATTACACTTCCAGTAATTCCTTTCTGAGCACTAGGCTCATTTTATGTCAGTAATGTACATAAAATATTTACACAATTATATATAAAATTCATTTTTAACATAACACATAGATGATTAGTTAATTTGTTTAGCTATGAGAACCACAATAGGTTAAAGAATCCTCCTCCCAACCCATGGGAACTGGTTTCCAAAACCATATCAATTCATTTTCTCATCCAGATAGTTCTTCGATAGAGACCATACCAGGTCTAGTGATGAACCTCAATATCGCAACAAGAATGTTGCAACTCCCAAGGCTATCGACTTTAATTATCAACCCGATGTTCCTACAAACTTAAGAGGTATCAGAACTATATGTGCTTCATACAATGTGTCCTTCCTTTGATGTCATTATGTAATGGAGTGCATGTACTAAAGCCAAATCCGAAACTAATTGTAAAAAAATGAAATGTTCGAAATGGGACCTTAACCTATTGTAAGAAAGTAAGTACAAGGAAAGAGACTAAAATCAAATGCTAAAACACACCATTTTCTAACTAACTGCTAAGAGGATTTTCTTCAAAAGAATGCTAAGTTAACATGTATGCAATCCTACTATCCTAAGCATGAAGATTCAAACCATCAAACCTTTTATTGTTGTGCATGAAAATGAATAAAATAAATTTGTTTTCTTTTTGTCTTTTTTCATGTGAAAGTGTGAAAGCCAATATAATTTGGTGATGTGGTACGTGGCTTGGAGATGATGGCGAATGGTCATAAGGCTTGGAAGACAAGTAGGGACAATTTGCTAGCTTCCTAGAGGCTTTTTGCTCAATTCGGCCTCAAAACAAGCCACTACAGGAAAAGCTACAAGATCCCTTGAAAACCTACAGGATCCCCTAAAAACATATAGGATACATACGAGAGCAAAAGGATCGATGTTGAAGGTGATGGAAAGCTTTAAGAAGGTGGTTGGTGGATGGAATGAGGCAAGGGAGTGACTAGGACCACTTCAGAACCCAAAATAAAAGTTGGGAGATGGCTGGATTTCCTCAAAAAGCTTGGAGAAGTTTCCTTGTGAAATGATGAAATTGGTGTGGGTTTAGTGAAAGAAAGTGAGGACCATGGGTGGATGAAGTTTGGATGAGGTTGCTGACTATGAAATATCTCTGTACTCTTGAAACACCTGCACTCATCAAACATTTTCATTTACCCAAAAATCACGTAAACAAGAAGAATTTCAATTATCTAAAGGAAACAAAATTTCATGAGCTAGTTGTCTACTTCATGCATGAGGAAAAATTTGTATAATGATATAAAAAATTGATGAGATCTAATGTAAGACTTAAGATAGAAGAAATGGAAATCAAATCCTATTGTTGAAAACTAGCAAAATGCTAAGCTAAGTGTGGAGAAAGAGTGTTAAAATGGTCTTGATGGTATGGAGGTCAAGTAGAGGCTTAATCCCATCTTCAATGATGATTTTTCTCAATTCGGGCTCAAAATAGCTTTCCTAGAGGATACTACAATGATTTCCTACAAGATGTACAGATCTACTATAATTCATCGAATGACCAAGAAAATCAGATCCAAATTCAATGTCACAATTTTTTTTATTAAATAGGATGTCTTAGGTCCCCATTCCAAGTGGAATCACTCAAAAATACCTCTATTAACCCATGCTAAAAAATAGAAAAACATTACTAGTCTAAAATCTAGAAATTCAAGAACTAGTGAAAATGGAGAGGATGCTATCTTAGTTCTTATGCCCAAAACAAAGGTTGATTATGATACTTTCTTGAAAACAAATGCATGAGAACTTTTTCATGATACTTCCTTCAAAACAAATGCATAATAACTTTGTACATAAATAATAGAGAAACTATGTTGGGTTCTTGAAAATAACTATGTGAAAAGAACACATATGAAGAAGCATAGAAATGATAGTTGGTTATATGCATGAAAATAGAACTATTGTGTTAGATATTTTAAGGAGAAACATGTATTTGTGTGCAGAACAGAATAAGTATTATGGAAAGTAAAACAAGTAGTTACTTGGAATAAATGTACTAGCTTTCCTTTCTTAAATACATATATCTGAATGAAATAAATAATGACTAACACATTAGTTCTAGTTTAGAGCAATGCATGTCTTTGTGCATACAACAAATTTTATAAATAGCTCTATCTTGGGAAAGATGATTTTTGAAAATGGGCTTACATTTGCGTGCATGATAATAATGTCTATCATGTTAGCTTCCCCTTAGAAGGGAATATCTACTTTATTCGAAATATTACTTAGTTACATCCACAAAGAAGAAGCTAAGGGGCTAGCTCTCTTCGAATAAGTTTTTATCTAATTACATGCATGAAAAAAAAAAAGATAAGTTTCTAGTATCCTTTAAGTGAAATGGATGGTTACATTGGTTTCCTTTGGATACGAACATGTGCTGGTGCAAGTATGATCATATTAATGGGGTAATTATTTTGACATGCTTAATAATTATTTGTTATACATGCTCAATGTTGTTAAAAGAAGCATGTTGTTATATTATATTTACATCTCATGTATGCACATGAATAGATGTTAAAATATCACTTTTAAAGAATGATTATTGATTGATTAATACTTTATCCAATCATGTTACAAAAGATTTGTTGACGACAACAATGACAGGAAAGGATGGTGATTTGTGCAAAAACAAATTATGTTTAACATTGTGGAAGATAAATAACAACACCTACACAATTGGAAGTGAGCAATTTTAAAAGCGAAAATCAGAGGTTGGCTTCATCAAGCAGTTTTAAGGAGGTAGGCTCTATATTTCCCCACCTTTTTCCAAGTGAAAGGAACATATAAAACCCTTCTAATTTGTTGAAAGTGATTACAAAATAAGGGAATTGTATACAAAGGATTTTTAAATTTGGTATCAGACATATACAAACCTCCATCCAACAGAGAAAAATGATAGGGGGAACCCATCAACATAGTGAGGATTCATGAGCACCCTCCTATACTAGATATATTCACAAGACACAATTGGATGGGTTTCTTTAAAAAATTAAGGGGATATGATGATGAAGTAGCTAGAGAATTGCACTCAACTTCAACATGGAGATCCAGAGGTCAAAGAAGCTCCTCCAAATCTTAGCAGCACCATCCAACACCTTCACATCAACATCAACTTAGCGGCAACATGCATGTATCTCCAACAGCCATCAAGTAGGTACAAGTATGCAATATTCTTGACCTCTTATTTTGAGCATATTATAGTTAGAAATTTGTTGTCAATGCATGAGAGATGACGTTTTATAAGCTAAGGATGGGTCGACAGTCTCAGCCGCCTACAACTAGTTTATTGTAGCTCACTCCTTCACTCATGCAATGTTGAATATTCAAATTATAAAGGGTGATGATTTCCAAGAATGAGGAAAATAGTTTAAAGAAGAAATTTTTGCAAAGTCCAAGTCACCACAACACTCCAAGCCCTCCATCCACTTCATAGTCACTATCTATTCATCATTCATCCATCCCATTTCATTCTTGAAAAAAAAAAAACAGAGCATCCTCTCCATTTTCACAAACCTACACTACTCCCTTTGAGCCCTAACATCATCATCCAATCCCTCTTCATCATTTCTCATCACCCCCATACAGTTAGAAGACCTTGAAAGAGGAAGAATGACTACTGCAAGAAGGAAAAATGCTGCTACAAGAAGGAAGAAATGAAAAAATTCTGTTAAACCCCAAGATGGCAGAGCTTAAGAGAGACCTATTCAAAATAGAGAACTCCAAGGCCATTAGGTAGTCATCTAGGCCACAAGAGAGAAGAAGAAGACAACAAAATGAAATGATGCATTCACCATCAAAACAAAACTCGAACTGCAGTGATGAAAAGATGTTTTCCAAGAGGTCCCCAATCTCTTTCTAGCTTTTGTCCAAGGCCTCAAAATAGGAAGAAGGCATGGGAGTGAAGTTGAGGGCCTATTCTAGGCTTAGAATATAATTTATGCTCAAAAAGGCTTTCATGTAGTTTTAACAGGGTTTCCTGTAGTTTTGACAGGAATTACTATAGGATGTCCTAGTTCTCATCTAAATTCATTATGAAGGTGTTCAATGTTTCCAAATGGCGGAACAAGGTAGCAGAAGGTTGATAAGGGTGTGGAAGACATTGCCAAACTGAAAGATATTCAAGAACCAATATTGAATAAGGAGAAGAAAGAAAGCTAATGGTCTCAAGAAACAATGATTTTTCTTTGCACAAATATGTTTTTGGGCCTGTCCTTGTAGAACTTACAACCAAGATTCTTAATGCACAAGTGAGAGGCCACCAGGTCCATGCATGAGGCACAATGAGATCACTAAGTTGCTTAGAGGATCAATAACACTTTCAGTAGGGGGGTATGATGGGCCTCTAAATTGGACATAAATTAAGGTTCATGCCTCTAAATTAAACAATAATTTAAGGCTTGTTACCATCCTTCATCACCTTAAACCTCTATTTTTGCATTAGCTAGTTTATTTTTAACTTTAATATATTCATTAGGAAGGTTTATGAATAATTGAATATTTGTGCCTAACATTATATATTTTTGTGCAATATTATGAGAATATTGGGCAGATTATGAAGATTTGGAGGAGGAGATAATTTAGGGACTTTCACCCTACTACAGGAGGATCAATAATAAATCATAAATCAGCAATATATCATGGAATTATGGCACAAATTTTGGAACTCCAATGGATGATAAAATCTAAGAATGTGTTCTCTGTCGTTTAATGTAGATTCCTAGTATTGGGGATTACATCCACTAATCAAGGGATTTCGTTGGGGAAAGATTCCTCCATTCATGGGGAAGGATTCCTAATCATTTTACATAAGTACCAAGTCAAATTTGCCTCTAGCGAATGATTGAGAAAATCTAGGAATGTGTTCCCTGCCATTTAATGGAGATTCCTAGTATTGTGGACCAGATCCACTAATCAAGGGATTTTAGTGGGGAAAGCTTCCTCCATTCATGGGGAATGATTCCTAATAATTTTGTATAAGTACCACGTCGAATTTTCCTCTAGGGACAAATATTTTCATTATTGTTATTGTGGAGAGAGCTTGTATTTTTGCAGCTCCATTATATTTTTTGGAGGGATGTAATTGTATTGATGAAAATAATGAAGATTAGTGTCTTGTTCGGCTTCTAAATCTTGTTATCCTCCATAGATCTCTGAGTTCCCTTGGGTTTGGCCATCCCAGGAGCCTCAGATACCTTTTTGTATCCTTTTCTTTCCTTCTTTTAACTTCTTATTCACATACATCTCTTGCTTTTATTTCTTTCTATTTCTGCATTTAGTATTAATAATTTATTGTTGTAGGATTGGGTTAAATGGTTGATGTAAGTTTTTTTTTTTTTTTTTCGGATCAAAAACATTATTTCATCCTTGGAAAAGCTTTGGAAGTTCATATTAATCATTGGGCTGCTTGGATTAGTCTTCTTATACCCTAATCTAGATTTCTGGAACTCCTTTGTTGCAAAGAACAATAAATTTCTGCTATTTTTTAGAGCATGCTAACGAGCTTCAATTGATTTGGTTCCACTTGAATTATATCAAAAAAACATTCTAGTTCATAAAAAAAAATTACCCCATTTCATTTTCACTTGATTAGGTTAGGCATTTTTTATATTTACTAACTCACTAGTTCTCGAATTTCTAGATTTTCAACTAGTAATGTTTTTCTATTTTTTAGCATGGATGAGCAAAGGTATTTTTGAGTGATTCCACTTGGAATGGGGACCTAAGACATCTTAGTTAATAACAAAATTTGTCCTGTCAAATTTGGATCTGAGTTTCTTGGTCATTTGATGAATTATAGTAGATTTGTACATCCTGTAGGAAATCACTGTAGGATCCTGTAGGAAAGCCTATTCTTAGCCCGAATTGAGAAAAATCATCATTGAAGCTGGGATTAAGCCTCTACTTGACCTCCATGCCATCAAGACCATTTTAACCCTCTTGCTCCACACTTAGGTCAACATTTTTCTAGTTTTCAAGGGTAGGATATGATTTCCATTTCATCTATCTTCAGTTTTACATTAGATCTTATCAATGTTTTATATCATTCTACAAAGTTTTCCTCATGCATGAAGTAGACAACTAGATCAAGATATTGAATGTCCTTTAGATAATTGAAATTCTTCTTGCTTGCATGATTTTTGGGTAACTTTCAATGTTTGATGCAATGTAGGTGTTTTAAGAGTATAAAGAGATTTCATAGCCAGAAACCTCATCCCAACTTCATCCACCCTTGGTCCTCACTTTCTTTCACTAAACCGTCACCAATTTCATAATTTCACAAGGAAACTTCTCCAAGATTTTTAAGCAAATCCAGCCATCTCCAAATTTTTTTTTTAATTTTGAAGTGGTGCTAGGCACTCCCTTTCCTCATTCCATCCACCAACCACCTTCCCTAAGCTTTACATCACCTTCAACATCCATCCTTTTGCTCTCGGCTGTATCTTGTAGGTTTTCAGGGGATCCTATAGATTTTCCTATAGTGGCCTGTTTTGAGGCTGAATTGATGAAAAAGCCTCTAGGAAGGTAGCAGAGGGTCCCTACTTGTCTCCCAAGCATTTTGAAAATTCACCATCATCTCCAAGCCACCTGCCACATCACCAAAAGAGATTAGCTTTCACACTCTCACATGAAAAAAGACAAAAAGAAAAACAGATTTATTTTTTTCATTTTCATGCACAGCACTAGAAGGTTGGATGGTTTGAACCTGAATGTTTAGGATAGTAGGATTGCATACATGTTAACTTAGCATTCTTTTGAAGTGAAGCCCCTTAGAAGTTAGTTAGAAAATGGTGTGTTCTAGCATTTTATTTAAGTCTCTTTCCTTGTACTTTCTTTCATGCAATAGGTTAAGGTTCCATTTCGAGCATTTCATTTTTTGCAATTAGTTTAGGATTTGGTCTCCTTACATGCGCTCCATTACATCATGATAGCAAAGGAAGGACACATTGTATGCCGCCCAAATAGTGTTGATACCTATTAATTTTGTACGAACCCCGAGTTGATAATTAAAGTCAGTAGCTTTAGGAGTTACAACATTCTTGTTGCAATATCGAGGCTCATCACTAGACCTGGTATGGTCTCTGTCAAAGAATTGTTTGGATGCGAAAATGACTCAATCTGGTTGTGGAAACCAATTCCCATGGGTTGGGAGGAGCATTCTTTAGCCTATTGTGGTTCTCATATCTAAACAAATTAACTAATCAGCTATGAGTTATGTTAAAACCAAATTTTATATAAATTGTGTAAATATTTTAAGTAAATTTTTGACATAAAATGAGCCTACTGCTCAGTGAGGAATTACTAAAAGTGTAAGTTCTTTTTATTAATAATATTTTGAATGTCTTAGCAAGGGCTATGATAGTATGCACTTGGTGCATTTATTGGTCATTTCGATTATCAGAGACCATTAGCTGCATTATGGGAACTTTTAGAAGTACTGTGTGGATGTCTTTAGCGGGAGCTGAGACAATGTACATGTGGCGGAGTCATTTATGATTAGAGGGTTAGTTCTCTCTAAGTACTTGTAAATGTACTGTGATTTAAATATCACCTGTCATTGCATAATTGATTGATAGTTAAAAGTATCTAATTTGATTAAAATTGTTGTGACTAATGTGATTGAATTTGTTAGTCATACATTACAAGTTACTTACCATGGAGTGTTGATGAGTCATCCAATCACTATCGAAGTGCTTGTGTAAAAGTGACCATGACTTGTAAGAGTAATTGGTAAGTAATGGTAAGTTGGTATAGATATTTTGTTTTGTTTCTATATAATTGAATAATGGCTAAGTTATGGAAAGTAGAAATTGCTTTCTTTTGCAGTGATAAATGCTTATGACTATAGATCAACATTATTTATTTTTCTTATTGGTATCTTTGGAAACTGAATCCTTCATTTTGAAGTGAAAAGACCTCATTTTTGGTTGTTTGGATTCTTATATATAGAGTAGAAATTAAGTCCCGGTGATAGATGAACACTGGGGACAGTGTTTTTTTTAAGGGGGGAAGTATGTCATATATCTACCGAAACTCATGTAATTACATAATATCATTATTTAACTTGTTGACATCTGGAATCGAGAAGTAGTTATGGAACAACTTGTAACTGCCATTGTTAGTTCCAAGAAAATGATTGGAGCGATGTGAGCGGGTTAAATGGTTTTCTTTCTTTCGAGTGGATGGGGGAAAAATAATTTAAGAAACATATAGTTAGAACAATTGAAGTTTGGTAGTTGGGGGAATCGACTCATTTTATAAGCTCAACAGAAAGGCCCGAATTTTAGAATGCCGCCATTAATATTTGCCCTTTTTCCTTGGTAGTCACCGCATGATGCTCTATACTCGTGTAGATTTCATTTATAAATACCTACACAAACAAAATATTAGGGAAAGATATTCACTATAAGCATAGTACCTTGGCAACAGATAATCTTCGTTGGCCTAAGTGTCCTCTTCATAATGGGTAAAGAAAGAGTTTCCATTCGTAACTAACATCGGCAACCTTCCAAATCATGGACTATTGAAAGGCACAGTGTTTTTCTCTCTTATACAAGAGATTATCCAAATATATTATACTAACAGATAAGTAACTGCATTCTTTATGGAGAATAATAAGTTTTTTTTTTAGATTTTTGGAAAATATAATGTTGTTGCATTTTGCATGGAAAGATTAAGAATTTATGATAGATTTCCAAAAATAAATATAAATATAGTAAAGAGAAAATATATTACTACATGTAGATAAGATTGTTTTTTTATACATTTTTCTTGGTTAAGAAAATACATTACTACATGTAGATAAATATTGTTATTATAAAATTTTTTTGGTAGAGAAAATAGATTACTGCATGTAGATAAAGATTGTTATTATATAATTTTCTTGTTAGAGAAAATAGATTACTAGATGTAGAGAAAGATTGATTTTTATATATTTTTCTTGGTTAAGAAAATATATTATTTCATTTAGATAAAGATTGTTATTATATATTTTTCTTAGTAGAGAAAATAGATTACTGCACGTAGATAAAGGTTGATTTTTATATATTTTTCTTGGTTAAGATTATATATTACTGCATGTAGATAAAGATTGTTACTGCTATATATAGAAAAATATTTTTACAACATTAAAAGATAAGTAACCTTTTTTTTCTTTATATAACATTGCATATGCCTTTTATGTAAGAAAAGATAGGATGCATGCTCTTTTCTTAAAAAGCGATTTCGTAGTCATTTTCCTGGAATTGAATATAGATTAAAGAGGGTAATTTGTGAAATATTCTCATGGATAAGAGAGTTCTTTTGAAAAAGAATACTTAGTTATGAGAGAATATAATAACCTATGCATCGATGAAATGCATAGAGATAATATAAGTCATATGAATCTTCTTTGGAAATAATATGTTCTGGTGAGTAAAAAGGTTTTTCTTATGTGTGAAAGATAACTTAATTGTGTTAATTCATTTGCAAGAGTTTGCAAAAGTTACATGTTTTGGTGAGAAAAAAGGTAAATGAATTGTGTGTTGCATATTGGATAATTTGATTTAATTGCATGGTTTAATGCATAAAAGGTTACAATTACTACTATCTTAGTTCTTATGCCCGAAAGAAAGGTTGATTATAATACTTTCTTGAAAACAAATGCATGAGAACTTTGTTATGATACTTCCTTCGAAACAAAATTATAATAATTGTTGGCATCATGATACAGGTGTTGTCCTTGATGGCAACTCACTCAGATGAAAGATCACAGTACAGCAGGTTAACATCAAAGAATTACAGATCAGTCTACAAAGAATGAATAAAGAGAGGTATACGCAGGTTCACCATGACCAAGATGCGTATACACGCAAGTTCACTGAACACAACTAGCATATACGTACACACACACTTTCACAGAAGGAAAAGTGTGTATATCTTGGAAAACTAATTTTTTGGTCCAAGGTATTTGGTCCATGGTATTTTGATCCATGGTATTGGTCCAAGGTATCTGGTCCAAGGCATTGACCCTAGGTATTTGGTCCAAGGTATTGGTCCTAAGTCGTGTTGGTCCATGGTATTGAGAAAGGCCTAAATCTATAAAAGGAGGAGAAGATCATTAGGCCAGGGGGGCATGTATCGAATATCTGATAAAGTGTGAGATCTAGTATGCAGGTGATTGGCTTATGGTGTTGTGCTTGATCTGAACCTATTGGGTTGTGTTATATTCTTTCCACGACTAACCCACGTAGTGAACCGGGGGGTTAGAGGGGGGGTGGAGCCCCCCCTTCATTGCGCAGCAGGGGGGTCACAGGGGCGGCAGATAGCCTCCCTCTATAGGGTCTAGGGCAGTGACCCGAGAAATTTTTTTTTGGCCCCTATATTAGGTTGGGCGAACCTACCTCTGATTTTTAGTCCATATCTTTGGAAGTGATGGTTTTTGGTCTATGGTATTGGATGCTTCGGCATGTATAAATATGTATTGTAACATTGAAAGAAATAATGAAAAATCAAGCTGGTAGTCCCGGTTTTGGGATCTAGTGGGAAAATCTTTGTGTATATGTGTTTTATGTGTTATGCTCTCTCATTGTTTATTTTTTGTGTTTTAGAATTCGTATGCAGGTAATTTCTGTACAGGGTTAAAACCTAGATTTTAGTATCAGAACTGTTTTGGCTTCAAGGGGACACCTTTGTTGCTGAGGGGTTTCGATCGGGCCTATTGTAGACCCTGTTTAGTGGGAGATCTGCGAGATCGATTCTAGTGGTGAAAGAAAATGGCAAGTAGTGGAAAGATAGAGATCAAGAAATTTAATGGTCAAAGTTTTGAGTTGTAGAAACTCAAGATGGAGGATCTGTTGGTGGACAAAGATCAGTGGATCGCAATTGATTCGGGTACTAAACCAATGGGAGTGTCTGATGAAGGATGGAAGAAGTTGGATCAGAAAGAAAAGAGCACAATACGATTGTGTGTCTTAGATTCAGTATTGCTAAATGTATCAGAGGAAGCTATGGTGAAGGCTTTGTGGGACAAGTTAGGGACTTTGTACCAATCTAAGTCTCTAGTGAATAAACTGTTCCTGCGGAAAAAGTTGTACAACCTGAGGATGAAAGATGGAGACTCGGTGACAGAGCATCTGAATGCATTTAATACTATGGTAAGTTAGTTGTCATCTATTGATATCAAAATTTCAGATGAAGATAAGTGCATTAGTTTGTTGTGTTCTATACCAGATTCGCGGGACAGTCTGGTTATTGCAATAGGTAGCAATGCAACTACCTTGCAGTTTGATGAATTAGTCTCATCCCTGTTGACGGAGGAGATGAGATGGAAAAATATGGAGAGCCAGAATGGTGATGCCTTATCTGTACGAGGACAGTCCTAGGATAGAAACAAAAATAAGTCATCTAGTGGGAGATCTAAATGTAGAGGGAGATCTAAATCTCTAGGAAAACCTATAAAGGTGGTGTGCTAGAAATGCGGAAAGGAAGGGCACTACAAAAGGGACTGTAAATCTAAAGCTCCTGACAAAAGAAAGGGATCTGATGATGCTCCTTCTGTAGAGGGGAAAACCACCTCAGACGAAGGTGGGGATGTGTACTTGGCTTCTTCAAGTACACATGTATATCATAAGGCATGGTTGATTGATTCAGGTGCATCCTTTCACTTCACTCCCCATAGAGAGTGGTTCTGCAAGTATGATAAATACGATGGTGGTGATGTCTTCTTAGGAGATGATAGGAAGGCTAGAATCATTGGTCGTGGAAAAGTAAAGTTGAAGTTACAAGGTGGAAGGGTTAGAAAACTTCCGGGTGTTTTGCATATTCTTGCATTAGCCAGAAATCTGATTTCTGTAAGCAAGTTGGATGATGCAGGTCTAAAAATAGTGTTCGAGAAGGATACTTGCAATATGGTTCATGGAGCACTGGTATTAATGCGGGGAGTTCAGATTGGAACTCTGTACAAGCTGCAAGGTAGCACTGTTTTTGATGGGTCCAACAGTTCTGTAGTTCCTGAAAGTGGAGCAGAAAATCTAGTGGTCTCTGGAGAGAAGACCATGCTTTGGCATCAAAGGCTTGGACATATTGGAGAGAAGGGCCTTCGACTACTTCATGGTAAAGGTATGGTAGAAGGTATGAGTAATGGCTCTCTAGATTTTGATTTCTGTGAAAATTGTGTATATGGGAAGTAGAATCGGGTGAGTTTCCCCTCTGGTGGTAAGAGGGTGAAACATATATTAGATCTTGTGCACAGTGATGTGTTTGGACTTGTGAAGGTTCCATCACTAGGTAAGTCTATGTACTATGTATTATTTATAGATGACTTCTCAAGGAATACATGGATATATTTCCTTAAGAAGAAATTTGAAGTCTTTGACAGGTTTAAAGAATTTAAGCCTCTAGTAGAAAACGAAACAGAGAAGAAGATAAAGGTGCTGAGGACAGATAACGGTGGAGAGTTTTGTAGTAAGGAATTTGAAGAATTCTGTAAGAAGTGTGCTATAGCACGGCAGAAGACTACTCCATATACACCTCAGCAAAATGGAGTTACAGAAAGAATGAACAAGACGTTGATGGAAAGGGCAAGAAGCATGCTCATTGGTGCCAGGTTAAGACAAGAATTATGGGCAAAGGCGGTGGAGACAGCATGTCACCTGGTCAACAGATCACCTTCATCATCATTGGAGGATAAAACTCCACAAAAAGTATGGACTGGTAAGAAACCCTCTCTTTCACATCTTAGGGTATTTGGATGTGATGCATATGTACATGTTCTAAAGGATAAATGAACCAAGTTGGAAAGTAAATCTGAAAAGTGCATCTTTATTGGGTATAAGGATGGTTTAAAGTGTTATAAGCTTTGGAACCCAACAACAAGGAAGGTTGTGTATAGCCGAGATGTGGTGTTCAGAGAGGTGAAAGATGTTATTAAACATTAAGTCAAATGAAAGGAACCTGAGAAGATAGAGTTTGAGCTAAAGGAGGAAGAATCAGACTCTACAGCAGAGGAGGAATCAGAAGATGAAAAGCCACAAACTCCCGGTGTAAGAAGATTAGTTCAAGAAAGAATTCAGCCAGAAAGGTATAGTCCATCTGCTTTCTATTCAAATTTTGCTTTATCTATTACCAATGATGATCCCAGAACTGTGAAGGAAGCAGTAGATTTAGAGGATGGAAAACTCTCGAAAGAGGCCATGGTTGATGAAATGGAATCTTTGTACAAAAATAAGGCTTGGGATCTGGTGGAGTTGTCGGCTGGAAGGAAACCCATTGGTAACAAATGGGTGTTCAAGAAGAAGACAAATGCATAAGGAAAGGTGGAGAAATAGATAGCTCGGTTGGTAGCAAAACGTTATTCCCAGGTGCCGAGAATTTATTTTGGTGATATTTTTTCTCCTGTTCCCAAGGTCACTTCTATTAGGTTACTTTTATGTGTTGCTGCTGCTTTTAATTTTGAGGTAGAACAGATGGATGTGAAGACAACATTTATTCACGGGGGTCTGGAAGAGGAGATCTACATGAAGCAACCTGAACGCTTTGCAGTGAAGGGTAAGAAAGAACTCATATGCAAGTTAAAGAAGTCTTTGTATGGGTTAAAACAGTCACCAAGGATGTGGTATCAGAAACTTGATACATTTATACGAGGACTTGGCTTCACCAGAAGCAAAGCAGATCACTGTGTGTATTTTAAATTAATTGGTGACCATGTTATTTATCTGGTCTTATATGTGGATGATATATTGCTGGTTGAAAATGACAAAGAAATTATCCAGGATTTCAAGACCCAATTGTCCTCCAAATTCGAGATGAAAGATCTTGGTGCTGCAAACTATATTTTGGGCATGGAAATTAAAAGAGATCATGCAAAGAGGAAGCTCTGGTTAAACCAGAGGAAGTATGTCGAGACAATATTGTAGAGATTTAATATGCGGGATAGTAAATCGGTGAAGGTTCCTATTCCTGTAGGTGTAAAGTTATCTGTTGAATAGTGTCCCAAGACATAAAAAGAGGAAGAGGATATGTCCCGTGTTCCATATGCAAGTGCAGTCGATAGCCTGATGTATGCAATGGTATGTACTAGACCAGACATTGCACATCCAGTGGTAGTATTGAGCAGGTTTGTGTCAAAACCAGGGAAGGAGCATTGGACAGTAGTGAAGCGGGTTTTCAGGTATTTGCGTGGCACTAGAGATTATGGTTTGTGCTACTAAGGAAGACCAAGATTGGACAAAGTTTTGGATATCCATGGCTTTGTTGATGTAGACTAGGCTGGAGATTTGGATCAGAGAAGATCTACAAGTGGGTATGTGTTCAACCTATTTGGAGGAGCAGTCAATTAGATGAGTAAGAAACAATCTATAGTGGCACTATCAACTACGGAGGTAGAATACATCGTATCCACTCATGCAGGCAAGGAAGTAGTTTGGTTGTAGAGATTGTGTTCAAGTATGGGGTTAGTACAGGGAGCTATAAGGATAGACTGTGATAGCTAAAGTGCAATTTTCTTGGCAAAGAACCCTGTTTATCATTCAAAGACAAAGCACATTGATGTTCAATATCACTTTGTGAAGGATATGATAGAAGACAAAAAGGTGTTACTGGTAAAGGTGGACACTTTGAAGAATACTGCAAATGCATTGACAAAATCTATGAGCTCTGAGAAGTTCTCCTGGTGTACAGAAATAATGGGCATTTTAGGGCTGGAAAAATGACTAAGCTCTCTTGTGGCCCCTTGTGGAAAGAAAACAACAAGTGGGAGAATGTTGGGTTGTGTTATATTCTTTCCAGGACTAACCCACGTAGTGAACCGGGGGTTAGAGGGGGGGTGGAGCCCCCCCTTCATTGTGCCTATTGCGTAGTGAGGGGGTCATAGGGGAGGTGGCAACCTCCCCTATCCAGGGGGTTTGAGGGGGGTGAGTAGCCCCCCTCTACGGGGTCTGGGGCAGCACCTCGAGAAATTTTTTTGTGGACCCTATATTAGGTTGGGCGAACCTACCTATGATTTTCAATCCATGGTTTTGGACACGATGGTTTGCAGTCCATGGTATTGGATGCTTCGACATGTATAAATATGTATTGTAACATTGAAAGAAATAATGAAAAATCAAGCTGGTAGTCCCGGTTTTGGGATCCAGTGGGAAAATCTCTGTGTATATGTGTTTTATGTGTTATGCTCTCGCATTGTTTATTTTCTATGTTTTAGAATTCATATGCAGGTAATTGCCGTACAGGTTTAAAACCTACAGAACCAGGGATGAACCTGATCGGTTGATGGAGTTTAAGATCTAATGATGGATCGGGATCTCAAGGCTTAAAATGAATTATCTTTATATGGTTTGGTCATGTTTATTCTAGATCTGAATACTGATGCATGTGTTTTTCTATAAATATTGTGATTTGGGTATAACTAAAGTCTGGAATAGCTGCAGAATTATGAATTAATATTTATAGATGTATACGTTGGTTCGCTTTGAGAAAAGCACATATACATGTAGTTTTGACACATGGAAGTAGTGTATACATTATAAAGTATGTTTCAATTGTTTTTGTTTGTTGTTGCAGAGTTCTGGGTTCTAGTTTGGGTTCTAGTTACTGTATTTTGGTGACTGTATTCTGAATGATCAAATTGATGGGTTGTCAAAGTGATTGACTGATTCGATTGTGGTTGGTTTAGAAAGTGATTGGTTGATGCAGATGTATTTGATGATTGAATTACATTTATGATGTTGTTGATGGATCCAATCTGAAAATTTATGAAACATGGTCCTTAAAGGAAGAGAGAACGTCGTAACCTTCTGTAGGTTGCAACCTACAAACTAGTAAACATATTTGCTAGTACAAGAGTTAGGGGGTTGTATCTTCCTTCCTGTAGAAGCTAGAGAACGAGAGAAGGTTGCAGCCTTCTGCAGGTAGAAGCTTGCATACTGCTATAAGTCTGCACCAGTACAAAATTGTAAACATATTTTCTTATTATTAAAAGAAGATAGAGATGATAGCAGTAGGTGGTGTTCACCCACATTGGGCTTCCTCCTTATATCTTGGTGTTAATTTTTGTTGCTTATGTTTGATTCTTTATTCTTCTTTTACTACACTTTCTAATAAATCTCTGATACACTCGTTAAAGTTCAATGCATGATAAATTAGGTAAATCAAAATTTCTCTACATATACGGTGGTTTCTTTAAGTACAGTCGCATATACACGCTAGTTAACTGAGTTGAAGTAGCGTATACAAATCTATTTGGAAAATTAAATTATTGATATGATAATACTGATTGATCCCCCTCTTAGTATTATTTCCAACAATTAGTATCAGAGCAGGTCCTTCAAAAGAATCTTGATCACTTGAAGGGAGATCCATCATCATGAGTAATCAAGAAAGCATGGGATCCATCGGATCACCAATCTTTGATGGGAGCAACTTTGTTTATTGGAAGATAAGAACCACAACTTATCTACAATCACTTGGAATAGATGTCTGGGAAATCGTGGAAGGAGGATATACATTTGCATCAGCAATTCGTACAGATATAGCATGTAAAAAGCAATATGAAACCAATGCTAGGGCTATCAATACATTATTGGGAAATCTGTCACAATCAGAGTTTGTCAAATTTATGTAGCTCAAATCAGCCAAAGAAATATGGGACAAAATCATTCTAAGCTACAATGGAGACTCTCGGGTAAAATGTGCTAAAATGCAAACTCTTAGAATTCAATATGAAACTCTTAAGATGCACAATGATGAAAGTATAGCTATTTGCTTCTTACGTATTGATGAGGTTGTTAATTTCATGAAGAATTTGGGTGAAGAGATAAAGGAAGTTAGCTTAGTTGAGAAAGTTTTAAGATCCTTGTCTACTAAATTTGAATCAAAAGTATCTGCCATAGTAGAAAAACAGGATCTACAGACTATCACTATGACACAACTTCACAAAATCTTAATTGCCTTTGAGATGAGAAAAGGAGGCCCATCAGATATGAGAGAAGCCGCATTCAAAGCTTCAGCAAAAGGGATGGAAGAAATCAATGAATCAGGACATATTTCAGAAGATGAAGATGAGGTAAACTTTGTCAAGAAGCTTCAACAGGGTTCCGGAAGATTTAGAGGTAAACTACCATTCAAATGTTTTTCCTGTGGTAGAGTCGGTCATTATGCTGCCAAATGTCCTCATAAAGATAAATATGATAAAGGGAAGGAATCCGCAAAATGGAATAGAAAACAAACTATAAGTAAAAAGAGTTACTATACTCATGAAGATAATGATGGTTTATCAAATAGTGATGAAGATGAAAATAGTAATGACTATAGACTTCTAATGGCTTATGAAGATGATAATTTGTGGGATACTTTAGAAGAAGATAACCTTCATGAAGAAATCTTCAAACTCAAAATCTATTTAGAAGGAAATAATATGATTATAGATACCTTGACATACCAACTTGCTGAAAGAGAAAAACACAATGAAAAACTAGAATGTGAAATTGTGGGTCTAAGAAAGGATCTTGACAAAACAAAATCACTCAATCTTAGATTTGCTAAAGGATCAGAAACCTTAAATGAAATTATCAAAGTTCAGCATTCTCCTTTGATAAAGATAGGAGTTGGATATACTAAAGAAGCATCTTAATCACAGAAGTCATCAACCTCCACTAAAAGCTATCTTGATGCAACAAAGAAAAGTGAACAGTATGACAATCATTAGCAAAGGCATAAAGTATATCACCAGGTAAATCAGGCTCAATTTGATTCAAGAATGAACAAAAGCCACAACCAACCTCTGATAAATCATACTCAATTTTCTTCAAAGATGAATATCAATAGAAACTACAATCACCAGGTCAATAGATTCGATAATCACGGGAACTTCTTTAATGGTCAATGTTTCTCATGTCATAATTTTGGACACAAAGCTGCTCAATGTGTTTCTTACAAAACCATCATGACTAGAGAAGCATGAAATCAAAGGAATGTGAAAGGTATCAAGAAAAGTTCCTATAATAACTTTTCTATTCTTGAAAATGAAATAGAATGCTCAATCTATAACAACTTTGGCCATGAGGAATCTGAATGCAGGAGTAAATTTCGGAAAATATCTCAAAAGGAGCAAATTCCATTAAATCCAAAAATATGGAGAAGGAAAGAACCTCAAACAGAAAGATGTGGTATAGACTTGTATGCAGAAGGACAAGAAAATTAGTGGTACATCGACAGTGGATGCTCGAAACACATGATAGGTGACAAAGAAAAACTTCACTCATATCATGCATTAGAAAAAGAAAAGAATGTCTCATTTGGAAATGAGACTCCTGCTCTCATAAAAGGTAAAGGCTATGTTCTCCTGAAAGAAAAGGTTAGAGCTGGGAATGTTATGTGTGTAGATGGTCTAAAGCATAACCTGTTGAGTGTCAATCAAATGTTTGATCAAGGAAATGAAGTGGTGTTTCGATCAAACAAATGTGTTGTTCGTTAACTTGATACAGGGGAGACTGTGATGAAAGGTACAAGAACTCCAAACAACTTATACATACTCAAGGGAGGACAACAAAAGTGTTATGTAAGAAAAAATGATGAAAACTAGCTATGGCATAGAAGATTTGGACATCTAAGCTTTTCTCAAATAAGAAAAGCATGCAGATTCAAGGTTGTTCATGATCTTCCAGATATCAGCATCCCTGAAAATACAATATGCAGACCATGTCAATTTGGTAAGAAAACCAGAGCTCACTTCATTGAAAAGTAAGGGTCAGCTGCTAAGCCTCTTGAACTTGTTCATATTGATTTATCTGGACCAACAAGGAAAACATCACCTCGTGGAGAATAATACTTTATACTGTTCATTGATGATTTTTCTAGAATGTGTTGGATAGGTCTTCTAAAGCATAAAGATGAAGCACTTGAAAAGTTCAAAGCCTTCAAAGCTTTGGTTGAAAATGAATCAGATCGCAAAATCAAATTCCTCAGATATAATCGAGGAGGGGAATTTACCTCGGATGAATTCTTTGACTTTTGTGAACAACATGGCATAAAAAGGTAGTTCTCCACTACAAGGACTCCTCAACAAAATGGAGTGGTAGAAAGAATAAATAGAATTTTTCAACAAATGGCTCGAGCTATGCTAGATGAATCTGGAATTCCTGCAACCTTCTGGGGTGAAGCTGCATTCTCCAGCATAACTATTCTCAACCAAGAAAATGTTCAAGTAAACGGCACTAAAGCTCCACATGAACTTTGGTATGGCAAGACTCCTACAGTAAAATACTTTAAAGTTTTTGGAAGTAAATGCTATATCAAAAGGACTGATGAAAAACTTGGTAAGTTTGAGCCCAGAGCAGAAGAAGGTATTCTTCTTGGTTACTCTTCCCAAAGTAAAGGATATAAATGTTATAATAAAAGACTTGGGAAAATTGTTGAAGGTATTGATGTTGTAGTTGATGAAGCATGCAAAAATCCAAAACAGATAAAAATTGAAGATTATGACAATGAATAAAATGGGTATTATTTTCCCACATCAAATGACAATGATTCTGAAGAAGAAACCAATAAAGTACCAGAAGAAGAGATAACCGTAGAAGAAAAGATTTTGTCCAAGTATGTTCATAAAAATCATCCAGAAACTCAAATTTTAGGGGAAAAAGAGGCAGGTGTACAGACAAGAAGAACTATTATAAAAACCTCAAGCTATCTAGCATTACTATCCTCCACCGAACCTCAATATGTAAATGAAGCACGCAAAGATGAATTTTGGCTCAAGGCCATGAATGAAGAACTTGAGCAAGTTGAAAAGAATAATACTTGGGAATTAGTTCCTAGACCTCATGATAAGAATATCATAGGAACTAAATGGATATTTAAAAACAAGTTGAATGAAAATGGAGAAGTTATTAGAAACAAGGCCAGACTTGTTTTTAAAGGATATGCTCAACAAGAAGGTATAGATTTTGAAGAAACTTTTGCACCTATTGCTATACTTGAAGCCATAAGGATGGTTTTTACTCTTTCTAGTTTTCAGAAATTGAAAGCATATCAAATGGATGTAAAATATGCCTTCCTTAATGGAGACTTAGAAGAAGAAGTCTATATTGAACAACTAGAAGGATTCATTCTTTGAAATTATGCAAAACTTGTACGCAGACTTAGAAAGGCTCTCTATGGTCTAAAACAGGCTCCAAGGGCCTGGTATTACCATCTTGACAAATATCTCCACCAACAGCATTTTTCAAAGGGGTCAGCAGATAGCAATCTATATACAAAGATTCACACTAATAAATTGCTAATAATTGTTGCTTATGTTGATGATATCATTTTTGGTAGCATGAAGAATCAATGAGTCATAATTTTGCCTCAGTAATGTAGCAAGAATTTGAAATGTCCTTGCTTGGTGAGCTTACCTATTTTCTTGGTCTACAAGTTCAACAAAATAAAGATGGTATTTTTCTTTCACAAACCAAATATCTCAAACAAATCTTGAAAAAGTAAGGCATGGAAGATTCTAAACCAGTATGTACCCCAATGGTAACAGGATGCAGTCTCAGCTCAAATGATGACTCAACAGCAGTACATCAACCAACTTACAGATCCATGATTGGCAGTCTACTTTATCTTCAGGTACCCAACCTAACATCATGCATGCAATAGGAATAGTTGGAAGATTCCAAACAAATCCAAAGGAATCACACCTTCAGGTAGTTAAAAGGATTTTCAAATATCTTCAAGGAACATTGAACTTTGGTTTATGGTATCCTAGAGATAAAAATATTACTCTTCATGCATATACAGATGCAGATTGGGCAAGAAGTATTGATGATAGAAAAAGCACTAGTGGTGGTGCATTCTATATGGGTTCCAGGTTAGTGTCTTGGTTCAGCAAGAAACAAAGTTCAATTGCATTATCTACAACTGAAGTAGAATATGTGGCTGCTGCATCTTGCTGCACACAACTACTTTGGATGATGCAAACCTTGCAAGAAATTCAAATCACATGTACTTCACCCATCTCCATTCTATGTGATAATACAAGTGCCATCAGTATTTCAAAGAATCCAGTCATGCACTCCAAGACCAAGCACATACCCATCAAATATCATTTTCTACGTGAACAAGTGCTTGAACAAAAGGTCAAATTGGAGTATGTTCCCTCCAAAGAACATGTTGCTGATATATTCACTAAACCACTGCCCAGAGAGACATTTGAATATCTCAGACAAAAATTGGGAGTAGTTGTTGCATCATCATGTTGTTAAATCCTATTTTTCAGAGAAAGGTTGTTATACACGAGTTTCATGAAGCGTAATCGCATACATATGCGGGTTTCTGTGGGCACAATCGCATATATGTTGGTTTGAGGAAAAGAAGTGTACCAGACTCATAAAAAAGGGGTTTGATATGGTTCTGTCAATTATCTACTCTATTTAATGATGGTTATAATCTGTAGATAACATGTGGAAATATGTTGGTCCTCATAAGTTGTTGATAACTTGATGTATATGTGATTGATGATGATGCCTTGATATTTCATACTAATATATGCAATAATCAGATCTGACAGTGAACATCTGACACAGGTTCAGGGGGAGCATATGCTTATAATAATGCATTGTTGGCATTATCTTAGAAGATCTTGGTACAGATCCGCAAAATGTTTTTGATTCAGGCGACTCTTTTGATGATGGAAATATACAGGTTATTGATCCTGATGTTGCTGATGGTGTAGATCATATATATGATAGTTGCTGATGACTATCATGGTCTTGTTTAGATCAGTTGTCCTTATTATAAATGTCATGTATATCATTTAATGTAAAGGTGATGAAAATACCTATTTTGTCACCCCACTATGCATGAGATGGATGTATGAGTCATTGGTGATAGGAAGGTCATCCTCACATAGTTCATTTATAGGGTCATTTTATTCTTTTAGAAGATCTTCTTATAGACTTTGCTAGTGCTCAAGGGGGAGCATGGACTCAATCATGGGAGTTCAATTAGTACATTTCAGCACATCAGATATTTCAACATGTACTCAGGGGGAGCATGACCCTTTGCCCTTGATGTCAAAGGGGGAGAGTGACTTGGGGTTGTTATTGCCATCGAGTCCAAAGGGGGAGATTGTTGGCATTATGATACAGGTGTTGTCCTTGATGGCAACTCAGTCAGATGAAAGATCACAGTACAACAAGTTAATAGCAAATAATTACAAATCAGTCTAAAAAGAATGAAGAAAGAGAGGTATACGCAGGTTCACCTTGACCAAGATGCGTATACACACAGGTTCACTGAACACAAGTAGCGTATACATACACATGCACTTTCACAGAAGGAAAATCGTGTATATCTTGGAAAACTAAGTTTTTGGTCCAAGGTATTTGGTCCATGGTATTTTGATCCATGGTATTGGTCCAAGGTATCTGGTCTAAGGTATCGACCCTAAGTATTTGGTCCATGGTATTTTGATCCATGGTATTGGTCCAAGGTATCTGGTCTAAGGTATCGACCCTAAGTATTTGATCCAAGGTATTGGTCCTAAGTGGTGTTGGTCCATGGTATTGAAAAAGGCCTAAATCTATAAAAGGAGGATAAGATCATTAGGCTAGGGGGGCAAGTATCAAATATCTGATAAAGTGTGAGATCTAGTATGCCGATTATTGGCTTATGGTGTTGTCCTTGATCTGAACTAGGGATGAACCTTAGTGGTTGATGGAGGTTAAGATCTAATGATGGATCAGGATCTTAAGGCTTAAAATGAACTATCTTTATATGGTTTGATCATGTTTATTCTAGATCTGAATATTGACGCATGTGTTGTTCTATAAATATTGTGATCTGGGTATAACTAAAGTCTGGAATAGCTGCAGAATTATGAATTAATATTTACAGATGTATACACTAGTTCGCTTTGTGAAAAGCGTGTATACATGCAGGTTCGACACATGGAAGTGGCATATACCTTATAAAGTATGTTTCAGTTGTTTTTGTTTGCTGTTGCAGAGTTTTGGGTTCTTGTTTGGGTTCTGGTTACTATATTCTGAATGATCGGATTGATGGGTTGTCAAAGTGATTGATTGATTTGGTTGTGGTTTGTTCAGAAAGTGATTGGTTGATGCAGATGTATTTGATGATTGAATTACAGTTATGATGTTGTTGATGGATCCAGTCTGAAAATTTATGAAACATTGTCCTTGAAGGCAGAGAGAAGGTCGTAGCCTTCTCTAGGTCGCAGCCTACATACTAGTAAACATATCAGCTAGTACAAGAGTTAGGGGGTTGTAGCTCCCTTCCAGTAGAAGCTAGAGAATGAGAGAAGTTTGCAAACTTTTATAGGTAGAAGCCTATGTACTAGTATAAGTCTGCACCAGTACAAAATTGTAAACATATTTTCTTATTATTAAAAGAAGACAGAGACGACAGTAGCAGGTGGTTTTCACCCACATTGGGTTTCCACCTTATATCTTGGTGTTCATGTGTGTTGCTTATGTGTGATGCATTATTATGCTTTTACTGCTTTGTCTAATAAATCTTTGATATACTGGTTAAAGTTCAATGCATGATAAATTGGGTAAATCAAAAGTTCTCTCCATATATGCTGGTTGCTTTAAGTACAGTAGCATATACACGCTAATTAACTTAGCTAAAGTAGCATATACAAATCTGTTTGGAAAATTAAATTATTGATCTTATAATACTGATTCACCCCCCTCTTAGTATTATTTCAAACAATAACTTTGTACATAAATAATAGAGAAACTATGTTGGGTTCTTGAAAATAACTATGTGAAAAGAACACATATGAAGAAGCATAGAAATGATAGTTGGTTATATGGATGAAAATAGAACTATTGTGTTATATATTTTAAGGAGAAACATGTATTTGTGTGAAAAATAGAATAAGTATTATGGAAAGTAAAACAAGTAGTTACTTGGAATAAATGTACTAGCTTTCCTTTGTTAAATACATATATCCGCATGAAAGAGATAATGACTAACACATTAGTTTTGGTTTAGAGCAATGCATGTATTTCTAAATACAACAAATTTTATAAATAGCTCTATCTTGGGAAAGATTCTTTTTGAAAATGGGCTTACATTTGCATGTATGATAATAATGTCTATCATGTTAGCTTCCCCTTAGAAGGGAACATCTACTTTATTGGAAATATTACTTAGTTACATGCACAAAGAAGAAGCTAAGGGGCTAGCTCTCTTCGAATAAGTTTTTATCTAATTACATGCATGAAAAACAAAGACAAGTTTCTAATATCCTTTAAGTGAAATGGACGGTTACAGTGATTTCTTTGGATATGAACATGTGCTGGTGCAAGTATGATCATAGTAATGGGGTAATTATTTTGACATGTTTAATAATTATTTGTTATACATGCTCAATATTGTTAGAAGAAGCATGTTGTGATATTATATTTACATCTCATGTATGCACATGAATAGATGTTAAAAAATCACTTTTAAAGAATGAATATTGGTTTATTAATACTTTATCTATTCATGTTACTAAAGCTTGTTGATGACAACAATGACAGGAAAGGATGGTGATTTGCACAAAAAACAAATTATGTTTAACATTGTGGAAGATAAAGAACTAATGGTCCATGCTCATGAGTACGAGTTGTGGAATGGTACATTGATGGAGCAATCATGCCATAGGATGTCTCTAATGGTGATATGTAGGTAAATGGTTTTGATGACAATTGTAATAGATTTTAACTAGGTATGTGGTATTTTAATGATATTTGATTGTAATATTTTATAAAAATGGATGAGGGATGGGATCCCTTATAATCCATTAAGTGAGGGGTGAACACCATCCCAAGCGTTTAATAATAAAATTAAACTTTTGTTGGTTTTCACCCTACAGGTTTTCCAGGGTATATCGGTGATCAATAATGTGATTGATTATTGTGTCAGTTTGATGATGTTGATTCCTTATCTGATGTTATAATAATAATGTCAAGTATGTTATTAATTAATCTGGTTAAGGGAATCATTAAATGGATGAAAGGTTCATGACACAATTTATGTTAATATACTACAATAGTGGTTGTTAATGGTTATGCAACTTACTGTCTTCTATTGAAAGTTACTTTATGTACTAATGAACATTCTATCTAATGGTTAAAGAGGAATGTGGAATAGTGATTTGGATAATTACTTGTGGGTAATTTGTGTAAAAAAAATATAACTCCCTGCATTTTCATGTGAGGTTACCGAGGTATGTTACATCACGTGGCTTTGTTAAAGTACTCCTTGATGTGAAGTCCTTGGTTCAAATCTCTGCCTCATCACGATGATATATTAAACATAATGAAGATATAGTCCCCCAAAATTTAAAAAAAATTATTTAATTTATAATTTATAAAAAAATAAATATAAATATTTTATAAATTATTTTCAATTTTGCAAATATATTTGATTTTTATAAAATTATCGATATTTATATTTTCTATCTTAAATAAAAAAATATAAATTATTAAAATATAAAAGAAAAAATATTCTTTAAATTTGAAAAATCTATATAAAATAAAAAATATAAATGTCTATACTTTTGGTCATTCTACAATTGATTTTGCGAATATCTTTGAGTTTATATAATTCTATATTATCAATATTTAAACATAAAATTATATTAATATTTATTCATGTTTTTCTTAATTGTGATTGGGTTTTATTTTTCCACCTAATAATAAATATGAGATATTTCTATTTATAGTGGAAGTGTATATGTATATTTTAGAAAATATTAAGTTTAAAATTAAAAGAAATATAATATGTACATATCCACATAAATTTAAAAGAGTAAAATTTATTTTGGATGTTGAATCTCTGATTAAAAAGAAAAGGAAAATTTCATATGTCAATATAATATCTACTTAAACAAAAGAGTTTCATATATTAATTTGATATCACACTCAAAATCTAAGCATGTTAACCCCTTGTAATAAAGCTTTAAAAATGAAAGCTTCCTCCAACAACATTCCATCTTTTACAAAGTTATAAATGGAGTTTGCATGATTTTTTGGAGGACTTTTAGTTGGAATCGAAAATGTTTGTGGTCAAATCTTGATTTTTGTTGTTTAAATTGGTTTTCTGACTGCATATATGGATTCAACACCCTCAAACACTAGTGGGGCACTTCAATTGTGAATAATTCACCCATCAAACTTGTGATTTCAAAGAATCCCTACCAAATTCCACAGAAATTAGGTTGGAAAATAAATTGGAAAACTTTCCAAAAAATCACACTTAATGAATACTCGATCATAAATTATTAAAAATATGAATATCAACGTTGTGAGTCTAGTTCTCTCTACTATTCTTGATTCCACTGACGGTATGCCTGCGTAGCACATGCTGATTGCAGAGAAGAAACCATGTACATCCACATGGAATTCCCTAAACAATGTAATGAATGACGCTTGGTCAAGTTGGTTTTCTCCAAACCCCATCAGGTGGCCCAGTTATCTACGTTCTATAGGCTTGAATGGAAGTTCATTGGCTGGTTAAATGGGTACCCTACGTCCTCGCAATTCTTGAACACACAGGCTGGTACCTCGTCTACAAAAAATCTGCACAGAAAAAACACACATCACAACAAACATTATGTTTAAAATTACATAATACATTTTCCTGATCTCTGGTTTAAACAAGAAATAATGGTTTAGGAATGCTTAAAACTCAAATTCAAATTTCAAATAGAGGGAATGTGTCATGTCTATAAGGTATCATTGTAGTCCCGGTGGGTCAGTGGCACGACGGTTTGAAAATTCAAAATTTACATTTCATATGGTAGCTGGTCCATCGATACTTTAATTGCATGCATGGTATGGACCAGACAGTGGCGGCAAATGGAGACATGGAATATATAAGGATATGTTCCAATGGTCATTAGATATTTAGGTAAAGACATTGGAGATCATAGATGTGATCTCGGATACATGCTATGGAATGCATGTATCGCCATCTATAGGAAGGTCACGTCAATTCCGAAAATTCATAGTATAGCTTACTCTATTTTGGATTCGTCCTAGTACTCAATGTCATTCCATTAATTGATGTGAAATGACAACTATTAAATTAAATCTTCTAATATTTAATGAGAATTTCATAATCTCAATCCTCAACCAATCAAAATTCAATGGTGTTGGCTACGATGTGACATATTTTGCCTGGACGACAGTTTTCTTACCTAAATTTAGTTTTTCTTGCTTGAATTTGGTAAAAAAATATTTAGCACCATTAAGAAAGTCAATAACACTAAGGCGCTCAAAATCCCAAAAACTTAAATTTTGACAACTTGTTGATGGTGGTGGACTTGCCAACATGTCAAGGGATCCCCTCGGTAAGAAGTCCCAATTAGACCTTAGACCGTTTGGTGTAGGAGTCCTAGAAGTGTGTCGTATGGTAATGACTTGACCGCGATTTCGTACAGAGGCAAGTAGGCTAACTCTGTTGGTAGCAAGGGTGTGACAGTTGCAGTGAGCCAAGAAAGGTGCATGAGAGGTTCTAACACACGGGTTTTGAGATGAGTGCGCCCCTGGGAAACCTGTGATAGCATGCAGCTAAGAAGGGAACACACAAGCATAGATGCATCACAACATGGAAGGCAAGTTAGCAAGCAATCGAAAGTGATGGTTAAAGCAAAAAACCATTTCAAAAAGATTCATACATACTTATACAGAATGGTCTATGCATGCATGTGTAAGAAAACAATACATATATCATTTAGAGTAAACTAGATAGCATATGATACAATACAACATATGCATGAAACGTACTAGCTCTTGTTATATTAAGAAGTGTAAGTTCCAGTCATACACTACATCCATGTCCAACCACTAGTTCTAATAGTAGAATGCTACAACCACAACCGCCTTCTCCTCCAAAGAGATGTACTAGCTCTGCGCAATGGAGAAGCCAAGGCTCGTTACAATACTATCCAAGCTCTCTTGAAGATAGTCTTATCAGAATCTTGGCTTACCAAAAGCCTATACAATGAGTTATGAGGGACTATTTATAACAAAGGGTGGGGTGACCCTTGACATTTCCCTTTGTGACAATTCATCTACCCTCAAGACTCTTCATCTACTCTATGATTGTTACATCCAACTATCGACACTTGACTTACACTTGACAAGACATTACATTACAATGCACATGTACCCATGTGAGAGAAATGGCTTGAGCAAGCCATGCTAGACATCACTATGACTTAGACAACCGTGGAAGCCCAACTCCTCAACATCCTCGTGCTAATCAACAGTAACATACTAATGACAATATTGGTACTTGACAATGGTGTCTGTTTTCTCCAAGGTGACATCTTTTTGGAACCTAACTCTTGCCTCCATAGCATCTAGGTACACTTCTCGTGCTCCTCTGTCCAACATGTCTATGAGCATGCGCATCATTGTATTCAATGTGGCTAGACCACCAACATACTTATGCACGATTTATGCACTGATGGGAAATTCTGAGCTTGTGGCAATGCACACCAACTCGTCGAAGTATGAGTCAAGATCTAGTCAGACCTATGCCTTTGTCTTCTCCTTGGTGAGAGTCCCAATAGATGGGATTGCATTTGCGTGCACCACAACATCCATACTCTTGAATACACGTGCATGGGAAGCCTATATGCTAGTGATGAGTCTTGGGAGCTCTTCATAGTTCCAGATCTGAATTCGGATACATGCCTTCATCTTGATCGCACTAGACTTCATCATCTTAGGCAAGTCAATCGGGGCTCCCTTGTATCTCATTGTCCATGTTTTCATGTAATCAACAGCAACATGCAAGTTCATTAAGATACGTTCTCTTCTAGCACATCGATGTTGCCATCTGTTGAGATGGATGACTTCCATATGCATGGTGCCAAAGTTGAAGTACAACACTCACATAACTATGTCAAGGGACAATACTTCATCTAGTATTGCCTTCTTCAGTTCAGATCGGGCGGACGATGTCATCAAGTCTCCTCATTTCTTGTTCTTTTGTAGTTCCTTATCCAAACACTCATTCTCAGCTATCGGAAAGAAAACACTTGAGTTATTGGCTTTGACATACACTCTAGTTGCATCAGCTAAGGTTGCTGGATGTGTGCGCACGTCAGACATGATCACTCATTCCTCAACTTCCGTAGGAGATGTATGATCATCCAGAGTCAACACTCTGTGGAATTGCACAACTCTATGTTGAGACTTGTCGAATGAGAGGTTGTGCATATCTCCTTCCAGATAATCTCCAAGGATCTCAGTGCCTCCTTGGTCACTTGAGACTTTCTCATCATCTGGATGCAATGAAGCGGGTAAGTCTACCTCTTGGTGGTGAGGCATGAGGTCGGTGTCCTGTTCCAATTCCTATTGCTCCATGTTTAACATAGTTATGAATGAAACGGGAACTATTACCTCAAAACGGGTACTGGAGCCCAAAAACTGCAAAAAAACATGAAGAAACAACCCAAAAATGAAATTTGTTTATTCCAGAATGATGTTTTTTTTGGGTCAAATTTTCAACATTTTTTTTTAAATGGAAGTAAAAGCCATTTTTTTTAAATGGATGAAAAAAACACCCTTAAATTTATTTTTTTTATTCTGGAATAACGAAAAAAAAATTGAGTTACAATTTTGACATTTTTTAGCAATGGAGTTAAAGAGAAAATATCCAGACTTTAAAACACTGTAAAATTCCAACAATTCTCAGACATGATGTTAAAGATAAAATATCATGTTTGATAATTCCAACTATTTCCATCCATGTTGTTAAAGATAAAATATCTTGACTCTAAAAAACCTTGACATTGTAATAGTTTTCAACTGTAGCATTAAAGATAAAATATCATGACTTAGAAAAACATTAAAATCTTGACAATTTTTCAACCATGCAATTAAAATCAAAGATTATGACTACAGAAAAATTTCAAGTTTTCAAAATATTTCAAACATGACATTATGGAAAAATTTTATGACTAAAAAAACTTTAAAAATGAACACCTGAATGAAATAGTTATTAGACCAAGAGTATTTTTTTTTAAATGTTAAATGTATAGCAATTTTAAAATCTTAGCCCAAGACAAGTTGAGACATCGTGAATAAAAAATAAAAATCAACTATCAAATTGATAGACAGTGTAGGTGAGCTCAACCCATTTTAATGAAAACTTAAAGACCAACCATGAAATTAACACATTGTGGGGCAGACTCGATTCATTATAATGAAAAATTTAAAATCAACTATCAAATTCGACATAATGGGATCAGGATGCTAAACAACCATCAAAACAGACCCCAATATATATATATATATATATATATATATATATATATATATATATATATATATATATATATATATATATATATATATATATATATATATATCAAAAAATAAATAAAAAATGAAAGTTTTTCAAAAAAAACATATATTTTAAGGAAAAAGAAATTGAACCACAAAAAAAAAAAAAATCTACAAACATTTTTTTTAAGATAAAAGAAACAAATAAAAAAGAATTAATTAAAATTAAAAATTAAAACAGATTTAAATTAAGTAATTTAAATAAACAAAATTAAAAATAAAAGATAAAATAAAATAAAAATTTAAGACTTATTTTTTTTAATTAAAATTATAAAAATAACAAAATAACAAAAAAATAAAAAAATTTAAAACAAAATTTAAAAGAAAAAATTTCAAAACAATTAAAATAAATTCAAGACAAATTAAAAAAAATGAATGCATAAAAGGTGAAAAAAATTAAAAATTAAAATTTAATTAAAAGTAAAAAAAAAAAAAACAAAAACAAAAACAACAATTAAAAAAAAAGAATAATTAAAAAAACACAACCCAAATAAATGAATTACCCTACCACGGCCCCCCTTACCCCTCCTCCTCCTCCTCCCCAGTCCTCCCCACATGACCCCGACACTCTCGCCTCCCCCCTCACCACCCTCCCCTCCATACTCTCAGCCCTCCCCCTCTCTCCCCACACCTGACCCCTCCTGTCACACCCCTACACTGGCGGTACTCTTCCAACCGCACTATAACGAGGTGTGGCACTACCAACCATTTTCTTTTCACCAATACTTACAATTGTAGACAACACCTAACAGTCCATACTTAGTTTATTTTTCGTTACCAAGTATTATCTTTGTCCTATATACAGATGAAAACCCATACATATTCATCATCAATAGCAATTAACACATATACAATTGCACAACAGTGTAAAGGGAGGGGCAACTCCCTGCAATATGAGTCTGCCCGATATCAATATATATAATTTTCCACTTTTACAAAGTATAAGCTAAATCTTGGGAAACCCCAAATTTACACTTTTCCAAATTTTCAACTTCGGCAAACTCAGTTGTTCAGCTCGTTGATGAGCCCCAATTTTTGGTACAATTTGGGCTCATTTGGCCTACTTGCTTTGCTCAAACCATTCATCTTTTATTGCTTATGCATTCATTTCTTGGTTTATTCATGTTGTTTGTAGGAAGAAGGGTAGGCATTCTATCTACGTGACTAATACATGATGATTTCAGGTTTTTGGCATTAAAAGGGAGCAAAGACCACGAAAAAGGAGACAAGGAGACAGTAAGGTGGCACTGCTGGTTTTTAGGAGAGGATGTCCACAGTCTTGGGGACCTTCCTCATGATTCCCACCATAGCTCCGAGCTCCAACCAATCTCCCCACCGAGCTTAGAGGCAGCCAACCCTTCTACAGTTACAACTGTTCTACAGGATCAGCAGTTTAACCTTCAGTTGGACAGCCGAGCTCCACAAATCAAGGAAACTTGTTGGATTATCATTTTGCATAAATATTGAGGCCGTAGCCTCTGATAGGAGCTTTTTGACTTTTGGAATTACTATTGTAATCTCTAAGCACGAGTTGCAGCTCGGTTTTTGTTGTTCTGTAAGCCAGTTTTGGCATGACATTAGACTTTTGATTATGAATAAAGGCAAGCAGATTTGGATCTAATTCTGAGTTTCTAAAGGAGCTATAGCTCTCAGGTTAGGGCCCAGCCTGAGAGCAATAGACCTCCTCTGTGTTGTAATGTTATTTGCCTTTCGTTCCAGCACTTCGTTTCTTTACTTTGACATGCAATTCGAATTTACAGTCTACTAATTTAGTTTTTATGAGATTGAATAGGATTCGTTTACGGTGAATTTGCTTCCAGTTGCTTAGGTTAGAAGAGGATAGTTATAATTCATTGGAGCTCCAGAAAAAGGTTGAAAGGACCTCACTGCCATCTCTGTTAGGGATTGGGGTGTAGTCTGAACCAACCACCAAAATCAAACGCAGTTCTTTTCACATCCATGCAAGCTGCAACACTTACTTTAGTCGTAGATCCATCCATGCACTTTGGTCTTGATCATTACTTCTTCATTCCACTTCCATGCATGAGTTTCTTTCACAAATTGCACTGTTGTTCATTGGTTCAAAATAGCAGAGTTAACGTAGGTTAAAGAGTTCTCGTTTTTGGTGACATTCAAAGACAATTTGTTTCATCTACACTGCTCCACACCATTCCATTGCCTTCCTCTTCTTGCCAACCACACCTGAAGCCACTCAACCGACCTCTATTCAGCTCGTTTACCTTCCAGCTCTTCCATTACTCACGTAGCTCCATTTACTTAACCTTTCGTTGATCCCATCCTTCCAGCCATCGACCCACTGCATGCACTCTTTCTCCATCTGACTTCTCTGCTCCCGAGCCATCACCAGTTCCATCTCCATCTCACATATCCTCCCATACCACTCCATCACTTCACCATCTCGCAAAACTCCCACGGTCGAACATCCTGTAGAATCTCACAGACTTCCTATAGAACCCCTGAGTTTCCTGTAGGATCCCCTGCAGACTTCCTGTAGAAGCCTGCAAACTCGGTTGTTGAGCATCCGAACGTGGTAGACTTCTGTGGACTGATGCTAGAGATCCTCTAGGGCCTCTCCTAGCCCCCCTGACCTTGCCCATGCTTTCCTTCCATTCGAACAGCTCCTGCACAGTCAAACCCTAATCAAAAGCATCATCACAATAAATCCAACCACTTAATGAAAAAATACAAAAACATGTCTTTTCAGATGCAAGTAGCTTAGATGCATGTATTTTAGCTCACTGCAAGTAATGGCATCATTGGTAGAAGTTTCATTCACAGTTTTGCATTGTAAGGGCCTAGCTAGTCAAATTAGGGTTTACTAGGGTTTTCATGCTTTGTTGGCTTTCAGTTTCTTTCTGCAAGTAGATTAGCCTCCTTTGAGTTAGCTTTCGTCCATCACTCATAAAGCTTCTTCTGTGAGCATATAGAAGTTGGCTTGAGCCCTAGCGGACTTGTGCCAGCTGACCAAGTGACAGCTGCGACAAGAGCTAGTACTTGTGCATACAGCACCGTCGCTTCCAAGTTTGTACGAACTACCGGGTTGATGAAATTAGAGATAGGAAGCTCCAGGAGTTGTAGCATTATTGCTACAATACTGGAGCCCACCATATTTTTGGCGCCGTTGCCGGGGAAGTGTCAGAGTATTAGTAATTGTTGCTTTTCTTCCATTTTCTTACTCTTACCTTCTGCTCAGTAGTTTACTTCACTTCCATTCTGCAAGAGTAGCATAAACATTTCCTGCTTTCATAGATTAGCATTTCCTGCTTTCATAGATTAGCATTTCCTGCTTTCATAGATCAGCATTTCCTTTCTGCAAGCGTAGACTAGCATTTCCATTCTTGCAATTTGATTTGAGCAAAGTAGATTAGTTCTTTCCTGCTTTCAGTTTAATTCTGCATCTTTCATAGTTAGTTGTAGATCAATCTGTTTCAGTTTTGCAGGTACCAAAAAGGAAAAAAGGAAAAACAATCAAAAGAAAAAGAAAGTCTTTTCCATTTCATGCCTCGTAGGAACCGAGATAGATCAGGCAAATTCCTACCAAACACCCCCACCACATCACTGAGTCACCCTTCTCTCTTCTTTGGTGACAGTGACCCAGAAGAACCTATAGGTGAACATCCCGAGATATACAAAGATCCTATAGTAGAAGAAGAGTTAGAGACCACTCCATCTGAAGCTATGGCTGACCATAGAAGAGAAGATGAAAGAATAGAAGGTGCCTTCCCCATCCGAGAGACCAATGGAGAGATGAAAATGAAGAACATCAGCCCCTCCGCCTTACCTCACTTCCATGGGATGACTACTGAAGATCCTGATACCTTCCTGTTTGAGTTTGTTGTCCTTTGTAGAACCTATGACTATACTGAAGATGAGCAAAAGCTGAAACTTTTCCCTTCCACTCTTAAGGATGCAGCATTACGCTGGTTCATGGGCTTACCTGGGAATAGTATCACCACTTGGGCTCAGATGCAGCAAGCTTTCAATACCAAGTACAGGGATTATTGTAGGTCTAAGGAAACCAAGGGAGAAATCTTTCGGATGGCCATGGGAAATGATGAGTCCTTAGAGGATTATGAGGAGAGGTTCCAACTAAGCTATAAGCGGGCTAGGTGCACACTTGACCCTGAATCCCTCAAGTTGGTCCTGCTCCGAGGAGTCTCTGAAGACCTCTTAGATACTCTTCACATGTTAGCTGGGGGGGACATTTACCAACTGCCTTATGAGGACATCAAGACTGTGTTTCGAAACCACTCCAGGGCAGATAGGAAACGAGGTAGAGGAAACCTCCCCTCCACTAGTGTCCCTTTCTCCAAACATGAGCTTGCAAATCAACTAGAAGATCTCAAGAGTGAGGTGAGACAGACCATTGCCGTGTAGCTGGACACATTCAGAATTCAGCAAAAGAAAGAAGAAGCTGAGAGAGCCTTGGCTGTCTTCTGCCCTAGGTGCACAAGGAGACACCCTAAGAACGAATGTCTATTGCATTCGGTTGAAGTTTGCTTCATTTGTGAGGAGGACCACCCCACAAATCAGTGTCCAACCTTACCTGGGTTTAAAGCCATGTACCAAGGGACAGAAGCTCCCACTGAACCTCTCTATTACCTCAACCAAAGGAGGCCGCAAGGATCTAGACCTTATCAGCAGGGGATGCAAGGGGCACCTCAAGCTTATTACAGCCCCAACCAGTCAACTCCTATGCCTTCCTGGGGTCCCCCTGCTCATCCTTCCTGGTCCATGCCTCCTCCATGGTCTTATCCACCTCAGTACCCTACTCAACCTACTTCTCATTCATATCATTCACATGCCCAGCCACAGCCTCAATGGAATGCACCTCAATCGGGCTTGAGGCCCCAATACAACACTCCTCCCGCCATCTTGCCTCCACCACCAGTTCAACCACAGCCATTACCTCCTGCTCCTCCAAGGCAACCTCAAATGCCTGCTCAACTGAACCCGAACCCCAACAATAGACAGGCCCAGCAGGTATACACTGGGGAAACCTCATGCCCTACCTATGCTGTGGAGATCCAGGAGATCAATCTTCGATCTGGAAAGACTCTACCGGATCGCCAACTTCCTCCCCCAGAGGATGAGGAAGATAAATAGGAAAGTGAACCAAAGGCTATTCCACCCTTTCCTGAGAGACTAACAGCCACCACACAACCCAACCCAGAGGAGGATGAGCTTCTGGGAGAGCTCAAGCAGTTGTGTGTGAAAATACCCCTTCTCCATGCCATCAAGGATGTGCCAATATACAACAAACTAGTTAAGGAGAAGTGTTTCAAACACCCAGGCAGACAGAAGAAAGATGCTTCAACTATCAATGTCATAGGACAGCTGTCTGACCTTATGTTAGGACAAGTCATCTGCCCAAAGTACCTAGATCCTGGAAGTCCTGTAGTAGATGTCCACATCAATGGCACCATTATACCTCACACCTTGATTGATCTGGGGGCTGCCATTAATGTGATGACCAGGGATACCATGCTTAAACTCAATCTTCAGGGTTCCTTGAGGAAGACCTCGACAGTACTGCAACTGGCAGATCGCTCCACCGTGACTCCCGAAGGGATTGTGGAGGATGTCTTGGTCTCTATTGACTCTTGGGAATACCCTGCAGACTTCTTGGTTCTGCAACCAAAGGCAAAGCTTACTGGATATCCCCTCATTTTGGGAAGGCCTTGGTTAGCTACTGCAGATGCTTACATAAGTTGTCATGCAGGAAACATGACCATCAAAAATGGTCCCATGTCCAAGCAGCTAGTCCTATACCCCCCTGCCCAACCCTCCTTAGAGCATGACTTACCACTCTGGTTGGAAGAAGGAGAGGAAGATGAGGTGTACTCAGTACCTCTGTGCACCTTAGATACCACTAGAAGAGACCCTCCAACCGATGATGACTTGATCGAGACCTTGATCCAGAATCCACCTTCCAGTGCACTACCCTTAGAGAAATTGGTGGAGGATGCCCAAGCTAGCACCTTAGTGGATCTTTGTACAACCAACCCTGTTACTCCCAGAGTCAAGAATGTGGAGTTCGGCCCTGAGAGAGCATTGAAGATCAGCTCCTCCCTATCTCCTTCCCAGGAAAAGGAGCTGTGTAGTCTGTTGGCCAACCACCTAGATGCTTTTTCTTGGAGCTATAAGGAAATGAAAGGAGTCCATCCTTCGGTCTGTACCCATCATATATACATCAAAGAGGATTGTAAACCGGTTAGGCAACCCCAGAGGAGAATGAATCCAGCTCTTAAGGACATTGTCAAGGAAGAATTGCAAAAACTATTGGATGCAGGATTCATCTATCCCATCTCAGTTAGTGAATGGGTGTCCCCTCTGGTGTTGGTTCCCAAGAAAAATGGGAAATGGAGAATCTATGTGGACTACCAAGAACTGAACAAAGCTACCAAGAAAGACCATTTCCCTCTACCTTTCATAGATCAAGTGTTGGATGGACTGGCAGGAAAGAAGTTCTTCTCTTTCCTGGATGGGTTTAGCGGGTACAACCAAATCCAAATTAGCCCGGAAGACCAAGATAAGACCACCTTCACTTGTCCTTGGGGTACCTTTGCCTACCGAGTTCTTCCCTTTGGGCTATGCAATGCTCCTGCTACCTTCCAGAGAGCTGTCTTGAGAATCTTCTCGGAGCTGGTCCATGATGCAGTGGAAATCTATATGGATGACTTTACTCCTTATGGGGCCAACTTCCAGGAAGCATTGTCCAATCTGGGAAAAGTCCTAACCAAATGCATTGAGATGAATTTGTCCCTTAGTCCTGAAAAATGTGAATTCCTAATGACTGAAGGGACAGTGCTAGGCCATACCATTTCTTGCCAAGGGTTACAGGTGGATCCTAACAAAATTGCTCTCATCAAAAAGGTTCCACCTCCCCAAAAGGTAAGGGATGTTTGGAGTTTCTTGGGATTAGCGGGATACTACCGAAGATTCATTAAAGATTTCAGCAAGCTAGCCTCGCCATTGTTTGGCATGTTGGCAAAAGATGTGGAGTACAATTGGACTGACGATTGTTAGAGGGCTTTAAATGAATTGAAGGACAAGTTGGTGTCAGCCCCAATCTTGAGAGGTCCAAACTGGGCCCTACCTTTCCACATCCACACTGATGCCTCGAACAAAGCCATAGTGTTGTGGGGAAAAGTATCCGATGCGGATGACACTAACCCTTTCTAAAGGTGACAGACTTTAGCAACAACTGAATGACAAAGTTTTCATGTTCATCTTTATGAAAGCACAGAGAGAATAGAAAGAGGATCAACCAACCTGGTGTCTTGCGCTTAATCGATCCTTGTCCTTCTCGCTTTGTATCCCTTTCCCAGCTCTTTACTCTCCAAGCCGATCCAGCTACACACAGAATCTGCACAACAAAAGGGAGCAAACTACGAGATACAAGCAATCATAATTGAAGCATGGATTAGGTTGCATCAAATATACATGTAAACACAAAAGCATCTATGTAAAACAAGTATATAGAAGAACATGCAAACTTTATTGATAGAAAGTAACAGGGTTCCAGAGGAAGTTACAACCAATGATGTTGGCCCCAATCCAGCAGCACCTCCTCGGCAGCAAGAACTCTCTTCTTCACCTCTAGTAAAACAATCACCCAATAATCCTGGCAGTATACCAACAGCACCTCCTTGCTTATACAAAATTCCAGCCTCCTTAGACCTCATAGAAGAGTTCTATATATAGGAGGGAAGAGGAAAGGATGAGTCAGCTGGAGGCTGGCATATAGCTGACTAGTGTCCTCTCCATCTTCAGTTAATCTTCAGTTCGTGTGTCCACTTGGAGATCCTTGCTTACACATGGTGATCAAGTACCTCTTACTCATCACAGGGCGAATCTCATGAACCAAGTGTCATTTTGGAAGCTTCTTGGGCAATTGACACCTTGCAGGATGACTGTGCCACTTGGCCAATCTCGCCCAGCGCAGGTAGCCTTCATTGTTTTTGACTTCCAGCGCAGGTACAGAGTGGGACAATTGCAATACAGCGCAGATGCTCAGTTAAGCAGCTGACATGATCCAAAATAAGCCTGTTTTGAAGTGTTTTCAGGTGGAGAACTGATTGGAAGTGCTGTTGTTTGATGACCTTGTTCTTTTAGGGGTAAGAACAACATATTTAGGGACTGAGGATCCCTGTAATTATTGACATTCCATGCTCCTTGACGCGAGGCACAAAAATGTCTATAACAGTTGCCCCCTAAAGTATGAGGCCGTTTATCGGGTGAAATGCTTTAGCTAGAGGATCCGAAGTTCGTTCCAGTGCTGAGGAGAGTGCCCTGTAATACAATACAATACAATACATTATTTTTCATTCATCATTATTCTCATGATCTAGCTGAGGCGGGCATTCCCATGCTCAGCTTTCTATAAATACATTTTGGTACATATGACAGACGATCGTCTGAAGATAGACTGATAATTTTCCGCTGAAACTATCATCCTTTGAATAGGATGATCATCTGCTGCAATGATGTACATGGCAAATGTTTTTATATTTCCTGAATATATATCGCAGCCCGGATGGATGAAACTAGATCCGGGGTCTTCAAACTCGTTCGATCTTCACTCTAAGTACAAGTCGATCCATGTGAGAATTGCGCTGAAGTCGAACATGGAAAGACATCGCTTGATTACCGGTCAATAATGAAAACCGTTAACAAGCGCGAGAGGGATCACCAATAATGACGATGACCCTCAAGGTACTGCAGTACAATTCACGTGGTGTGAAAAAGGACTTGGCGTCGAACGCCACTCAAAATCTTCTGGTCGAAGGTCATTGATGTATACCTGTCGCCGGAAGTGAGAAACTTGCCATTGAGGCATGCAAGCTTCAAAGTACTGATGGGGGTGTTCCTAGATCAACTTCTTGGATAATGAGCTGAAGTCGACAAGAAGCGATCTGTCAAAGGAGGGCCTTAATGAATCCCACATCAATGACACGGAATGGAGCTAATGACTTTAGTGGAGGTGAAAACAAACTATGAAATATGATTCAGGGTGGCGATCATGAATGGATGAAGGATAATGTATGGTAGTGGATGGGACACGGTTGACACTTCCAGAATGACCCCTCTTGAACATATAACGACACTGATGCGATGGATCGGTAGCATTACCCCAAATGTGGATGGTGTGGCGAGGACCATGGTGATGAGACCGGTGAATGAAACAACCCAACCCGATATGGTACGGAGGAAAAGTGTCATGTCCAAGAGTGACTTGCTACCTTTAAACTTTGATGTTCTCCCAATTTTTCCCCAGTCATTTCTGACCAGTACCTCTTTATTTTTGTCAAGCTTGAGGAGGATAACATATGCTTGTTCTATAACCTGCCCTTCGGGCAAGCCTATCGCTATGATTTAACGAGCCTAGCGATAGGGAAACTCGTTCTCGTCTAAAGACAAGTTTGTCGCTATTTAATCATTTTAACGAGTCTAACGACAAGGAAAACTCGGTCCTTTTCATTTTTAGAGAGTCTAAAAAGGTACAGAAAGTCAACTCTATAACTCCTTTTTCGTCAGCAAATCCCTTAAGTCCGAAAAAGTATAAAACAATACAGAAGGGATGGCTGTTCGGTACTTTTAACGAGCCGAACAAGACAAGCGCTCAATCCTTTTGTGCAATAATCCCTCAGGTCCAAAAAGATTAAAATTTAGAGGAGGGATAGCGTTCCGGTCGTTTAACGAGCTGGAAGGCCAAAACTCGGCAAACTTTTCATATTTTACGAGTCAGTGAAAAGAGCTCAAAGAAGACTCGTCTTTTGAGGAACGAGTGATAAACAGGGATAGCAGCAGATTCCAGGTACAGGTTGGAATTTTCCAATCACGGCAGTATCACAAGGATGGCTAGGTGAAATCACTCTTCGCAGCTGTTCCTCAAAATGGGTAAACAAACAAATGGAGGTGAATGATCGGCCAAATGAAAAGTGGAGGTGACGGATGAAAACACGACCAAGGCTTTTAAGGCTTATAAATTTACGATCGCAATGGTTATTTACCGAGATAGGTTCATTTTTTTTTTAAATGAGCTTGAACTTTGGCGAAAAAACTCTGCTCACACTTTTTATTTTTTAACGAGCATAAATTCAGTCCTAAAACTGCTTGGATTTGCGTTTATTTTTTAACGAGCATGAACTATATGCTAAAACTGCTCGATGATAAGTTTGCATGCCCCCAGCATAATAATACAAATCGAGGTGCATGCCCCCCAAGCTTCATTGCGTTCAACTCTGTTGATTGGAATGAAGGTTTACCATTGAGATCTGGACAGGGGATTGTTTCATTTTTTAATGAGGTTGACATAGTAAAAGAACTATCCTCATGACTACTTGTTTCCTTTTTTAACGAGGTTGACACGAGATAAGAACCGTCCTCGAAGCCCACTGTATTTACAGTATTTCCATTAGGGCGACGATCCATGCTGACAAAATATTTAGGAATCTTCCGAATCCGTTGGATATAGAAGATTTCATATTGTAGGTTTCCACTGTGGCTACTTCCGCCAGATCACCTGCCGGCGGTAGGGCAAAAGTACCCATTAAGGCTGGGTCTTTTAGGAGACCTACTCCAATATTTTGAAGTGAATGATTACTCTCATGGATCATTGTGCTGCTTCCCATAACTTGAGAACTGTTGGGGAGAAACGTTTGTTGGTCGACGATTGTAATTTTTCCTTGAAAAGGAAATACAATCCTCCTGAAGTAGGTCGACACAACTGCGGCCATGGCATATATCCAAGGCCTTCCCAGTAGGATGTTGTAATCGAGATTTCCGTCGATTACTTCAACATCAACTTCTACTGTTTTGCCCCCCAGTTCGACTTGCAAGTTACTTAGAATTCCGTATGGAGTATATGATCGTCCATCAAATGCTTTTAATGTCGTCGACGATTTCGACAAGGGTGGTGAGCCTAAATTTTTCCAGCAACTCATCGACATAAGACATGTAGATGCCCCCTCATCAATAATTGTTCGATGAACAGTTTTGTTGAGGGCTTTCACTTGAATAAGGAAAGCTAGTTGAGCTGGTAACTTAGGGTCATATCCTTTATGATCAAAGGCCACAAGATTGGAATCCACTGGGCCAAACCCACCTATTGCTGATAATAAAGTTTCCTCTTTGGAGGGGTAATTTTGCGGTACCTCAAGTGTCGACATAGCGGACGGCGATTGGGCCAGGTCCTCTATTATATTATAATTCTGTGCTATTTCGGCACGAGGATTAAATGTCGATTTGTGTACTACTCCCTTTGGCGAGTTTATTATCGGCTTAGGAACGATGGGTGGCACAACTTCGTTCAAAGTTGTTGTCGAACTACTAGGTTGTTTATCAGCCTTGTTATTCGACCGCTGAGGATTCCGGTAACCTTTATCCCTTGTCAAAGCATTATTCTGCTGCTTTGAGGTGGACAACATAAGCACTTGGGATCGGGAAGCATTTTGATTAGCAACCATATTTTGACCTGGATTAGGAAACGGATCAGTCAATACTGCTGGGTTTTTTGAACTCTTGAAGAGTTTCTTAACTTCAGCTATATGTGGACAATCTTTCGTCCAATGATCCTCATCGCATATATGACACCCTGTCGGGGGTTTCCTTTTTCTTCTTGTCTTTTTCTTCTTGCCCCCTGGTTGCTTCAGTTGTTTGCCTTTGTCAGTCGACATGGCATTTACTTCTGAGGTAAGAAGTTCTTCATTTGCATTTTGATTAGAAATTTTGCATTTTCCAGTCACGCCATTACTGGCGTGAGAGTTAGTATTCGATCCAGGAGGGGGAGGAATTGAAAATTCAGGTCTAGGGGCGTCAGGTATTTTGTCGTAGAGCGTGCCCGACTGAGTATATACTAAGTCTAAATATTGAGCACGAGCAATGACTTGCTCCTCTGTTACGACTCCTCCCTTGGCCACATCTTCCGTTATAGCTGGAAGTAACGACTTTATAAACCATTCAGCTAGCAGCTGATCGGGAACGTAAGTTTTCACCATCCTACGATGACGTCGCCACTCATGTATATGATCAGATATGTGAGTGGCCGTTGTCTGTTTGAAGTTGGTAAGGAGTTCTGTCCCTGTTTCATACCTTATCGGTAATTGAAAATGGGTTAAGAAAGTCGTGGCTAAGGAGCTGAAATTGTCGAAAGAGGCTCTTGGCAATTCAATGTACCATTTAGCCGCTGGACCTGTCAATGTCCTCTGGAAGAGGCGAAGTCTTATCGAATCATCATTCAGGGTGTTTGATGAACACCACAGATGGAATGTCATCACATGATTCGACGGGTCTTCACCCGGATTTCCATTAAATTTAGGAATATCTGACGGAAGTTTATGTGGAATCGCTGGCCACCAAGGGGCATAAGCAATTGGATCATTCGTCAGCCGGTTTAGATCTGGTAGTTCTAGAGTTGCTACAAAGGGCAACTGTTGATTCAGGTTAGGCGAAGCATATCCAGGATAAGATGGTATCGCCTGAGCAATAGGTCTTTGCAGACCAGCATTATGCTGACAACTTTGACAAGGTTGATGGGCGTAACCATTATAGTATGGTTGCCCATTACTTACAAAGACTTGTTGCTCAGGTCCTTGATATGATTGCTGGAAAGGCGGTTGTTGAGATTGAAGCAGCTCTGGTTGTTGGACCATTTGCTGTTGACCAATACTGGATGATTGACCAGGATGAGAAGTCACAGTACTTGTTTGAGCCTGAGTCGCTCCAGATAAGGAAGCACTACCCTGAGCTTGCGATTGAGTCGCTAAGCCAAGAGGTTGTTGTATTACAACAGGTAACGCTTGTACTTGCGACACATTCGCTATAGCAGGTGTGGTGGTAATATTTGACACAGGGTGGACTGGTTGCATAGAATATACAACTCCTGGTTGTTGAGGCAGTATTGGTACCCAACTGCTGGATGTAATTCCAGTTTGACCTGAATTTTGTTGTGAACTCACGGATGGGCATCCTCCCGGAGGAGGTAATGAAAAGGCATACTGCCCCCCATATGGTATCAATCCAGAACTCAAGGGGATCGATTGCCCAGGTTGACCTCCAAATGGATCAATTTGGCGAGTTTCAACATAAGAAATACCAGATGATAATCCGGACGAAGAAATAGGAACTAACCATGTCATCGTCCCTGATGGGACTCCGGCTTGTTGTTGACAACTTGCCGGGATAGATGGTATACCAGCGAACATCGTTGGAGTAGCAGTAGGAGCCTCTGCTGCTGCTGTGTCGGATGACACAGTCCCAGATGTCGACGGTTGTTCAGACATATCTAGTCTATCCAAAAGATTTCTTAGAGATTCTACAGGAACTTCCACTCGAGGTGGACTAACTTCGAAGATCAACGCGGGAAGGGTGATGATTATTCCGCTTAAAATAAATTTTATTAACGACGCTTTTAGACACAAACTTGCTTTTTCATGTTTTAAGAGTCGAGAAAAAGCTAAAGATGACTCTAGTCGCCTTCGATGTATTAACGAGCCCGAAGTGACAAATGCTCGGTTGGACTTTTTCAGTTATAGAGTTTGAAAAAGACCAAAAGAAACTGCTCTGGAGATCTAGGCAGAGGGTGTGCCAAACTTTTCGCGAAACCACAGAATACGTTTTACGGTACGGGTGGTCGATCTTCGTGAATGCTGTGTTCACTGCATCGCGATCAGTAGGGCGGCCGACACGGTTTCCTAAGGATAAAAGATAAATGCCTATAGGGGTCTCCCAATATATACGCGACGGTACGTGGGAGCACAAGTCCGTATTAGTGCCACCGACTCTCAGGAGGAATCACCCACCTTCGTAGAGATCGATAGTCACTACGTTTAACGACGCCGGAACACGTCTCTACCTAGACCTCTAGATGTTTGCGTTATGTTACAAAGCGTTGTTATGTAAATTGGGTTTATTTTAATGTTGATCTTGCTTAACAGTTTGTCTTTCAGGATCACCACGAGTTGTATTGGTACAAATTCCTAAATGCAGCTAAAATGATAAGCAAGCTTTTACAATCTTTTTAGCTTTGAAAATCCTAGCTACTGAGGGGAGAGAAAAACAATATCTTTCCACACAGAGCACAAAGCACAAACTAATGCACTTTCTCCTAGATCAGACACCCAAACTTATCAAAAATGCAAATGCAAGATGCATGTATTTCTTTTCTTTTCCTTTAATGTTGATGCTTAACAAAAGGAAAGCTGTTGTATGACTTTCGAATTCAATTTGAAGCGTAAACAAACAAGTATTGTCTAAATGAAAAGACGCTTTACAGGTACTTGTTTTACACCAAAAATATATGAATTCAAACCATAAAGTGAGAACAAACCAACTTAAATAGCTATGAACAGTAATAACACTAACTCATAAGATCGCAATCTAAGAGGCCACAGCTACTAGGTTCGCTTTTCACAATGGGAAATTGTAACTGAAACAAGAAATACTGAAAGAACCTTTACAATTTCATCACACAACTGAGGCGGAATAATGTCAAGGAGATAAGGTCTACAGCAAATACAATAACCAGCAAGCAATCAGCCAAAAAACAAGTGCAAACAGGGCCAAGACACAAAGGAAGAGCTGAGCTAGACTAAGGCCAACTGGACCAGCGCAGGCACTGGTCTGCCAGTTTCACTCTCAGCGCAGTTCCCGAAGGGAGCACCTGCGCTGTAATGCAGACTGCCTGTGGACAGCCTGCACTGACTTACGAGAGTTACGTCTGCTAAGAATTCCGGGTCATAAAAAGCTCAAAAATGTACTGTTTTGACTGAAATAAAATGCTATGGGTTAAGTACAGGCTAAGGGATGATCAAGAGGATAAAGATCTATCACAAAGAGTAAGGATTCATCTGTAGATTAGCTCTTTAAATCTTGAATTTGCTCACCAAAGGAGCAAGAGTAGCAAAAACCCTCTACTTCGCTTTTGATAGAGTCAAAAGCTTTTCGATTCGGTACTCCTTTCTTCAAGAAATGAATAGCAAAATACTACAACAACAAGATACTACGGTTCCCCAGCGGAGTCGCCAGTTTGTTGTGGGGAAAAGTATCCGATGCGGATGACACTAACCCTTTCTAAAGGTGACAGACTTTAGCAACAATTGAATGACAAAGTTTTCATGTTCATCTTTATGAAAGCACAGAGAGAATAGAAAGAGGATCAACCAACCTGGTGTCTTGCGCTTAGTCGATCCTTGTCCTTCTCGCTTTGTATCCCGTTCCCAGCTCTTTACTCTCCAAGCCGATCCAGCTACACACAGAATCTGCACAACAAAAGGGAGCAAACTACGAGATACAAGCAATCATAATTGAAGCATGGATTAGGTTGCATCAAATATACATGTAAACACAAAAGCATCTATGTAAAACAAGTATATAGAAGAACATGCAAACTTTATTGATAGAAAGTAACAGGGTTCCAGAGGAAGTTACAACCAATGATGTTGGCCCCAATCCAGTAGCACCTCCTCGGTAGCAAGAACTCTCTTCTTCACCTCTAGTAAAACAATCACCCAATAATCCTGGCAGTATACCAACAGCACCTCCTTGCTTATACAAAATTCCAGCCTCCTTAGACCTCATAGAAGAGTTCTATATATAGGAGGGAAGAGGAAAGGATGAGTCAGCTGGAGGCTGGCATATAGCTGACTAGTGTCCTCTCCATCTTCAGTTAATCTTCAGTTCGTGTGTCCACTTGGAGATCCTTGCTTACACATGGTGATCAAGTACCTCTTACTCATCACAGGGCGAATCTCATGAACCAAGTGTCATTTTGGAAGCTTCTTGGGCAATTGACACCTTGCAGGATGACTGTGCCACTTGGCCAATCTCGCCCAGCGCAGGTAGCCTTCATTGTTTTTGACTTCCAGCGCAGGTACAGAGTGGGACAATTGCAATACAGTGCAGATGCTCAGTTAAGCAGCTGACATGATCCAAAATAAGCCTGTTTTGAAGTGTTTTCAGGTGGAGAACTGATTGGAAGTGCTGTTGTTTGATGACCTTGTTCTTTTAGGGGTAAGAACAACATATTTAGGGACTGAGGATCCCTGTAATTATTGACATTCCATGCTCCTTGACGCGAGGCACAAAAATGTCTATAACACATAGGTGTAGCTTTAGGACAAGTTGAGCAAAAACTTCCATATGCCATTTACTTTGTTAGCAAAAACTTGACCAAAGCTGAGCTGAATTACACTGTAACCGAGAAAGAATTCTTGGCTGTGGTCCATGCACTGAACAAGTTCCGACATTATATTACTGGCTATCAAACATTTGTACATACTGACCATGCTGCAATCAGATATTTAATGAATAAACCAGATGTGAATGCTCGTATTATTAGATGGTTACTTTTATTGCAGCAGTTTGATTTGACCATTGTTGACAAACCAGGTAGAGAAAATGTTGTTGCTGACTTTTTATCTAGATTGGATTTGTCTGCAGATGAGGATGGAACAGTGGATGACCGGATGCCCGATGAACATCTTTTTGCTATTTCAGTACTCTCTCCATGGTTTGCGGATATAGCAAACTACCTTGTTTCAGCACAGTTCCCTCCGCACCTATCTTCCAGAGAGAAGAGCAGAATCATCAGAAAAAGTGCCTCATTTACTTGGATCGGGGGCAATCTGTTCAAGCTTGGCCCCGATCAGATCTTAAGGCGTTGTGTAAGGGAGGAGGAAGTCTTTGATATCCTCCTCACTTGTCATGATGGGCCTTGTGGAGGACATTTTGCAGCAAAGAGAACTGCCTTCAAAATCCTGCAGGCAGGCTACTATTGGCCCACACTTCATCAAGATGTCAGAAGATATGTCAGCCAGTGTGACCAATGCCAAAGAATGGGGAAACCGACCCAAAGGGATGAGATGCCTCTCCAACCTCAAGTGACTCTTGAGCCATTTGAGAAGTGGGGCATGGAATTTGTGGGCCCAATCAAACCTCCTTCGAGGAAAAGGTCTTACATCGTTGTGTGTACTGACTACTTGACAAAGTGGGCAGAGACTAAAGCAATCAAAGCAGCAACAGAAGAAAAGGTGGCCGAGTTCCTAAGAGAAAACATCTTCTATAAGTTTGGCTATCCAAGAGAGTTGGTCACCGATCAAGGGAGCCAGTTCACCTCGAACCTGGTTGAAGATCTACTAGCTCATCACAAGATCAAGCATAGGACTTCCACCCCTTATCACCCTCAAGCAAATGGGCAGGTGGAAGTCACCAATAAAGCATTGGAAGGGATCTTGACTAAGGTGGTGAGCAGTAGCAGAAAGGACTGGGCAGATCGCCTGGTTGAAGCCACATGGGCTTACAACACCACTTGGAAGACCACCACCGGCTTCACACCTTATGAGCTGGTCTATGGGAAGAAAGCTTTGTTGTCCATTGATTTGAATACAACACTTTGAGGATGGCAGCTCAGCTGGACCTAGATCTCAGCCATGCATAGCAAGAAAGGTTATTGCAGCTGAATGGATTGGATGAGCACCGAATGCAGGCCCTCCTTCACTCAGAAGTGGTTCAACTTCAGAGAAAGGTGTGGCATGACCAACATCTCCATGACAAGCAATTTCAGCCGAGAGATTGGGCTTTGTTGTATGAATCCAGATACAAAGATTTCAAGGGGAAGCTGAGAACCAGATGGCTAGGACCATATGCAGTGTAAAAATGCCATGACAATGGATCTGTCCTTATTCGAACCATTGATGAGGAGGCCATTCCCATGCTTGTCAATGGGCATCGATTGAAGATCTACAGGAGACCTCTCTCAAGACAAGAGTTCATCAAAACTATGGAGAAATCTGTATTGGCCATAGAGAAGGGTTCTGCCTTTGCTTTGGGCATACCCTGAAGGATTTAAAAAAAAAAAAAGAAAAAAAAAAGAAAAAATAATAAAGATCCTTGGGTGAAAACCTCTCTGAGGCGCCCAAGGCAGGTGGTAGGGGTGAAAACCTCATTGAGGCGCCCCTATTGTCTTTCAAAAAAAAAGGGAAAAGGTTTGAAAAAGATCCTTGAGTGAAAACCTCTCTGAGGCACTCAGGGCAGATGGCATGGGTGAAAACCTCTTTAAGGCGCCCCTGTTATCTTTAAAAAAGAAAAAAAAAAAAAAAAAAAAAAAAAAAATAAGCAAAATATGGTAAAATTGCATGCAGGTTGCAGATGTTCTATGGAGGAGAGGAAGCCTCTCAACTCAAAGCCAAGGGTCCTTATCATGCTATCAAGGGACCTCACCAGCACCTCCTCCAAGGATACCCATGTTTTTTCAAGGTATGTGCAATTTTATCATGGTTTGAATCTTCTACAGGAAGATGCAGTCTTTCTACAGGAAGATGCGGATTTTCTACAGGAAAGTGCAGACTTTCTACAGGAAGCCCGAACTTTCTACAGGAAGCTCTGTGTTCTATAGGAAACTTCCTGTAGAAGTTTGGGATGGCCCAGAATTCATTTTAAAAGGAGATCTAGAGACTAAGGATCAGTTTGGACGCATGCAAGCCTCTGATTGGCACCCTTGCACATTGCTGTTACCTTGCTCCACCATCCTTGTCGACATGCAACCAAGTTCCCTGCACCAGCAAAGCAGATCGATGAGTTCTCGCGGGAAAAGCCATTTTAAAAGATAAACAAGTGCTGAGATCTCATACCACAGGCATCAGAAGCTCCGGGAGCGTGATCGAAAGGCCAGATCCTCCATCGTGCAACATGCACCCAAGGAGGAAGAACTGTTACAAGACACCCTGCGGGAATCCTGTAACAGTTAAACCTGCTAGAGTGGATACCATTCACAGCACCGCCATCTGCAATGAAACGCGGGCGCATGAAACCAAAGCATCCACTCCATCGTCGGCAGCCTGTAACCATGAGCCTCCGGGTCTGTGTAAGTTCGCATGCAGCAGGTAGATCCACTCACCATCGTCCAAAAACTGGAAAAATCGTGTGTAGCCACGCAGGTAAGTGTCTCGACCCTTCCTTCCATCAAATCGCATGAATTTTACTTTGAATTGTCTGCACAGCGTAAAAGTGAATGGTTGAGCGGCCGTATGGCCAGTCGATTGGCCACGTCGGCTAGTTATGGTATAGTTGGATGTTTGGGTGGCGGCCACGACAAAGAGAATGAGCAGCACGCACGTGAGAACACTCCCGTCGGAAGCAATGAGTTTAACATTAAGAGGCGGCGGAAGATCTTTGGGAATGGACGCAGCAGCAAGTGAATACACAGGCGAATGATGGATGATGTTGCCCAACGGTCCGGCGGGGATAGCTCACCCCCCGCGCCATGGATTGCGCCGGTTCAAAATCTAATCGGCTAGATTGTGCACATGCATTTATCAACCACCACTTCAAACTCGAGTGGCTATTCTGATCTCTTCTGCACTTTGATACGCCGAGATTTTGGCTACCAGAACGCCGATGAAGCACACCTCGATCGCAGGCCAACTACAGTCCTCCCCGAAATCTGCGCACTTCTCCTACAGGAACACAGTTTCTACAGGAACGGAGTCTCTACAGGGACGCAGTTCTACAGGAAGGCGGGTTCCCCACGTAAGAAAAAAGGTGGCAGAAAAAGGTAACCCTGAAACTCTTCATGCAATTGGTTTTCAAAGGTGGCAGGATCATCATCCACAGTCTGGTCATAAAGATATCGGTGAAATTGTTGTTTGCTATGCCTATACTGTCGTTCTACAGGATGTCAGTGTAATTAGACTGTGTTGAATTTTGTGGATTATGTGCATGCTTTGTCTCAATAGAACAAATCTCTTTCGCATTTGCCACCTTTAGTTAAAACAACCGTGTTCATCATGCTGGGTGGGTTTATTAGACGGGAACCCACCGATTCAACCAAGTTAAGGGAAAACCAGGAGGTGCTAGAACTCTTCACACGGGTTCAATGGATATCTTTTTGTGATAAATTGCAGGGTTACGATGATGAAGTGGCCGAAGAATTTCTGCAAGCTCTAAGGCCGAAATCCAAAACGCTGGCTACAGTAACCTTCATGGGCCTAAGCCTCAAGCTCACCCCACAGTATATCAGTCGGATTACAGAACTTCCTATGGGTTTGCCATGGGATAAGGAAGAAAGAAAGCTGCGCCAGCAGGCAAAGAAAGAATTCTTTCCACCTCATGAGGAATTCTCGGAGGACAAAAATGGGGTGCGAAGAACAAGTCTGTTGCCACCATGGAACGAAGTTAGCCTGCAAATAATGAAATATATAACATGTGAAGGCCGTTATAGCATCGTCTATGGGTATCACTTTCGGTTGCTCACTGAATTAAGGCACCGGATTGATCTTCCTGTAGAACAAAAACTGAGCATCCCTTATTTCCTATTGCAGTCTCTCATGGAGTGTGCTACCAAGCTAAAAGAGGGCATACCAGATCAGATAGCCCACCATGGGCTGATAAAGCTTCTTGTGGAGGATGCGCTGCATTCATATAAGGTTCCCCTCTCATGGGAATCCTTCCGGAATTTGACAAGAGATGGAGACATTAAAATGTTGATCGAAGAAACGGGGTACTCCAGCAGTGAGGAACAAGAAGCAGTGGCTGAGGAAAAGAGAGAAAAAGGCCAGAAGACCACGACCACAGTGCAGAAGAAAGAACAAAAGAAGAAGCATGAGGAAAAGGATGACAAAGAAAAAGGTGGCACACCTATCTTGTCAGCAAGAGAAAAGAGGCTGAAGAGCAGAATGGACAAAGCTGAGGTGGTCCACGTCAGCCCAAGTACCTCATCAGCACCTGCAACCAAAACAAAAAGCAAAACCCACACGGCTAAGCAAGAAAAGGTGGTGACACCCGTGTCTACAGGAAAGGAGAAACAGGCTTCTACAGGAAGCCCGAAGACAGAGAAAGGGTCTTCTACAGGAAGCCTGAAAATTACCAAACCAGGGGCTTCTACAGGAAGCCCCGAAAAGGTGAAACCCAAAGAGAAGAAGGTGGATATTCTGGCAGGGGAGGCAGCAGCTATATTAGCTAGCCTCAGCACACCACCTAAGCCAAAAGAAAAGAGGAAGAGGGAGACCCCTCTATACTTTAAAGCTCGAAGAAGTGTTAGGATTAAGACAGGCAAGCCACAGCCTCAGTTCAGCAGCCCGATTGTCATCAAAGATACACCTGCTTCTCCCAAGGAAAAGTCACCCTCCAGGATCACAGTCACCTACGAGAAGGGGAGTCCAAAGAAAAATACGTGGCAAGAAAGGATAGACCTGTTGACTGAAAAAACTCGGCTACAGGAAGCTGAAAATGTTCTACAGGACACTCTGGCCCGGCTACAGGAAACGGAAAAGAGGGAAGGAGAAGGACCCTCATCACCACCAAGGGAGGGTGAGGTAGAACCGCCTGAAGAGATAGAAAGAGAACATATACCAAAACCTAGCCCTTCGCCTAATCTGAGTTCATACTACACCTTTTTAGAGGCGGGCAAAATCATACCGCAGAAATTTACTGTGCCTCTATTTTTTGCACTATAGGAAGAAAGAGTCCATTCCCACACATGGATGCAGATCGCCAAATCAAGGTGTGTGGCAGACATAGGCCCTTTACAAGAGCAACTCAAGGAGGTCAGGAGTGAATTCACCATGGCTAAACATGTGGCTAATTGCCAACGTGTGCTTCTACAGGAAGAAAATCAGAAGTTGAGATTGCAGCTACAGGAGCTAAGGGCAGGGGCAGGAACATCCTCCAAAGACGTCACAAAAGAACAACAAAGCAAAAAGGAGCTGACCAATGGTCTTGAAGAGCCAATGACACTTCTACAGGAAGCAGAACAGCAAACACAAATTGAAGTGCAAGCTCTAAAAGAACAGCTGCAACAAAAGGAAGCACAATTGGCCTGCATGGCCAGTTGGGCCATGGAGGCAATACAGTGCAGACCACCGGCAAAATCCTATGGATTGTACTTAAAAGATCAATGGCTGCAGTTCCAAATAAACACCTTGGCACAAAGAGGTATTTCACATATCCAAAACCCACAACAATTTTCTGAATTGTGCAGTAATATTTCGTCAAAAGACAAAGCCAAATTAGCAGAGTTTTACCTCCACAATTTGGCTTTGCCTAATGAAGCCTCCTGGGATCCCAATATTGCCTTGGGTGATATGCAATATCATAAAAACTAAATTAGCAGACTGTAAATTCGAATTGCATGTCAAAGTAAAGAAACGAAGTGCTGAAACGAAAGGCAAATAACATTACAACACAGAGGAGGTCTATTGCTCTCAGGTTGGGCCCTAACCTGAGAGCTATAGCTCTCTTAGAAACTCAGAATTAGATCCAAATCTGCTTGCCTTTATTCATAATCAAAAGTCTAATGTCATGCCAAAACTGGCTTACAGAACAACAAAAACCGAGCTGCAACTCGTGCTCAAAGATTACAATAGTAATTCCAAAAGTCAAAAAGCTCCTATCAGAACACCTATCTTGTCAGCAAGAGAAAAGAGGCTGAAGAGCAGAATGGACAAAGATGAGGTGGTCCACATCAGCCCAAGTACCTCATCAGCACCTGCAACCAAAGCAAAAAGCAAAACCCACACGGCTAAGCAAGAAAAGGTGGTGACACCCGTGTCTACAGGAAAGAAGAAACAGGCTTCTACAGGAAGCCCGAAGACAGAGAAAGGGTCTTCTACAGGAAGCCCGAAAATTACCAAACCAGGGGTTTCTACAGGAAGCCCCGAAAAGGTGAAACCCAAAGAGAAGAAGGTGGATATTCTGGCACGGGAGGCAGCAGCTGTATTAGCTGGCCTCAGCACGCCACCTAAGCCAAAAGAAAAGAGGAAGAGGGAGACCCCTCTATACTTTAAAGCTCGAAGAAGTGTTAGGATAAAGACGGGCAAGCCACAGCCTCAGTCCAGCAGCCCGATTGTCATCGAAGATACAACTGCTTCTCCCAAGGAAAAGTCACCCTCCAGGATCACAGTCACCTACGAGAAGGGGAGTCCAAAGAAAAATACGTGGCAAGAAAGGATAGACCTGTTGACTGAAAAAACTCGGCTACAGGAAGCTGGAAATGTTCTACACGACACTCTGGCCCGGCTACAGGAAACGGAAAAGAGGGAAGGAGAAGGACCCTCATCACCACCAAGGGAGGGTGAGGTAGAACCGCCTGAAGAGATAGAAAGAGAACATATACCAGAACCTAGCCCTTCGCCTAATCTGAGTTCATACTACACCTTTTTAGAGGCGGGCAAAATCATACCGCAGAAATTTACTGTGGCTCTATTTTTTGCACTAGAGGAAGAAAGAGTCCGTTCCCACACATGGATGCAGATCGCCAAATCAAAGGGTGTGGCGGACATAGGCCCTTTACAAGAGCAACTCAAGGAGGTCAAGAGTGAATTCACCATGGCTAAACATGTGGCTAATTGCCAACGTGTGCTTCTACAGGAAGAAAATCAGAAGCTGAGATTGCAGCTACAGGAGCTCAGGGCAGGGGCAGGAACATCCTCCAAAGACATCACAAAAGAACAACAAAGCAAAAAGGAGCTGACCACCGGTCTTGAAGAGCCAATGACACTTCTACAGGAAGCAGAACAACAAACAAAAATTGAAGTGCAAGCTCTAAAAGAACAGCTGCAACAAAAGGAAGCACAATTGGCCTGCATGGCCAGTTGGGCCATGGAGGCAATACAGTGCACACCACCGGCAAAATCCTATGGATTGTACTTAAAAGATCAATGGCTGCAGTTCCAAATAAACACCTTGGCACAAAGAGGTATTTCACATATCCAAAACCCACAACAATTTTCTGAATTGTGCAGTAATAGTTCGTCAGAAGACAAAGCCAAATTAGCAGAGTTTTACCTTCACAATTTGGCTTTGCCTAATGAAGCCTCCTGGGATCCCAATATTGCCTTGGGTGATATGCAATTGATGGCGTTCGCTTCATGCTTAAACCACGAGGATCAAAGAGCAGCTGAAGCAAAATCGGTCATGAACCGAGAAGTGAGCGAGCCATTGTTCGTTCGAGCAGAACTAGTGGATCCGGTGGCACTCATCTCAGCCCACCAACAGTTAGCTACTGATCCCACAGCTTCCTTGAGATTTATGGACCAACAGGCACAAGCCATAGCTCACTTTGAAGACATGGAAATGTTGTTAAGAGAAAGTGCTGCCCAAGCATGTGCACGCAGATGGAGTACCTTGGCACACAGCTTGAAAATCCGAGAGTACCATACCCCCATTCGGATGAGGGAAGCTTTGGCAAGGGTTGAACTTTACAAGAAATCCATGCAAAGCCTCCAGGCCAGCTGGATTGGCCTTAAACTCAGCCCACCACTGCTGCTAGGGTTGACTGAAGGCAATACAGAGGAGAATGACAGTCAATAATGGGAAGAAGTGAACAAGAAAGCAGGGTTCCATATCAACAGAGAGGACACTACCACAGAGCCTTGGGATGTAAGGGAAGCAGTGAAAGCAATGAAGGATGAAGATTTGGACTAAGTTGCTCAAGGATGAGCAAATAGTTTAGCTGGGGGGTGATGATGAGCCCCAATTTTTGGTACAATTTGGGCTCATTTGGCCTACTTGCTTTGCTCAAACCATTCATCTTTTATTGCTTATGCATTCATTTCTTGGTTTATTCGTGTTGTTTGTAGGAAGAAGGGTAGGCATTCTATCTACGTGACTAATACATGATGATTTCAAGTTTTTGGCATTAAAAGGGAGCAAAGACCACGAAAAAGGAGACAAGGAGACAGTAAGGTGGCACTGCTGGTTTTTAGGAGAGGATGTCCACAGTCTTGGGGACCTTCCTCGTGATTCCCACCATAGCTCCAAGCTCCAACCAATCTCCCCACCGAGCTTAGAGGCAGCCAACCGTTCTACAGGAACAACAGTTACAACTGTTCTACAGGATCAGCAGTTTAACCTTCAGTTGGACAGCCGAGCTCCACAAATCAAGGAAACCTGTTGGATTATCATTTTGCATAAATACTGAGGCCGTAGCCTCTGATAGGAGCTTTTTGACTTTTGGAATTACTATTGTAATCTCTGAGCACGAGTTGCAGCTCGGTTTTTGTTGTTCTGTAAGCCAGTTTTGGCATGACATTAGACTTTTGATTATGAATAAAGGCAAGCAGATTTGGATCTAATTCTGAGTTTCTAAGGGAGCTATAGCTCTCAGGTTAGGGCCCAACCTGAGAGTAATAGACCTCCTCTGTGTTGTAATGTTATTTTCCTTTCTTTCCAGCACTTCGTTTCTTTACTTTGACATGCAATTCGAATTTACAGTCTGCTAATTTAGTTTTTATGAGATTGAATAGGATTCGTTTATGGTGAATTTGCTTCCAATTGCTTAGGTTAGAAGAGGATAGTTATAATTCATTGGAGCTCCAGAAAAAGGTTGAAAGGACCTCACTGCCATCTCTGTTGGGGATTGGGGTGTAGTCTGAACCAACCACCAAAATCAAACGCAGTTCTTTTCACGTCCATGCAAGCTGCAACAGTTACTTTAGTCGTAGATCCATCCATGCACTTTGGTCTTGATCATTACTTCTTCATTCCACTTCCATGCACGAGTTTCTTTCACAAATTGCACTGTTGTTCATTGGTTCAAAATAGCAGAGTTAACGTAGGTTAAAGAGTTCTCGTTTTTGGTGACCTTCAAAGACAATTTGTTTCATCTACACTGCTCCACACCATTCCATTTCCTTCCTCTTCTTTCCAACCACACCTGAAGCCACTCAACCGACCTCTGTTCAGCTCGTTTACCTTCCAGCTCTTCCATTACTCACGTAGCTCCATTTACTTAACCTTTCGTTGATCCCATCCTTCCAGCCATCGACCCACTGCATGCACTCTTTCTCCATCTGACTTCTCTGCTCCCGAGCCATCACCAGTTCCATCTCCATCTCACCTATCCTCCCATACCACTCCATCACTTCACCATCTCCCAAAACTCCCACGGTCGAACATCCTGTAGAATCTCACAGACTTCCTGTAGAACCCCTGAGTTTCCTGTAGGATCCCCTGCAGACTTCCTGTAGAAGCCTGCAAACTCGGTTGCTGAGCATCCGAACGTGGTAGACTTCTATGGACTGATGCTAGAGATCCTCTAGGGCCTCTCCTAGCCCCCCTGACCTTGCCCATGCTTTCCTTCCATTCGAACCGCTCCTGCACAGTCAAACCCTAATCAAAAGCATCATCACAATAAATCCAACCACTTAATGAAAAAATACAAAAACATGTCTTTTCAGATGCAAGTAGCTTAGATGCATGTATTTCAGCTCACTGCAAGTAATGGCATCATTGGTAGAAGTTTCATTCACAGTTTTGCATTGTAAGGGCCTAGCTAGTCAAATTAGGGTTTACTAGGGTTTTCATGCTTTGTTGGCTTTCAGTTTCTTTCTGCAAGTAGATTAGCCTCCTTTGAGTTAGCTTTCGTCCATCACTCATAAAGCTTATTCTGTGAGCATATAGAAGTTGGCTTGAGCCCTAGTGGACTTGTGCCAGCTGACCAAGTGACAGCTGCGACAAGAGCTAGTACTTTTGCATACAACACTGTCGCTTCCAAGTTTGTACGAACTACCGGGTTGATAAAATTAGAGATAGGAAGCTCCAAGAGTTGTAGCATTATTGCTACAATACTGGAGCCCACCACTCGTCAGTGCCTCTGCATGGTCACTGCATGACTCACCAACCCTTCGTTCACCTCGTTGCACGTCTTCACCCGACTCGCTCTCCATTTTTTCAACAAGTGCCCAAATCGTGCTATCCTGCCCGACCTCTATTCAGTGGACCACAGGAAATCCCGCCTACCCAACTCTCGTTCACGACCTTCAATTCCAACCTTCGTTTTGGCGTGCATGGCGTGGCCTCACCCAGCCACCCATTGACCCGCACCTTCGCACGACTCACCCGAGTTGCCATCACACGACTCACTCGAGTCCGCCAAAATGCCTTCACCCGAACAACTTCACCCGAGTCACCACATGACTTCACCCAGGTCGCCACACGAATTCACTCGGTTTGCCTGAATGAGCTCACCCAGGTCACCACATGACTTCACCTGGCTCACCCGGGTCGCCACACGACTTCACCTGGCTCACCCGGGTCGCCACATGACTTCACCTAGCTCACTCGGGTCGCCACACGACTTCACCTAGCTCACCCGAATGACCTCACCTGGGTCGCCTGACAACCTCACCCAGCTCGCCTGAATGACCTCACCCGGTTCGCCCGAATGACCTCGCCCGAGTTTCCTGCCCTACGACCTCGCCCGAGTTCTGCCTAAACGATCTCGCTTGAGTTCTGCCCGACGACCTTGCTCGAGTTCTGCCTGAACAACCTCACCGGAGTTCTGCTCGACGACCTCACTCGAGTTTCTCAACCGACTTTTTTGAGCGAGTTTTTGACCTTAATTCTGCCCATCATGCAGGCTCATCCACACACTGCAGAACTCCTTAATCGAACTTGTGTTGGCCGAATGATGATGGCTCATCTCCACAAACACTCCACCAATATATACGAGCCTGTGGTGGGTTGTGTCACCAGGCCGACCCATGCCCAATGCCCAAGCCGACTCGTTCAACATGTTGCCTTTGCCCGAGTGGAGGGTCGGCCCACCCAACTAGTGCGGCGGCCCTCTCAACTCGCCCAACATTGTATAAACTCACCTCTTGGTTGTTTTACTTCGCATTTTGCACGAGCTCCTTACCCGTCCTTCACACAGTGAAGGTGACCCGGACCACAGGTCCTTACATCCTCCCCCACTTGAAGTCATTGCTGTCCTCAACAATATCTCATCCTAGCAACCATTTGTCACCAAGATGTCCATACCACGGCATACACCCCACCAGTATGTCATACATTGAAAAGTCATCTCAATCCATGATCATCAACCACCCTGTCTCAATCTCCACATGTTGCTCCCATCGTGGAAGGTTGACCCTTCCATCTCAAGCTACATGCTTCCTGCAACATATCGTGTTGACCTCATCATGTTGTCATCATGTGAACTGCTGCCATGATACTCCAACACAATGATAACACATCTCTGTACACGTCGCGACCCCATGTTTGAGCTAGTCGGGTGATCAGTCCAACTATCATGCTCAAACCATGAGAATGCACATCCTCTTGCCATCATCAGTCATTTCTCAGAACATCCTATCACATCATCAAATTGATCAAGAATCCATCTCCATATAAGTGTAATCCATGCTCAGGTCCATGAAGTAAACTCCATCTCATCTGCAACATGTTGTCCATGATGTTTGGTGTCAATGTGTTGTATGAAATCAGCCGCATCTATCCCAACATCATCCATCTGCAAAACATCCATCTCCTCAAATTGAAAAGATCATCTCATAAAACCCTAACTCTCGATGTGCCACATCTAGGTCCATGAAGCAACCCCCATCATATCTATATGTGCCATCCCTCAAGTCTGCCATAGAAACAAGTATACACTTGTCTCATCTATCCATGTGCTACCCATGATCATAGATCAATCAGCTTGCATGTGTCAAAAGTGGTTAAGTATTGGCTCAACCCATGCCTAAGTTTTGCCACCAAGGCATCATCATTGTCGTAACTCCATCACTCCAAACTGTCTCATATCAATCCTCCTCATCAAGTCACTCTTCCAAGCCACACCCATACATGTACTCGAAAGTATCCATCCCATTCTGCATCAAAGTCTTTTACCTCATGTCCTCAATGCATCAGATTCTCTAAGTCCACCATATATGAAGTCTCTAAAAGTCACAACCTCATGTCATCATGAGCTCGATGAGTCATCTCCAACCAACACTCTAGCAAGCATACAATTTTCGGCCCAAAGGTCTCTGCAAGATGCCTCAGCTCTCCATGAAGTAGGAATGCTCCATAGTCTGCTCACAACTCCATCCAAGTCCATGGCCTTGTTGTACATAAGTGCACAACCTCTCCATCGGCTCATAAGTAAAACATCTCCATGTCACACCAGCAAATCCACATGCACAACATCCTACCTTGGCACTCCCCATTGGATGCTTATAAGTGACACCTCTACAAGTGCTCCTGCACAATGTCCCTGCATAATACTGCCATGCTCCATGTCTGCAACCTGATGTCTATGACTAAGTTTGCCATGTTTTCCAACTAAGTAGACCCCTCACAACAATCGGTCATTCCCATCAAAGTTTGGAATCTTCGGTCTAGTGAACTCGATCACCCAACCATATCATCATCACATGAGTCTCTTCCATCATAGCTCCGCACTAAAGGTTCCACCAAGGCTATCTCATGGTCTCGGCCATGAGAAGTCCACTCAAGCAACTTAAGTGTGTGCCCTCCTCAATCTGTCCATGAGTTATGTCGGGCACTTAGCTAATTCTTCATGTGGCTAAAGCATGACCCAATCTTCTGCGATGATCATCATGTTCCTCCCTTATCATAGGCCTTTGTACCTTCTGCCACAAGGTCACAAACAACCCCAACAAGTCCTGCAACAATCAACTATCCTTGCTTCTCCATACAAGGTCTCATCATATACATCCATGGTAAGATGCTCCCTTGCATCGGCAAACTGACTTTGCTCTTCCCTGCATACGGTTCATTTACCAAATGCTCAAGTGAGACACAAGTATCAATATTACTTACATCATCATCATGAGGCTCCTCCATGTGAGTATCCTCAGCCATCCATATTTGCAAACTGCACGATCTTGGTCCAACTTGAATGACTTCAAGTTCACCCTCCATCATTTTCATATCTTCCACATCCTCAATCATCATGGCTTCCTCTTCCTTGTTAGCACAATCTGCAACTTCATCCTGCTCCATTGTCCAACCAAGTTGAAGAAGTTCGTCTTCAACATTCCTTTCCAAGACTCAAGCTTATCTCGAATCCGGGGGTTAGCTTCTTTCATCCGCTTCAACCTGTATAAGGTAAGCAAGAGCTTCCCTTCGCATTCTTCCAAACCTACCATGCCTTGTCGTTCAGCCTAGCCCAAGCACTAAGCTTCACCTCTGCTAAACCTGTTCCACCATTCACCAGGTTCTCAGCAAAACTGAAGTAGCTCTTGATTCCACCTATTGGTGAGATCAGCTTCCTTCACCTGCACTCCACCTGAATCATCTCTGATACCACCTGTCATGCCCCTACACTAGCAGTACTCTTCCAACCGCACTATAGCGAGGTGCGGGACTACCAACCATTTTCTTTTCACCAATACTTACGATTGTAGACTACGCCTAATATTCCATACTTAGTTTATTTTTCATTACCAAGTATTATCTTTGTCCTTTATACGGATGAAAACCCATATTTTTCGTTACCAAGTATTATCTTTGTCCTTTATATAGATGAAAACCCATACATATTCATCATCAACAGCAATTAACACATATACAATTGCACAAGTGTATAAATGGAGGGGCAACTCCCTGCAATATGAGTCTGCCCGATATCAATATATATAATTTTCCACTTTTACAAAGTATAAGCTAAATCTTGGGAAACCCCAAATTTAGACTTAGCCAAATTTCCAACTTTGGCAAACGCGGTTGCTCAGCTTGTCAGTGCCTCTACACAGTTGCCGCACGACTCACCAACCCTTCATTCACCTCGTCACATGTCTTCACCCGACTCGCTCTCTGTTTGTTCAACAAGTGCCCAAATCGTGCTATCATGCCCGACCTCCATTTGGTGGACCACACGCAGTCCCACCTACCCAACTCTCATTCACGACCTTTAGTTCCAACCTTCATTTTGGCGTGCACGGTGCGCCCTCGTCCAGCTGCCCGTTCATACGTTCACTTGCTCCTTCGCATGACTCACCTGAGTCCGCCCGAACGCCTCCACCCAAACTCGTTCACCCAAACAACTTCACCCGAGTCACCACACAACTTCACCCAGGTCGCCACACGACTTCACCCAATTCGCCTGAACAACCTCACCCAGGTCGCCGCATGACTTCACCCGGGTCGCCCGAACGACTTCACCTGGGTCACCCAACGACCTCACCCAGCTCACCCAAATGACTTCACCTGGGTCGCCCGACGACCTCACCCGGCTCACCCGAACGACCTCACCCAGTTCGCCCAGGTTTCTTGCCTGACAACCTCACCCGAGTTCTACTTGAACGAACTCGCCCGAGTTTTGCCTGATGACCTCGCCTGAGTTCTGCCTGAACGACCTCGCCCGAGTTCTACCCGATGACCTCGCTCGAGTTTAATGCACGAGTTTTTCACCCAAGTTTCTCACCCGACTTTTCTGAATGAGTTTTTCACCCGAGTTTCTCACCCGACTTTTCTGAATGATTTTTTCACCTAAGTTCTACCCGTCGTGCGAGCTCATCCACGCACCGCAAAACTCCTTGATCGAACTCGTGTTGGCCGAATGATGATGGCTTGTCTCCAGAAACGATCCACCAATATATATGGGCGGGTGGCGGGTTGTGTCACCCAGCCGACCCACACCGAACGCCCAAGCTAACTTGTTCAACATGTTGCCTTCGCCTGAGTGGAGGGTCGCCCCACCCAACTCGTCGAACCACCGTCTCAACTCGCCCAACATCATATAAACTCGCCTCTTAGTTGTTTTACTTCACATTCTACACGAGCTCCTCGCCTGTCCTTCACACAGTGAAGGTGACCCGGATCGCAGGTCCTTGCACCTCCCCTCCCCTCTCTCCTCCCTCAACCCCCTCTCCCTCACTCACCCTTAACACCTACTGACCACCTTCCCCTCCCTGCCCAAGAGGCTGTTGGCTAGGGGGCTGGGCGGGGAGGGGAGGGGGGTGAGCGGGTGTCGAGGGTGGGAGAGGGGAGAGGGGGGTGAGGGATGGGGGAGAGGGGAGGGGAGGGGTCAGGTGGTGGGAAGGAGGGGTAGAACTGAGGTGGGAGGGGTCAGGGGGGAGGCCCGAGGGTGGGGAAGAAGGGGGAGGGGGTTAGGGAGGGCCGAGGTGTGAGTGGGGAGGGGATGGGAGATAGGGGGCAACGAGGGGAGAGGGGAGTGGTTGGGGGAGGTGAGAGGGGAGAGGTCAGTGGGGGGGGTGATGTATGTGTTTTTTTTAATTGTTTTATTTAAAAAAAAATGTTTTTTATTGTTTTCTTTTTAATTGTTTTTTTTTAATGTTTTTTTTTTTTAATTTTAATTTCAATAATATTTTTTAATTTGTTTTGATTTTTTTTTGTAATATTCTTTGAATTTTTTTTTCTTTTTAATTTTGTTTTTAACTTTTAAAATTTATTTATTTTTTTAAATTATTTTGAATTTTTGAATTTTTTTTCTTGTTATTTTTTATTTATTTATTTTTCTATTATTTATTTATTTTTATAATTTTAATTTTAAAAAATAATTTTTAAATTTTTATTTTATTTTATCTTTTATTTTTAATTTTGTTTATATAAATTATTTAATTTAAATATTTTTTTATTTTTATTTTTATTTTAATTAATTCCTTTTTTAATTTTATTTTTTTTTCTTATTTTTTTATTTTTCTTTTTTTGGTAAATATTTTAACTTTTCTTTTTTTTTTCCTAATGAGTTTTTCTTTTCTATTTGTGTTTTTAACTTAAAAAATGTTGTCCGATTTGTTTTTCTTTAATTTTTTTTTTCATTTATTATTTATTTTTATTTTAAGGAATTTAGACTTCTGTGATCCATAACATTGTATAGATAATCTTCGGCAAAATCACATAACCAATCTTTTGTCGATGCGTTTCGAACCAACCAGTGTGGTTCATCGTCAGGACAAGTTGAAGAACCAATCCGGATTAGCTGATTAAATAGAGTGTGCAGAGACTCCAACGGCTATATTGCCAACGGCTAATTTGACCTAAGGATCCCGGTCAAACCACTAATTTAACTATTAACATTTCTATAAATAGCTAAAACAGTTAAATTTGTTAATTATATCTAAGATTAAAATAATTTAATCATATGAGCATTAAATATAATGGTCATATATTTATTAGATGATCTGTAATTATTATTATTCTACTATTATTTAAGTATAAATAAACGATACTCCCGGTCAAACCACTAATTTAACTATTAACATTTCTATAAATAGCTAAAACAGTTAAATTTGTTAATTATATCTAAGATTAAAATAATTTAATCATATGAGTATTAAATATAATGGTCATATATTTATTAGATGATCTGTAATTATTATTATTCTACTATTATTTAAGTATAAATAAACGATACTCTTAGAATTTAGTTATCTTAGGTAAAATTATACTATTTTAATATTTATTATTTATATATAATGGTCCTATATAATAGCTAAAACAGGTAATTATAAACATAAAAATAGCTGTAATAATATCTAAGATTAAACTTATTGAAAAATATAATATCCATGTTTATTATTTTCTTTTATTTTATTAAGTATAATAATCTATAAATATTATCATTCTCATATTATTTAAATATAAATAAATGTTAATCTTAGAATTTAGTTATCTTCGGTAAAAAAAAAATTATTTTTATTTTTACCATTCAATTATTTATTCAATAATCACCTATGTTTATTAATGAATCCATATTTATTTAATAATTCATAATACCAATAATAAATAGAGTTCTTATTAAAAAATTATTATTATTAGAATAAAGTAATATTCACGTTTATTAATACTAGAATAACAATATTATTGTTATATCATATATATATTTATTTATACTACTATCTAATTCTCTTTTAAACCTAATGGTCATTGGTAAACAATGTCTCCTTTAATATATAAATAACCGAATTATATTTATTAAATACTCAATATATACTCAATATTCTATTATTAAAGTTAAATGTGCCATTAGGTAAATATAATATTACTTATAAGGTTTAAAAGGGTTTTTTTTTAGACATTAGTAAAGGAAGCATATTTAATCAAAATAATGGAACCAAAAAATCTAATCTAATAAATCCAATATTATCATAAACGGGACAAGGTTAATACCCTAAAACTAGGACTAATCCGCCAAAAACGAAACTAAAGGAGGGGGAAGACGGAAACACAAGGGGAATGAGGAGGCTAGGAAGACAAGGCTGGGACCCAGCAGCTGCTAATCTTCCAGCCATCATCCCTATTAAGATTATTCGGCCTTTTTTTAATCTCCAGGGCCTCTCTAAATTTGCGATGGTGAAACTGCGCAACTTTGGCAATGACTTGAGCCTCTTCTATACATACATGATGCATAGTCTTCCCTGCATGTTCAGCCAGGGCTGAGGACTTGGTCCTACCATGTCTCAAGTCAGCCGAGTGCTCACTAATCCGTTGAGTGATAGAGCGACCAGTCTCACCAATATAAGGGGTCCCACAGGAACAGGGAATGATATAGACGCCCTTCATGTCCTTAGGGTCAATCGGGTCTTTTACAGACCTGAGGGAGCCACGAATAGTGTTGAGAGGTCTAAAAGTAGCGGGAACATCGTACTTCCTCAGAATTCTCGCAATCCTGTCCGTGGTCCCCTGGATGTAAGGAAGGTTCACACCCATGATATTATCTTTAGGAACCTTTCGGATTGAAGGCTCCTTCTTGGCCCTCAGGAAGGCTCTACGACCGAGGTGCCTATTGTAACCATTCTTCTCAAAGACATCAAGGAGATGAGCTTTCTCAGTTTCTAGGCTCTCATCATCCGAAATTCTAACAGCACGGGTGGCGAGCGTGCTAAGAACCCCTAACTTCTGAGCGGGGAAATGATGCGAAGAAGCATGCAAGTATTGCTCAGTATGCGTCTTCTTTCTAAACACCCGATGAGAAAAGGAACCATCCTCCTTCTTAGAGATGAGAACATCCAAGAACGGAAGACAGCCATTATCTTCTTTTTCCATCGTGAATTTAATGGCGGCGGATTGGTTATTGAGGTGACTAAAGAAACGATCCAGCTCGTCGGGACCATGGGACCAGACAACACCAGTGTCATCAACGAATCTTTTCCAAAGCTTTGGTAAGAGACGAGAGGAGGCCAAAGCCTTAGCCTCAAAATCCTCCATGAAGAGATTAGCGACGACAGGGGACAAGGGGGAGCCCATGGCAACTCCGCAAGTCTGCTCATAGAATTCTCCCTCGAAGCTGAAAAAGGTTGAGGTGAGGCACAGCTCAACTAACTTCGCCGTATCAGGGTCGGTTAGTTTATTAATAACGCTCGTGGCCTCATTGATAGGAATACAAGTATAAAGAGAGACCACGTCGAAACTCACCAGAATGTCCTCGGGCTCAAGTTTAATTCTCTTGAGATCCTCAATAAAAGAAGCTGAGTCTTTAACAAAGGACTCAGTCTGCCCAACCAAGGGTCTCAACTTTGCAGCGAGAAACTTGGCCAGGAGGTAAGTCGGACCACCGATGGTATTGACAATGGGTCTCAAGGGGACCCCATCCTTATGGATTTTAGGAAGACCATATATCCTAGGAGTGATGGGGTTCCCCTCAATAAGTTTCTGGGCTAGAGGAATCGTGGAATTGCACGACTTTATCGCAAGAGCGACCGCTCTAGAAACTTTTTTGAGGGGATTTTTAGAAAGCTTCTTATAACTCCCACTATTACAAAGATGGTCAAGCATCTTATCTCTGTAATCCTTCCTATCCAAGATAATGGCAGCCCCACCTTTGTCAGCTTTTAAGACCATGACGTCACGATTTCCGTTCAAGCTCTTCAGAGCTTCAAACTCGGCCTTGCTGATATTGCTACGGGGAGGCTTATCCCTCCTCAATGTAACGGCACAATCCTGCCTAATGGTGTCTTTAATCTTATCAGGAAGGTTCTTAATGCCAAATTCCACATCGCAAATGATGTCTTCAATCGGGATTTTTCTAGGTGCTAAGGAAAAATTAAGACCTTTCCCTAAGAGACTAAAAACCGCAGGTGGAAAAGAAAAACTCGACAAATTTACCACCTTATTGCCCTGAGGTTGGGAACTCGACTTACCTACCGACATAACACTACAATCAAGGTTAACATTCCTGTTTACCACATTATTACAACGACTCCTATTATTATTATACAATTTATAAATATATGACCATTATATTTAATACTCTTATGATTAAATGATTTTAATCTTAGATATAATTAACAAATTTAACTGTTTTAGCTATTTATAGAAATGTTAATAGTTAAATTAGTGGTTTGACCGGGATCCTTAGGTCAAATTAGCCGTTGGCAATATAGCCGTTAGAGTCTCTGCACACTCTATTTAATCAGCTAATCCAGATTGGTTCTTCAACTTGTCCTGACGATGAACCACACTGGTTGGTTCGAAACGCGTCAACAAAAGATTGGTTATGTGATTTTGCCGAAGATTATCTATACAATATTTTTATTTTATTTTTTTATGTTAATTTTTTTTTCAATTTTTTTATTTTTACGAGTTAATTTTGTTTTTTTTTTCTCTCTTTTTTTTTTATATATTTTTTTGTATTTGATTTTTTTGTCATGATATTTTTATTTTTATTTTTATGCTTTATGCTTTCTTATTTTTGTTATGGTTTTTTATTTTTTTATATAATTTTATGTTTTATTACTAACATGTTTTTATTATTTTTGCTTTTGTCATGTTTTATGTTTTATAGGTTTTTACTTTTTTCTTTTTTTTCTTTTTTTATATTTTTTTTTTATTTGATTTTTTTTGTCATGTTTTTTTATTTTTATTTTTATGTTTTATTACTAACATGAAAATCACCAACATTTAAAAAAAATTATCCACACTTAATTCATTAGAAAATTTAAAGTGTAAAAACTAAGTGCTCTAAACAAAAATGGATGATGCCAATCGGTACTTTTTCAAATCAAGATGAAAATCACTAACAAAAAAAAAAAATTCACACTTGATGCATACAAAAATTTAAAGTGTCTAAAATAAGCCCTCTAAAAAAATGTGTTGATGCTGCAGCAACACTTTTCAAAATCAACATGAAAATCACTAACATTTAAAAAAATGTGTTGATGCTGCATCAACAATTTTCAAAATCAGCATGAAAATTACTAACATTGAAAAAAATATATTCATACTTAATAAATAAGAAAATTTAAAGTGCCAAAAATATGCTTAAAAAAAAGTGTATTCTTGCATCACCACTTTTCAAAATTGAGTGATTTTTTGCTACCTCAAAAAAACGAGTACTAGTTCACTTTCTCGTTTGATCGGTAACTATGTTGTCTGTATCCAACTATTGAAGTGCTTTCTCTATCTCACGAGAGAAGTCCTGCTCCTATGATGGTTCACCCTATCTGCCTGATGCTAGCTGTTCTAATGAATCCACTACTTGTACGAGTGTTCTTTCATCTATTTTCACATGTTACGCCCCCTACTGTACCTGTTGTTGCTACACTTCCCTCTCATGTTTGTGCAGATCTTATACCTTCGAGAGTTGCTCCTTCAACTCGTGCAACTCCTTTTCTGTTTCCTCCATTCTTCTCTTATCCCTCTGCCTTTGCGCGATTCACTTGTCGCATTGTTGCCTCTTTGCCTCTATATCCATAGTTGCTTTCTCTATGAGTGGATCTCCTTGGAACTCATAGATTTGCTCTACCTCCATCTGATCGACAGTCTTCCTCTTGCCCTAGTCACGCACTGATATGCTTTCCTCTGCTGCTGCTCTCTGGGATGCTGCTTCATGTTTCTTCGCTAACCACTCCACAGTGAAGCCGACTTGTTCATTGGGTCTAGAGAAACTATAGCAATATCTCCATGGGTCCTCCTCGACCAAATGAAATGCCCCGTGGATCCAGTTGAACTGTACTATCGTTCAATGATCTTTCACAATACAATGTGGGTCATACATATTGTAACTTCGGAGGTCAAATGGATACTTCTTCATCTGTTCTGCTTCGACATTTGCTTGCTTGAAACTCTGGATCTCATATAACCCAACCCGAAATGGAAGAGTGGGCCAAGGTGCCTTCGTCTTCCAATGTTGTCTAGCTGTCAATCCTGCCAAGATGTGATATGCTACTTCGTGAATGACAAGAATGTCCAAGGCAAACTTCGGTAGAACATGTGGAGGATTCTCCACATTGAACATTCATATGAAGGTGATGGATGGTGAGGCATACCAATTAGCAATATCTATCAATGCCTCCATTGTTTCCTTCGACATGCAGGGTGGGTCCTGTTTGAATATCATTTTGTAAACTGGTGTGGCAAAATGATCAAATAGTCATGTGATAACTCCTTTGAAGCTGCATTCGGACGACAATTTACAATATGTGTTCACAGCAGCCTCCGCTAATTACCATGCCCACTCCAAGCCCAGGAACTCCTGTTGGGAATAGATTGCATCTAAGATGTAGGCAAACATGTAGATTTATGCTTGCATACCTCCAGGTAACTATCAATCCTTTGTTACCTGTTCCTTCAGTTGATGAGCCAACATATTGAACTAGTCACATGGTTTTCCTTCTCTAGCCAGTTGGTCTAGCGCAATCACCCAACTCTATGGAAAGGTTTCCGTGCTTTATTGTCCATACAGTCGACATGAAAATATGACCATGTATTGATATTCCTTCGACAGTATCTTCATCTTGTAGATCTGGTTGGGTGTCATCTTGAATCTCGTCGACTCTTTTACCCAGTTCTTCAGAATGTCTCTAGAGTTAGCACTACTTTTGGGTAAGTTGAAGGGAGTCTCCATGATAGCCACGAGCTCCGACATCTGATACATCTCATCATAATCCTATGCCCAGAAGGTTGCAAGCTTCATCCTACTGATACTCCTCAAAGTCATCATCTCGGGATTAGTGTGCGAGATGATCCATTATGTCATGTTCGTGCATGGGAACGTGGGGTATTTGCATGCAAGCTGGTACAATTCGGACTTTTGAATGTTCACATACACCTGACGGTCTTTGAGGTCTTCCCCAAAAGTGCCCACAAATTCTTGATTGACCTCTTGCAATTTGAGCTTGATGTCCTTGTCTAGAAATAGCTTGCTATCTTCATAGATCAGTAGACATGCGAACACCTATTCAACTACTGCTCCAGTTGCACTTCCGTCAGTGTCTTTTAATCTTGCTCTCTTGGAGGCCATTGATCTTGTATTGATAAGAGGCAGATGAACACCAAAAAAATCTAGAGACAGAGCAACATGCATGGTAAGAAATATGTCAGCGAAAAACCAAAGCAAATTCAGGGGAATGACATAACACATACCTGGGAATTGATAGGAAAAATTGCGCAATTTCTTCTGGGAGGCTCGGAGATTGGCTGCTAGACATGCACAAAAATCAGTCTGGAATTTCTGGGGAGGCTGACTGGGTACTGGATTTACGCAATGCGCAATCTAGGGTGACTGTCGGGATTGTGCAATGTGCAATTCTAGGTGGCAATGACCGTAGGCTCATGGACTGCAGTGCACAATTTTATGGGCCAACAGTCATTGTCCCTCAGAAATGCACAAAATAGTCTTGGAGGACAATTCCTAGGAAAAAATGTGCATTTTTGGAGAGGAAGACAGAGCCTTCCTTCTCTAGATTGCGCAATGTTGTCTCGGTGAAGGTAGAGTCTGGGCCAAGGTTGGCCAAAATCGCCGATGGGAAAATGAAAGAAAATATGAAAGTGAATGTGTGGTGACACTAAGAAAAAGAAAAAGAAATCCATGCATGCAAATCAAGTTTCCTTGGTACCCGGTGGAACTAGTCAACCCAACAGCTCATCCATGAGTGCTCAACTGCTAGGAGGAAATGCGCATTTCTAGATGGGATCTGGGTTGGTTTCCCAGGAGATTTGTACAATTTTTGGGTAGAGTAGTTGAATTCTTCCCAGGATTGCACAATTCCTGGGCTGAGCATCACTATTGGGGAGGATTGCGCAATTTTTTGGGTGAAGTCTGACTGGCAAGATTGCGTAATTTTGGAGCCCTGCAGGCTACCAGACAGAATTGCTCAATTTCTGGAGGGAAGGTTGGTCGCCCTCTAGAATTGTGCAATTTCTTAGGGAAGTTACTCATCCTATAGCTGGACCAAATCCGGATGAACAACCTGTGAGGGGAATGCATCAAGCTTTGACAAACAGGCTATTTTTCTGCAAGCAAAACACTGAAGCTTTTCTACTTGACAAAGCAGGACAAGGCGCTGTGAAAATTTGGTAGGGAGGCTCCAAAACAAAGCTAAGGAAAAATTTTGGAGGTTGGTTGTAGCTACTACAACACTTGGCAACACACTCATAGAACTCCATCTCTTTGAATGGACCTTATTTGTGAAAAGCAAGTCTAACACCTCTTAAGGTATTTTTCAGTTCTTAGCTCGTCTTGGTTTCACACTGGCTTGATTGTAAGATGTAGAATCTACCAAGCTTTTGGTTGATTGACACACATTCCAAGCGAAGGAAAGACAATTGTTTTGATTGGGATTTAGGGGTATACGGGTGCACAAGCAATATAGTCGTCAGAGTATTAGTTTCATCTCTGGTGTTGCTCCATTGCCAGCAGCCCTGGATAGTACTCTGACGGAGTCACATAGGAACACAAGCATGGCTCTGCTGCTTTCAAAAAAGGTAGACAAAGATCAAGTGGATTTTCAGTGAATAAATTATCCTCTCCATTGTCAGATGATGGACTGACATTTGGTGTGTCCGGCGAGTTATCAACAATGGGTGCATCCATGGATGAAGATACACATGCAAAATCATCGATGGCAGGTTTAACAAAGATGTCAGGAAACAACGGAGGAGGCTTGGATGGAAGGGAGTCATCCTTTACTGAGTATTGATACTCAAGTTCCCACTCATACTCTTCATGAATGACAGTGCATGTTGGTTGTGCAACACCAACTCCATCGAAGGCTTTTTCCTCGTTCACAACAAATGTAGAATTTGAAATGGATAGTATCATCCAGAGGAACAACCGAGTGTGAAGTTGGAGGTTGTGGAAAAAAATGAATATGACAACTTGATGGACTCACAACCAAATCTGCATGAAAATTAAGCGAAGTGATGGTTGGAGGATGTGACAGTTGAACATATGTGTGAACATGATCCTCAACATCGCTCTGCAGTGGTAGAGTTGTTTGATGAGGGGATGGCAGACAGTCAATTGTGAAAGTGTGTGCATCCATCTAGGATTGCGCAACTCCATCACTGAAGAATGTGAAGCGAGGTTTGATTTCAAACTTATTCTTGGGACGAGTAGATTTCTTAACACAATATTCGAACTAGTCCCAAAGACAGAAAATTTTCATCTGGCTCTTCGGAGCTTGAAACTGCAAATCACTGAAGCACTGCCAAAAATCCATGATAAATTGATGTACAACCTTCTGTTGTTGTAATAGTTTTTTTGTCAATATGGTCTAGATCAAAACGATATAAAGTGTCTCCAATGAGATCATAAAAGTGCTCAAGTGAGTGCACATTGTCAGCCAGTAGGATGCACAACCATCGAAGTGGTGATTCGTGAAGTGTGTATGCAAGAAGCAAGATGGCTATTCATTAGAACATCCATCTTCCACATGAAGAATGGAAAGAAAGTCATGTAAGAACTAAGGCCAGGCCACTTTGCCTTCACCATCATATGTGTAAGTGGACAAGTAATCAAAAAGCTCCCTCGTGATGGTGACCTCTTCGTGGTTCGAAAAACATCATGGAGGGAGAAGAGTGCGAGAATCCATGATAGATATGTAAAGGTTCAAAATAGGATGAGAGAACACAATGTGTCATCTTTCCCTCCTTCTAGCACCAAAAATGTTGACAGTGCTAGTCCTGCCAACATGTCACGGGATCTTCCCGGTAAGAAGTCCCAATTAAACCTCAGGCCATTTGGTGTAGGAGTCCCAGTAGTGGGTCATACGGTAGTGCCTTGACCACGATTTTGAGAATAGGCCAGTAAGATAACTTTGTTGGTAGCAAGGGTGTAACAGCTGTAGTGAGGTAAGGAAGGTGCATGAGAGGTTCTAACACACAGGGGTTGAGATGAGTGCACCCCTTGGAAACCTGTGATAACACATAGTTAAGAAGGGAACAAACAAGTGAAGATGCACCACAACATCGAAGGAAAGTTAGAAACAAATCCAAAGTGACGGTTAAACCAACAACACATTTCGGAAAGAGTCATACATACTTATACATAATACTTTATACATGCACGCGTAAGCAAACAAATACATATATCATTTAGAGTAACCTAGATAACATAGAATACAATACAACATATGCATGAAATCTGTTAGCTCTTATTATATTAAGAAGTGTAAGTTCCAGTCATACACTACATCCATGTCCAACCGCTAGTTCTGATAGTGAAGCATTACAGCCAAATGACCTGCTTGTCCGAAGAGATGTACTGGCTCTACATAGTGGAGAAGCCAAGGCTTGTTACAATTGTTGGAATTATCATACAGGTGTTGTCCTTGATGGCAACTCACTCATATGAAAAATCATAGTGCAGCAGGTCAAGAGCAAAGAATTAATGATCACAGAGAGGAATACGCAGGTTAACCTTGATGAAAGTGCGTATACACGTGGGTTAGCAGAACAAAAGGCACATATCCGTATACATGCACTTTCATGCAAGGAAAGGTGCATACATGTTGAAGAACTAAGTTTTGGTCTATGGTATTTGGTCCATGGTATTTCGGTATTTGGTCCATGGTAGTTGATCCGAGGTATTGACCCCAGGTATTGGGTCCAAGGTATTGGTTCTATGTGGTTTTGGACCAAGGTATTGAGAGAGGCCTAAACCTATATAAGGAGAAGATCAGTAGGCCAAGATGTGCAAGAGTGCAAGGATTGAATATCTGATGAAGCTTAAGATCTAGTATGTTGGTTATGGGTTTGTGATGCTTTGCTTGATTTGAATGAAGGATGCACCTATGCGGTCGATGATGGCCGATGGATCGGGATCATAATGCTTGGAATGTATTATCATTATGTGTTTTGATCATGGATAGACTAGATCTGAATTATTGACGCATGTTTTATTATATGAATGTTATGATCTGGGTATGACTGATGTCTGGAACAGCTACAAAGTTATGAGTAAATATTTGTAGATCTATATGTGGGTTGGCTTTGGTAAAAGCATGTATATACACCGGTTTGGTTCATCATAGTAGCGTATACATTATGAGATATGATATTTAAAGTTGCAGTTGGATCTGGTTATTGTTGTAGAGTTCTATGTTATGCTCTGTGTTCTAGTGACTATGTTTTGTTGACAGGGTTTTAGTGATTTAGTGTTGGGTGATTCAGAAATGAATGATGCAAGTGTATTTGATGATTGTTTTGCAGTGGTGATTTATTTTGTGCTTCAATGTTGTTGATGGGTCCAGTATGAAAATTGGATGAAACGTGGCCTTCAGATTATGATTTTGTGCTTTAGGAGTATCCAGTGTGAAAATTTATGAAACGTGGTCCCTGGAGGAAGAGAGAAGATCATAGCCTTTTGTAGGCCAGCACCTACATACTGGTAAACATATTGGTCAGTAAAAGAGGCAGGGGGTTGGAGCTCCCTTCCAGTGGCAACTAGAAAATGAGTGAAGGTTGGAGCCTTCAGTAGGACAGCACCTACGTACTAGTAAATGGATCGGCTAGTACAAGAGCTAAAGGGGTTGTAGCTCCCTTCCAGGAGAAGCTAGAAGACGAGAGAAGGTTGTAGCCTTTTGCAGGTAGAAGCCTACATACTGGTATAAGACTACACTAGTACATAAACATTGTAAAAAGAAGTTTCTCATTAAAGGAAGATAGAGATGAATTGCAGCAGGTGGTTTTCACCCACATTGGGTTTCCACCTTATACCATAGTGTTCTTGTGTGCTTCTTATGTGTGATGATCTGTTCTATTTTACTGCACCTATTTACTATTCATATGGTTAATAATGTTCTGATGCACTCATTGAAGATCAACTAACTGAATTATAAGTTTACTGGATATATGCTAGTTGCATTAAACATAGCTGCGTATACACGCGGTTATCCTTAACTGAAGTAGTGTATATGAATCTGATAATGGAAATGAAAAGATTATTGATTTGCTAATACTAATTCACCCCCCCCCTCTCAGTATTATTTCCAACAATTGGAATTAAAGCAGGTCCTTTGGTAGAAGCTTGATCGCTTGAAGGAGATCTGTAGAACAATGGGAAAGAAAGCGCCTAAAAAGAAGAAGATAGCTCAAAGGAACAATGACAGCCTGTCGTTGAGTGGAAGCAAGTATTCAGATTCTGAATCACCTTAGATTGAAGATGAGCAAGCAAATGAAGAATCAGATAAACTCATAGATCAATAAGATCTATTTAACAAAAGGGAGAGTGCCCTCAAAGAAGAAGTTATCAGCTTAAAAGCTCACCTGGAGTGTGCCTTCAGAGTACGTCAAATGTTACAGGAGCAGAATGAAGAACAAGAAAATGAGATTCTAAAACTAAGGCAACAAGTGGAAGAAGGAAGAAAGTCTAAAGAAATCTTCAAGAAACAATATCTGGAAAAGGAAGAACAACATCAGGTTGAGATAAATATCTTGAAAGGTAAATTAGAAGGAAAAGATAAACTATTATGATTTCAAGACAGTACTAAGATTTTGGATAATATTCTTATTAGTCAAAGGTCACCTGCTACCAAAACTGGTCTTGGTTTTTATGAATCTGTTGAAGGTGAATCTAGCTCACAAGGTGAGACAAGGAATTCTAATGCAAAATCTGAAATGCTCAACAAGGAGATGAGAGATCAAACCCAACAACAACCAAGGAAAGAAATTCCTCAAAGAAAATCTTTTTGTCCTAACTGTGGAAGTGATGGATGATTATTTCCTCCGATGAATAATGTTGAGTGTTATGTATTTCATAATCTTGGATATGTTGCAGCTAGATGCAGAAGTAGAATTGTTCAAGACCGTCACACAAAAACATCATCACGTTCCAGGTACTTTAAGGGATATTGTTTTGCTTGCAATATGTTTGGTCACAAAGGCATTGATTGCTATAGGAGGAATATGAAACATATAAGTTGTTATGCATGTAATAAGCTTGGACACATAGCAAAGGAATGCAGGAGAAGATTTTGGGCACTGTACCAAAAGGAGAAAACATCATCACAATTGAAGATATGGAAGAAAAAGGAAGTATAGCCAGAAAGATGTGGCATAGCAGAATATACAGACATCACAGACTCAAAGGAAGCTGAAAGTGTAAAACATCGGTGTTCTAAATATCATACGCAAGTTTCATGAAGAAAATTCACGTATCTACACGAGTTAGACGCTGCACAGTCGCGTATATGATGTTCTGAAAGAAAGTAGTAGTACAGAAGTCTGCTATGGTTCAGTCACTGGTTGATGATGGCATGACACAGGTTTAGGGGGAGCATATACTTCAAATAATACATTATTGGCATTATGGTTAGAAGTCTTTGGTGATGATGCTTATGTGGCTAAATGATACATCTTGCTAGTTGGTCAAAAGAATGGTATTGCAGGTTACAGGGCTGGATGTGGATTCTTATGGTGTAGATCATATATGGTGTATGATAGTTGCTGATGACTATCATGGTATTGATTAGATTGTTGGTCTTTGATTTGTAACCCCACTATGCATGGGATGGATGATGTAATGTTTCTTATCTTGATTCATGTATAAACTTTTGGTATATCCCCACTTGATTGGGTGGATGAGTCAAAAATGGTGTATCCCCACTTGATTGGGAGATTGATATATGTATAGAGTCATGTTATGCTTTTGAAAACCTTGCATGTGCTCAGGGGGAGCATGGATGGATTGGTACATCTTGGCATGTACAAAGGGGGAGCTCAATCAGATATTTCAGCAGGTACTCAGGGGGAGTATGGACAACAGAATGTATATCAAGGAAGAGAACATCTTGGTCCACACTTTGCCCTTAATGTCAAAGGGGGAGAGTGACTTGGTTTGGTTGTTGCCATCAAGTCCAAAGGGGGATATTATTGGCATTATGATACAAGTGTTGTCCTTGATGGCAACTCACTCAGAGGTATGATACAGGTGTTGTGTTTGATGGCAACTCACTCAGATGATAGATCATAGTGCAATAGGTCAAGAGGAAAGAATTAATGATCAGAGAGAGGAATACACAGGTTAACCTTAATGAAAGTGCCTATACACATGGGTTCGTAGAACAAAAGGTGCGTATGCGTATACACGTACTTTCACGCAAGGAAAGGTGCGTACATGTTGAAGAACTAAGTTTTGGTCCATGGTATTTCGGTATTTGGTCGATGGTAGTTGGTCTGAGGTATTGACCCCAAGTATTGGGTCCATGGTATTGGTTCTATGTGGTTTTGGACAATGGTATTGAAAGAGGCCTAAACCTATATAAGGAGAAGATCTTTAGGCCAAGATGTGCAAGAGTGCAAGGATTGACTATTTGATGAAGTGTAAGATCTAGTATGCTGGTTATGGGTTTGTGATGCTTTGCTTGATCTGAATTAAGGATGCACCTATGTGGTTGATGATGGATGATGGATTAGGATCATAAGGCTTGGAATGTATTAGCATTATGTGGTTTGATCATGGATAGACTAGATCTGAATTATTAACACATGTTTTATTATATGAATGTTATGATCTGGGTATGACTGATGTCTGGAACAGCTGCAAAGTTATGAGTAAATATTTGCAGATCTGTATGCGGGTTGGCTTTGGTAAAAGAGTGTATGTATGCTGGTTTGGTTCATCATAGTAGCATATACATTATGAGATATGATATTTAAATTTGCAGTTGGATCTCGTTATTGTTGCAGAGTTCTATGTTCTGCTCTGTGTTCTAGTGACTATGTTTTGTTAACAAGCTTTCATTGATTCAGTGTTGGGTGATTCAGAAATGAATGATGCAAGTGTAGTTGATGATTGTTTTGCAGTGGTGATTGATTTTGTACTTCAATTTTGTTGATGGGTCCAGTATGAAAATTGGATGAAACATGGCCTTCAGATTATGATGTTGTGCTTCAGGAGTATCCAGTATGAAAATTTATGAAATGTGGTCCGTGGAGGAAGAGAGAAGATCGTAGCCTTTTGTAGGCTGGTGCCTACGTACTAGTAAACATATTGGTTAGTACAAGAGCCAGGGGGTTGAAGCTCCATTCCGGTAGTAACTGGAAAACGAGTGAAGGTTGGAGCCTTCAATAGGCCGACGCCTACATACTAGTAAATGGATCGGCTAGTAGAAGAGCTAAGGGGGTTGTAGCTCCCTTCCAGGAGAAGCTGGAAAATGAGAGAAGGTTGTAGCCTTCTGTAGGTAGAAGCCTCCGTACTGGTATAAGACTACACCAGTACATAAACATTGTAAAAAGAAGTTTCTCATTAAAGGGAGATATAGACGAATTGTAGCAGGTGGTTTTCACCCACATTGTGTTTCCACCTTACATCATGGTGTTCATGTGTGCTTCTTATGTGTGATGATATATTCTATTTTACTACACCTATTTACTGTTCATATGGTTAATAATGTTCTGATGCACTTGTTGAAGATCAACTAACTGAATCATAAGTTTACTCGATATATGCTAGTTGCATTAAACATAGCTACGTATACACGCTGTTATCCTTAACTGAAGTAGTGTATATGAATGTGATAATGGAAATGAAAAGATTATTGATTTGCTAATATTGATTCACCCCCCCTCTCAGTATTATTTCCAACAACAATATTGTCCAAGCTCTCTCCAAGATAGTCTTATCAGAGGCTTGGCTGACCAAAATCTTATACAATGAGTTATGAGGTACTATTTATAGCAAACTGTGGGTTGACCCTTGACATTCCCCTTTGTGAAAGTTCATCTACCCTCATGACTCTTCATCTACTCTATGACTGTTACATCCAATTATCCACACTTGACTTACACTTGATAAGGCATTACATTACAATGCACATGTACCCATGTGAAAGAAATGGCCTGAGCAAGCCATGCTAGACATCACTATGACTTAGACAACCATGGAAGACCAACTCCTTAATATCCTCGCATTGACCAATAGTAACATACTAATGCCAAGATCAGTAGCCCACGATGGTGTCCATGTGCTCCAAGGTGACATCTTTCTAGAACCTGACTCTTGCCTCCATAGCATCTAGGTACACTGCTCAGGCTCCTCTTTCCAATTCGTCTGTAAGCATGCACATCATTGTCTTCAATGTGGTCATACCAGCAACATACTTGTGCATGATGTTTGCACTGATGGGAATGTCTAGGCTAGTGGCAATGCGCATAAACTCATTGAAGTTTGAGTCAAGCTCTATTCGGACCTGTGCCTTTGTCTTCACCTGGGTGAGAGTCCCAATAGATGGGATCGCATGTACGCACACTACAACATCCATACTCTTGAACACACGTGCATGTGAAGCATGTATGCTAGTGATGAGCCGTGGGATCTCTTCATAGTTCCAAATTTGACTTCGGATACATACCTTCAGCTCGACCACACTGGCCTTCATCATCTTAGGAAAGTGAAGCGGGGCTCCCTTGTGTCTCATCGTCCATGTTTGCATGTAATCAACAACAGCATGCAAGTTCATCAAGATACATGCTCTTCTAACACATCGCGGTTGTCATTCGCTGAGATGGACAACTGCATTATGCATGGTGCCAAACTTGGAGCACAATTCTTGCATAACTGTGTCAAGGGACAATACTTCATCTAGTATTGCCTTCTCCAGTTCAGCTTAGGCAGACGCTGTCACCAACTCTCCTCATTGTTTGGCCGTTTGTAGTTCCTTAGCCATTCGCTCATTTTCAGCTATCAAAAAGTGAACACTTGAGCTAGTGGCTTCGGCATACACTCTGGTTGCATCACCAAGGCTCATGGATGTTTGCACACATTAGACATGATCACTCATTCCTCAACTTGCATAGGAGGTGTATGATCATCCAGAGTTAAAACTCTGCAGGACTGTACAACTCTATGTTGAGACTCATCGAATGAGATGTTGTGCATCTCTCCTTCCAGTTGATCTCCAAGGATCTCAATGCCTTCTTGGTCACTTGAGACTTGCTCATCATCGGGATGCGGTGAAGTGGGTAAGTCGAGCTCTTGGTGGTGAGGCATGAGCTCAGTGTCCTATTCCAATTCCTATTGCTCCATGTCTATATCTTATTATTGAAGTGCTTGTTCTATCTCATGACCAAAGTCCTGCTCCTGCGATGGTTCACCTTGTTTGCCTAATGCCAGCTATTCTGATGAATCCACTACCTGTACGGGAATTGTTTCATCTATTTTCACATGTTGTGCCCCTTGCTGCACATTTTGCTACTGCAATTCCCTCTCCTATTTGCATAGCTCTTGTTCCTTCTGGAGTTTCTCCTTCAGCTCATGCAAATCCAAGGATAATTTTAGGGGCGAATGTTCACCCTTTGGCGAAATTAAGGGGTTTTAAATTTTTAGTGGGCGAATATTTTGTATCATAGTACATTTTTACAAATCACCTCAAATCGCCCACCTTATTTTAAGGGAGAGGGTAAAAAAGGTAAATTTAGCCCTTGAAATTAGGATTTACAACCTTCCGTTCGCCCATTTTCAAGAATAGGTTTTATTTAAGTGAATCCATTTGCCCATTTTCAAGAATAGGTTTTATTTAAGTGAATCCTATGGGCCAAATACCATATTTATAAAAGAGGTATGGTAAATTAATAAAAATATAAATAAATGAGAGGTATGGTAAATAAATAAAACATTTTTATATTTACTCCATAAGTCACCTTATATACATGTAAGGGTGTAAACAAATAAAAATATAAGTAAAGTGGAGGTATGGTAAATAAATAAAACCTCTTTTTATACTTACTCAAAAGGTATGGTAAATAAATAAAAATATAAATAAACTAGACGTATCGTAAATAAATAAAACCTCTTTTTATATTTAGTCCATAACCCTCGTTCTATTTATGAAGGCTCAAGAAAGAGGTTTTATTTAAGTGAATCCTATGGGCCAAATACCATATTTGTAAAAGAGGTATGGTAAATTAATAAAAATATAAACGAGAGGTATGGTAAACAAATAAAACATTTTTTTATATTTACTCCATAAGTCACCTTATATTTACGAACACTCAAAAAATGGGTTATATTTAGGTGAAACCTATGGCCAAAATACTATGGGACAAATACCATGGACTAGATTGTTATTAATACCATGCAAAAAACCATTATTAACCCTAATATTAGAATTAATAAAAATAAAAATGGCACATGGTATTGACCCATGGTATTCACCAAAATGGCACATGGCATTGACCCATGGTATTCACCAAAATGGCACATGGTATTGACCCATGGTATTCACCTAGAATGTAGCCTATTTAAATGGGGGAATTAAACCAGCATGTAGCCTATGCTAAGATTCACTAGGACTTTACAAAGTTTTATTATTTAGTGGAAGACTCGCTAAGATCTTACAAGATTTTATAATTGAGTAAAATATTCGCCATGCTTGGTGAGAGATTCGCCAAAAAATTATATATACATATTATATTATTGATAAAATCACCTTCCATTTTTCCTATATACCATGGATATTCGCCCATTTATTATATTTATAAATTTAGGGGGGATTCTTAAAATTTTCCCTGTGCAAATCCTTCTCTGTTTCCTCCATTATTCTCTTATCCCTCTGCCTTTGCATGGTTCTCTTGTCCTAATGTTGCCTCTTTGCCTCTATAGCCGTAACTGCTTTCTCTACCAGTGGATCCGCTCAAAACTTTTAGCTTTTCTCTTCATCCATGCGATCAACAATCTTCTTCTTACCCTTGTCACACACCGATATCCTTTCCTCTGTTGTTATTGCTATTGTTAGTGCTGGTGCTCTCTGGGATATTGCTTCACGTTGCTTCGGTAACCACTCCACAATGAAGCCAACCTACTCATTGGGTCTAAAGAAATAGTAGCAATATCTCCATGGGTCCTCCTCAGCCTAATGAAATGCCCCGTGGATCCAGTTGAACTGTACTCTCATGCAATGATCTTTCACAATACAATGTGGGTCATATAGATTGTAACTTCAGAGGTTGAATGGATACTTCTTCATTTGTTCTTCTTTGAGATCCACTTGCTTGAAACTCTGGATCTCATATAACCCAATCTGCAATGGAAGAGCAGGCCAAGGTGCCTTCTTCTTCTGATGTAGTCTAGTTGTCAATCCTGCTGATATCTGATACAATACTTCCCGCATGACGAGTATTTCCAAGGAAAACTTTAGTAGAACATGGAGAGGCTTCTCCATGCTGAACATTTGTATGAAGGTGTCAGACAGTGAGGCATACCAATCAAAAATTTCTATCAGTTCCTCCATTGCTTCCTTTGACATGGAGGGTGGATCTTATTCGAATATCATCTTGTAAACTGAGGTGAAACAATGATTAGACAGTCGTGTGATAACTCCTATGAAGATGCATTTGGATAACAACTTACAATATGTGTTCACAGAAGCCTCCACCAGTGACCATGCCCACTCCAAGCCCAGGAACCCCTGTCGGGCATAGATTACATCTAATATGTAGGTGCACATTGTTATAGACATTTTTGTGACTCACAGCATGGAGCATGAACTGTCAATAATCTGAGGGATCCAAAGTCCTCAAACATGTTGTTCTTACCCTTAGAGGAACAAGGTCAGCAAACCACAGCTCTGCAAATCAGTCTTCCACTGAAAAAACACTCAAAACAGGTCAATTTTGGATCAAAGCAGCTGCTCCAAAGGGTACCTGCGTTGCATAGCAGGTGCAACAAAGGCTACCTGTGTTGCAAAGCAGGTAGGACAAAGGCTACCTGCGTTGGGCGTAACTGGACATGTGGAGGAATCTTTTTCTCAAAGTGCCAGTGCCCAGGAAGCTTCCAGAAAGGCATGTGATCAAAAGATTCGTCTAATAATGAGTTAAGAGCTTCTAGAACTCCAAGTGGAAGGAAGAAACTCCAAGTGAAGGACTGAAGAACAACTGGAGTTGAAGAGCACAGCAAGTCACACATCAACATGACTTACCTTCACTCCAAAACTCTATATAAAGATCTCATCCCATGGGATCTGGAGGCCGGAATTTAGCGCAAAGAATTGCTGTTGGTTTACAGTTGTGAGCATTGGGTGATTGCTTGAGGGAGGTGAAGAAGAGATTTCTCTCCGTCGAGAAGGTGATGCTGGATTGGACCTCGCATGGTTGTATCACCACCTGAACCTTACTTCCATATATTAATAAAGCATTTGAGGTTCTTCTATTCGCATGTGTTTCAATGATGAATTGTCTTACTTGCGTCTTTGATTTATGCTAATCCTTGAATCATTTATACATGCATGCCTCTTGTAGTTTCCTTTTCTTGTCTTATTTGCAGGATCTCGTGTAGCTGGGCCCGTGAAGAGACTTGGAGCTAGGAGCGAGCGGCAAACAAGGGAGATAGGATCGACCATTTGCGCAAGACATCGGTAAGTGGATCTATCCCTTTTATCTCTTGCATGTTATAAAGAAGAAACTTTAGATAGCTTTGCTTTCAGCTGTTGCTAAGGAACTGTCACCCTTAGAGTGGGTTAGGGTCATTCCGAGTTGGATACTTTCCCCCACAACAGACTAGCGACTCCGCTGGGGATCGTATCTTGTTTGTAGCTTGTGTTTCTTGCTATTCATTTCTTAAACAAAAGAGTACCGAATCGAACTGCATGCGAGTCCATCGAATGCAAAGTAGAGGGAAGCTACTCTAGCCCAGTGCTGGGCCTGTTTATGATTTGAAGAGCAAATCCATAAGGACTCTTTTTAGCTCTTTGTGATAGTGTTCATCTTCCCTTAATCATCCTCTAGTGTATACTTGACTGACAGCCTCTGATTTGGCCAAAAACCGCTCATTTTTGAGCAAACTGTGACCCGGAATCTGAGAGAGACGTGACTTGTCTCATCAGTGCAGCTGCCACAAAGGCTACCTGCACTGCATCGCAGGTCCCGAAGGGGCTACCTGCGCTGCATCGCAGATTGACAGTGGAGCACCTGCGCTGATCCAGTTTTGCCTTATGCAACTGGGATTCCCCACTGTCTGTTGCCCAGTTTTCAATATTGTTTTTTGCAGCCTGTTGTCAACCTGTATACCCAGCTGAAACCACTTCTCTTTGCCTTCATCCCGCCTCAGTTGTATGAAGAAACCGTGATTGTTCTTATTGTATTTCTTGTTGTCATTCACAGTTTCCCATAGCGAAAGTGAACTAGTCTTGCTATGACCTCTTGGATCTAGACCTGTGAGAAAGTGTCGTTGTGATCCTAAGAGCTAGTTTATTGTTGTTCATAGCTGCTTGAGCATTCGCTTTCGTTTTCTGGTTCGAATTTCAGTATTTCTTGTGTAGAAACGAGTAAATCTTAAGGTGTTCTTTTGATTCTTGCACAATACTCGTGTGCTTTCACTTGAAATTGAATTCGAAATCGTACAACAGCTCTCTTTTTGTCATACACAACATTAAGGAAGAAGAAAAGAAATAATTGCATTGTGCATGTGCATTTTGACAGTTTGCATGTCGATTTAGGGAAAGTGCATTAGTGTGTGCTCCATGATCTGTTTGAAAAGATGATGTCTTTCTTTTCCTTCAGTAGTTAAGGTTTTCATAAGTTGAAAGAATTGAAAAAAGCTTGCTTATCATTCTTAGACTGCATTTAGGAGTTGTATATACATCACATGGTGATCCATAAAGGAAAACTGCTAAACAAGATCAACCTAAAAAGAACTGAATTTATCTAACAACGCTTTGAAACATAACGAAACACAGTAGAGGTCTAGGTAGAGACGTGAACCGGCGTCGTTAAACATAGTGACTGTCGATCTCTACGAGGGTGGGTGATTCCTCCTGAGGGACGATAGCACTAATACGGACTTGTGCCCCGCGTACCATCGCGTATATTGGGGGACCCCTATAGGAATAAAGCCTTTATCCATAGGAAGCTGTGTCGGCCGCCCTACTGATCGCGATGCAGTGAACATAGCATTCACAAAGATCGACCACTCGTACCGTAAAACGTATTCTGTGGTTTCGCGAAAGGTTTGGCACACCCTTGCCTAGAACTCCAGAGTAGTTTCTTTTGGCCTTTTTCAAACTCTATAACTGAAAAAGTCCATCCGAGCATTTGTCACTTCAGGCTCATTAATACATCGAAGGAGACTAGAGTCATCTTTAGCTTTTTCTCGACTCTTAAAAAGTGAAAAAGCAAGTTGTGTCTAAAGCGTCGTCATAATAAAATTCATTCTAAACGGAACATAATCACCCCTGATTCCTACGTTGATCTTAAGGTTGAGAACATGGAACGCACCGACCAAGGGATTCCACATGATGGGAACCCTAGCCCTTTCCCCTCTTGGGGAGAAGTTGGTGCGCCCCACATGGCCACATTGTCGCTTCCAGGACTGACGATTGGCCTGCCAGTTTGGCTATTCTCAACCGCTGTAGTTCAGACCACCACGGTTCCTGAATAGTCGAGTCGACAGTTAGACCCGTCTAGAGCTACCCTCCAACCTTCCACTTCTTATACGCCTTCCTCCGATCCTTCTTCTTCGAGAGGTCAAGCCGCCAAAAGTGCAGCTCCCATAGAAAAGAAGAAGGAAAAGAAGAAGAAAGAAAAGAAGGAGAAGAAGCCAAAGGCGCCTGGGGGCAAGCAGAAGGTATCTAACGAAAACCCACGCACAGCACGGACCGGGCCCAAATCGCCATGTGTCATATGTAGAGGGAACCACTTCCACAGAGATTGTCCCAGTATTCCTCGGATACTAAGGGACTGGTCCCCTCGTTTGCACGATTCGGAAGCGTCAACCTCTGACAACCAGGTTGAATGCTTACCGTCGACCAGCGAAAGTGAAGGTTCTAGACAACGAAAGGGATTGAGATCCCCCTGCGAACTGTGTGAAGGCAATCACACCCTTCGCCGTTGTCCCTTTTTAGACGAAGCAAAGAGAGTTTTGGAAGATCAACTGGTGGCACCGGTGCTACTTCCTCCTGGATATCAAAAACTCGCGCCAAGTCCTTCGTTGGTCGAAAATACAGCTGCCCCGCTCATAGGGCCAGCTGAAGTGTCAGTCGCTGAAAGTGAACCTACTGAATCCGGACCGGACGAAAGTCCAAAGGTCGAAACGGAAGTTGACCCGGTTCTCCCTTCAGAAGTTTCATCTTCACATACCACAGTCACTGAGGATTCATCTTCAGTTGACACCCCTACCGAAGAGAGTAAGGATGACACCGTCCAGGTCCTCTTCGTCAACACCGATTCTGATGAACATCAGGGCAATGTGCCCACTCCTTTATCGCAGGAAGGAGCATCGTCAGGATCATATCCGGCCGTATATTCGGTCCCACCACCGAGCAACCTAGTTGTGTCCTTTGATTGGAACCAACTAGGCAGACCCCGGTTACCAGCCAGTATACCGTTTAGAATTATAGTCCAAATATACAAAATGGTGATGGCTGGAACTATCATCGATGAAGGGACATCTGTGAGTATCCTGTCCTCTATTGCTTGGAAAGCACTGGGTTACCCGGTGCTTTTGCTTGAGACAAGAAATCTCTCGGGTTTTGATAGAGGAACCAGTAGACCATTAGGGATTCTACCTAATGTGCCTATTGCACTGAAAGGGAAGGCTGTCAAGATGAATTTGATGGTCGTCCAAGGACCCTTGGGTTATAACTTACACCTTGGACGAGACTACATATATTGCATGGAAGCAATAGTCTCCTCGCTCTTTCGAATAATGTGTTTTCCATACGAAGGAAGGATGGTCAAGCTCGTAGACCAACTTTCACTTCCGGGATCACGCATCGCAAGTAGTCACATACCTATCCTCAATGGTCTATTTGATCAAGAAAGGTCTCTACCTCCGGTTCTTCTTCCTGATGAGCGCGAGTGATTCGGGAAAGTAAGGCCGGAACCCAGGGGGCATGCATCTTGGTCTGCTCTGGAGGCAGAAGAAACCTTGGGTGTAAAGTAGAATTTCCGCGGGAGAATATGACTAGTCCGTACCTCGTCCCCTCCTTCTTCTTCGTAAAACAGAGGAGCCATGAAGAGCTCTCATGCGGAAGAAGGGGCTGTTAGGAGTGGGGTTGTTCTAGAAAAAGATTCTTTTGTTAAAGTTAAGTGTGTGGCAGAGCATCGTCATCCACCTTTGTCTAAATATGTAGGCTCTACCAAAGAAGGGGATCCGTTTGCGGCAGCAAGTAGGTACCGTCTTTGGGTAAAAGGCCAGCCTCACCCATTAAAACAAATGTTTTAAAGGATAAGTAGGGGCAGCCCCCCAAAGAAAGAGATGCTATTTGTTGCAACAGATTGTAACTATCTTTGTGTAACCTAATGATAGACATCGCCGAAGAAAGTCTCTGTTTGAAAGAATTAGCAGGACAATCTTTGGGTAACCTGAAAGAGGTAAGCCTCACCTGTTGAAAACAGGGGTTTTTGACAAAAAGGTAGGGGCAGCCTTGAAATTAGACTTACACCTGGGGGCATGCAAACCTCTTGGAATGCGAGCTCGGGCGGCTTTTTAGTTTTAGGTAGGACTAACCCCTCTAACCCGTAGGATAGGCCGATACCCAACTTGCATAAAGAGAGGATATGGAGCAAAGCGTAGGGAGATGAAGCTCTTTAAAAAATAGGGATCTTCCATGAGACCTTACTACTTTATGACTGGTAAAAACGAGCAGTTTTGGCAAAGTTCATGCTCGTTAAAAAATAAACACAAGATCCGAGCAGTTTTAACGCGGAAATTCATGCTCGTTAAAAAAAAATAAACAAGGCTTGTGAGCAGGCTTCCCCCAGAGTTCAAGCTCATTCAGAAAAAATGAACCGGTAAATAACCATTTGAGACCGTAAATTCATCAGCCATAAAAGCCTTGGTCGTGTTTGTGCACCATCACCTCCACTTGTCATTTGGCCGATCATTCACATCCACTTGATTGTTTACCCATTTTGAGGAACAGCTACGAAGAGTGATTTCACCTAGCCATCCTTGTAATACTGCCGTGATTGGGAAATTCCAACCTGTACCTGGAATCTGCTGCTATCCCTGTTTATCACTCGTTCCTCAAAAGATGAGTCTTCTTTGAGCTCTTTTCACTGACTCGTAAAATATGAAAAGTTTGCTGAGTTTTTTGGCCTTCCAGCTCGTTAAAAGGACCGGAAGAGCTATCCCTCCTCTAGATTTTAATCTTTTTGGACCTGAGGGATTATTGCACAAAAAGATCGAGCGCTTGTCTGGTTCGACTCGATAAAGGTATCGAACATTCATCCCTTCTGTATTGTTTTATACTTTTTCGGACTTAAGGGATTAGATGACGAAAAAGGACCTTTGGAGTCTACTTTACGTACACTTTTCAGACTCTCTAAAAATGAAAAGGACCGAGCTGTCTTTGTCGCTGGGCTCGTTAAAAAGGGGTGATAAGCGACAAACTTGTCTATAGACGAGAACGAGTTTCCCTATCGCTAGGCTCATTAAAAACATAGCGATGGGATTGCCCGAAGGGCAGGTTATAGATCAAGCATATGTTATCCTCCTCAAGCTTGTCAAAAATAAAGAGGTACTGGTCAGAAATGACTGGGGAAAAATTGGGAAGAACCTCAAAGCTTAATGGTAGCAAGTCGCTCTTGAACATGACACTTTTGCCTCCGTAAATATCAGGTTGGGTTATTATCATTCACCGGTCCCTTCACCATGGTCTCGCCATACCATCCATACATGGGGTAATGCTACCGATCCATCTCATCAGTGTCGTTATATGTTCAAGAGATGTCATTCAGAAAGTGTCAACCGGGTCCCATCCACTACCATACATCATCTTTCATCCTTCCATGACCGCCACCCTGAATCATATTTCACAGATCGTTTTCACCATCATCACCAGCTCCGTTCCGTGTCACTGATGTGGGATTCATTAAGGCCCTCCTTTGACGGATCGCTTCTTGTCGACATCAGCTCACTATCCAAGAAGTTGATCTAGGAACACCCCCTCAGTACTTTGAAGCTTGCATGCCTCAATGGCAAGTTTCTCACTTCCGGCGATAGGTATACATTAACGACCTTCGACCGGGGGACTTTGCGTGGTGTTCGACGTCAGATCCTATATTCACGCCACGTGAATTGTGCTGCAGTACGTTGAGGGTCATCATCATTATCGGTGATTCCTCTCGCGCTTGTTAACAGTTTACATTATTGACTGGTAATCAAGCGATGTCTTTCCATGTTCGACTTCAAGAAATTCTCACATGGATCGACTTGTACTTAGTGTGAAGATCGGAAGTTTGAAGACCTCGGATCTAGTTTCATCCATCCGGGCTGCGATATATATTCAGGAGATAAAAACATAGACATGTGCAGCAGATGATTATCCTACTGAAAGGATGATAATTAAAAGCAGAGAATTATCCGTCTCTTATCAGACGATCGTCTGTTTATGTACGGCAAATGTATTTATAAAGCTGAGCATGGGAAATGCCCGCCTCAGCTAGATCATGAAAAGAATGTATGAAAAGATAATGTATTGTATTGTATTTTGTTACAGGTCACCTCCCGACGATTGAATGAACTTCGGATCCTCCTAATAAAGCATTTCACCCGATAAACGACCTCATACTTTAGGGTGCAACTATTATAGACATTTTTGTGCCTCACAGCATGGAGCATGAAATGTCAATAATCTGAGGGGTCCAAAGTCCTCAAACATGTTGTTCTTACCCTTAGAGGAACAAGGTCAGCAAACCATAGCTCTGCAAATCAGTCTTCCACTGAAAAAACACTCAAAACAGGTCAATTTTGGATCAAAGCAGCTGCTCCAAAGGGTACCTGCGTTGCATAGCAGGTGCAACAAAGGCTACCTGCGTTGCAAAGCAGGTAGGACAAAGGCTACCTGCGTTGGGCGTAACTAGACATGTGGAGGAATCTTTTTCTCAAAGTGCCAGTGCCCAGGAAGCTTCCAGAAAGGCATGTGATCAAAAGATTCGCCTAATAATGAGTTAAGAGCTTCTAGAACTCCAAGTGGAAGGAAGAAACTCCAAGTGAAGGACTGAAGAACAACTGGAGTTGAAGAGCACAGCAAGTCACACATCAACATGACTTACCTTCACTCCAAAACTCTATATAAAGATCTCATCCCATGGGATCTAGAGGCCGGAATTTAGCGCAAAGAATTGCTGTTGGTTTACAGTTGTGAGCATTGGGTGATTGCTTGAGGGAGGTGAAGAAGAGATTTCTCTCCGTCGGGAAGGTGATGCTGGATTGGACCTCGCATGGTTGTATCACCGCCTGAACCTTACTTCCATATATTAATAAAGCATTTGAGGTTCTTCTATTCGCATGTGTTTCAATGATGAATTGTCTTACTTGCGTCTTTGATTTATGCTAATCCTTGAATCATTTATACATGCATGCCTCTTGTAGTTTCCTTTTCTTGTCTTATTTGCAGGATCTCGTGTAGCTGGGCCCGTGAAGAGACTTGGAGCTGGGAGCGAGCGGCAAACAAGGGAGATAGGATCGACCATTTGCGCAAGACATCGGTAAGTGGATCTATCCCTTTTATCTCTTGCATGTTATAAAGAAGAAACTTTAGATAGCTTTGCTTTCAGTTGTTGCTAAGGAACTGTCACCCTTAGAGTGGGTTAGGGTCATTCCGAGTTGGATACTTTCCCCCACAACACACATGTAGATTTATGCTTGGATACCTCTGAGTGACTGTCAAACCTTTGTTACTTGTTACTTCAGTTGATGAGCCAACATTCCAGACCAGTTACATGGTTTTCCTTCTCCAGACAGTTGGTCCAATGCAATCACCCAACTCTGTGGGAAGGTTTTCTTACTTTCTTGGCGATACAGTCGACATCCAAATATTACCAAGTATTGATCTGGTTGGGTGTCATCCTAAATATTGCAGTATCTTCTTCTTGTAGATCTGGTTGGGTGTCATCCTGAATATGGCCGACTCCTTTACCCAATTCTTCAAAATGTCTCTGGAGTTAGCACCGTTGCTGGGTAAGCTAAAGGGAGTCTCCATGATAGTCACTGGCTCTGACATCTGATACATCTCAAACTCATCGTCTCAGGATCAGTGCGCAAGACGATCCACTGTATCATGTTCGTGCATGGGAATGTGGGGTATCTGCATGCAATCCAACACAAGCTGGACTTATGACTGTTCACATACACTTGATGGTCTTCGAGGCATTCCCCAAAAGTGCTTGTAAATACTTCATTGACCTCTTGCCATTTCAGCTTGATGTCCTTGTCTAGAAACAACTTGGTATCTTCATAGATTGATAGACATACAGACACCCATTCAACTGCTACTCCAGTTGCACTTCTGTCAGTGTCTTTTAATCTGACTCTCTTGGAGGCCATAGATATTATACTACTAAGTGGCAGATGAAGACCCAAAAGATGAAGAGACAAAGCAACATGCCTGGTAAGGAATATGTCAGTGAAAAATCAAAGAAAATTCGGGGGAATGACATAACACATACCAGGGAATTGATAGGCAAGATTGCGCAATTTCTTCTGGGATGCTAGGAGACTGGCTGCCAGACTTGCACAAAAAGAAGTCTGGATTGTCTAGGGAGGCTGAGTGGCTATTGAGTTTGTGCAATATGCAATCCAGACTAACCATTGATTGCTAGGGTTGCGCAATGCGCAATTCCATCTCACAATGACTATGGCTTAGGGACTGCATTGCGCAATTTTCTGGGCTAGCAGTCACTATCCCTCAAAAATGTGCAAAACAGTCCTGGAGGATAGTGCCTAGGTAGAAATGTGAATTTCTAGAGGGAAAGACAAAGCCTTCTTCGGATTGCGCTATGTTGTCTCGGTGAAGGCAGAGTCGAGGCCAAGGTTGGCCAGACTCACCGACGGGAAATTGAAAGCAAATGTGAAAGTGAATGCATGGCAACACTAAGTGAAAGAACAAGTGATTGATCATGCATGAAAATATTGAATGAAAGATTCAGTAACTAGATCAACATGCATGTGGGTGAAGCGAGTTGCCAAATCGGCGACCGTTCATGCAAAAACGTTTCATGCATGCGACAACATTGAGATAGCAACAAAAACTGAAATGGTGCTAGTACACGCTAGTATGCATGAAAACAATAACAAGATTCAAAGAAATCAAGAAAATAACACTCACACAAGTGAAAATGGAAAAAGCGATATAAATGCTGGAAAAGACAAGTTGAGGCCACTTACCCATGAATAGTTGAGGCAGATGTGTCAAAGAGTCTTGGATGTGTTGTGGGATGTCAAAGTTGCAAGATCGATGTGAAAGAATGAGATCTGATGTGTCGAATAAATATGTTTGAGCTCATGACACACATGCCACAAATCTAGGAAAAAGCGACACTTGGAGGAAAGTTTCTAAAATGAACTTTGCATGTAACTTTCAGCTACCAAAAATAGCTCCCTGAATCATGGGATGCTTTTTGCATGTTTCCTTCTGTTATTCAGGGAAAAAGAAAGCCATGCATGCAAGTCAAGTTTCCTTGGTCTCGGGTTGAACTGGTCAACCCAACTGCTCATGCATGAGGCTGCTCAACTGCTGGGAGGAAATGCGCATTTTTGGATGGGATTCGGGCTGGATACCCAGGAGATTTGCACAATTTCTGGGCAGAGCAACTGACTGCTACCCAGTATTTCCCAATTCCTCAGTAGAGTAGTCGTACTAGGGAGGATTACACAATTTTTTGGGTGAAGCCTAACTGGCAGGATTGCCCAATTCTGGAGCCCAGTAGGTTGCCAGACAGAATTTCTCAATTTCTAGAGGGAAGGTTGGTTGCCCTCTAGAATTGCGTAATTTTTTTGAGAAGTTGCTCAGCTTGGAGCTGGACCAAGTCTGGATGAACAACCTATGAGGGGAATGCATCAAGTTTTGACAGAAAGGTTTTTTTTTTTTTTTGCCTGAAGAACACTAAAGCTTGTGTACTTGACGAAGCAAGAAAATGTGCTATGAAAAGTTGGCAGGGAGGCTCCAAAATGAAGCTAACACAAAATTTTGGAGGGTGGTTGTAGCAACTACAACATAACTATAACCTACATTTTTTAAATTTCTACAGGATTTTCTAAAAAATTTCCATTATTTTTCAAACAAATTTGTAGATGTTTAGACTACACTAAATTTGGATTCACTGACCGGTCTATCTAAACTCTATAAATTCCCTTATCACACATTTACACATCAATGTTGGAGGAAGATATCTTTTGTAATGGATGTGCAGACCCAACAACTCAGTAGTTCTATTTAAAAGCTCATGTCTAATGGAATTAATAACCTTAAGGTGGAGGAAAGATATATCATGACTCCCCATGAGCGCCCACAGATTTGTGACATCTCTTACTCTGGGATCATTCCTGTGATAGACCTAAAACATCTCAATGGCCTTAACATAACAACAGTAGTCCATGAAATTGGACGTGCATGGGAAGAGGATGGTTTCTTCCAGGTACACACACCTCAATCCTTACCGAACTCTTACTCTTATGTTTATCAAGCATGTAATGGTGCATTAGTCCAGAGATAGGGAGTTTCCCACTTTTCAACAAGAGAAGGTGTGGCTTTTTTCTACCTAGGTTTAACCATATTCAATCATTTGTCTCATACATTGATGCAGAAATTGGGTGCTCGCTCACTCCGCAGTATGGCGAATATAGGTAGAAGATGGGGTCATGGAAGAGGATTTGGCAGGGGTCATTACCAGGATCGTGAGGGTGAACTGAGATATCAAGTGACCACTTCGTCTGAGGCAATAAATGTATTGGAACACTTAGAGATCGACATAGGAAGAGAAATATTACCACAATATGATGCTATCATGTTAAGAGAATTTAGGGACTTTGTGGAGGACCCATGACACACCAAAGGCTAAAGGACATTATTTAGATAGACACTACATATTTACTAGAAGAATAAGACTTTGTGAGCAAGGATTTTGGCTGAGAATTTGCATGATGTTCAAGGAATTACTACTAATCTCACTAAGATGAGGGAGATACAACTCCTGAGGCTCCAGATGATTCAATTGGACAATGGAATGGCTTGGACAGAGAAACATATTCTAGCATCAAGGACCCTGCCCTAGTTGACTCTTCTGATGAATATTCAGTTTACTATTTGGTTTGTAGGCCTACTTCATAGTTCTAGTAACGATAGATCGATGGTTATACCTGCTTCTTCTCTTTTCGTTTTGATACTTTTGAAAACTCTTAAATTTTGGACTAGTGATTTAGTTAATAGGTGGTCAACATATTTGGTTTTCCAATATGCAGGTTGAGACCACCGAAATTATTAAATGTCGTTCATCTATAAATTTGTTTTTATTAATGGAATGAAATACCACCCAATTCAATATATATATATATATATATATATATATATATATATATATATATATATATATATGTATGTATAGATGTATGTATATATATGTATAAACGTTTTAAAACAACTTTGTATATATAAATTTAAAAGATAATTTTATTGGTAAATAGAAAATATATTTTTGTTAGTAAATAGAGAAACCAAAATTCACCACCAAAACATTAAAATAATAGTAATAATAATATGTTATTTTGGTATTATATATTATTATGTTTTTTTATTTTTTAAAATAATATTGTCTATATAAACTTAAAACATAATTATGATAATAGGTATTTTTATTTCACAATAGGTTTTCCAAAATTTTAATTTAACTATTAGTAATTATTAAATGGATGATAGAGATTTAAGCTCCATAAAATATGCCAAAATATTCATAATAGTATTTACATATCAAGGATTAATATTTATCTCCAAGTTAATTATGCTCTTTTAATGAATTTATATCAAATTAATTAATTAAAAATTATTATATCAAAACTTGTCATATCGAGCATGTGGTATTGATAAGCCATGGTAATGTTCCATGGTATTGTACCAAAAGCTATTTAAAAGATGATAAAAAATCCAAAATGTAAAAGATGATTTTATTTGTAAATAGAGAAACAATGAGTAAGTTTATATATATACTTTGGGTCTATTAGATGTCAAAGGAATTTAACTCAAGTGGTATGCTTCACGAATTGATGGCCCTTGTAGCATTTATGAAATATTTGTTCTACTAGGTCGAATAGTGACAGTTCTTTCTACGAAGTTGAAAAAAATTGGGTTTATTTGGTTTTGAGAGCGATTAAATCTCTTAAGTTACAAACATATTTTTGAGGGCAAAACATGAAAAAATATTTGCACCTCCAAAGATTTGATTTCTCTTAGTTCTTGATAAATTCATAGTTAAGATGGATATATGCTACTTCTTAATAATATGATTTTGTTAAGAGGCACTCTAAAGCCTAGTATGGGGGAGATGTTGCAATTTTTGTAAAATATAAAATTATATCAAACAATAATAATAATAATAAAGTTATATCAATAAAGTGAACTATAATGGCTTTTCTTGACTTTTCACCCTCCGCTTTGCAACCCTGCACATACCCATGACTGTCTCTTTACGCACCCTATTAGAAATCTTTCCCTTATTATCACAACCCTCTGACATTCTTGCCTGAGCATGCCTTGTGGAATGGTGTCCCTGTGAGGAGGAACTCTAGGCCCCTCCAACCAATTTGTAACCCAAACCCCATATGCAATCTAGGACCCATGCAAAAACAAGAATGTTGACAACATTTTTTTTAATGCAATATATGTTATAAGAAAGGAATCACTAGGCTTCCATAGCTCAAAAGGATTCTAGTACATCTATAGCCAAATATGTTGAAATTCCAAGGTTTCACATCCCCCATGCTAGATTGAATAGAAAAGTCCAATTCATGAAGGTCCATGCCCTAATATGAAAGTTCATTGGAATTTAGCCGATGAAAAAATCCCTCCTCAACTCGATTGCGTAATGCAAGAAACCCAATGCTCGCTATGAAGTGAAATTAAGCTCCAAGGGTTTCTTCACAGTGAGCTTTTCTCGTCTAGAATACTGGAAGGTGGTCATGGATGGAGGACTGTACTTATTCAACTATGTTGGACTATATATGCGATAATGAGTGGAGCGCTTTAAGTCAAATAAGGAATACTTATTCTGGGCCCATGTATGGATTTGCATGTACTCCCTGCCATATGAATATTAGGATTTGGAAACCCTACAAGGCATTGGAATTAAGCTTGGACATTTCGTATGCCCATCAGAACAAATGAAGCATGAATTATATATATCATATGCAAGGATTTGTGTCTACATGAGCATCTCATGTTCACTCCCTGAAGCCATTTCTTTGAAATTGGAAGAGAGAGACTAGTATCAAACTTTGGACCATGATCACATCCCGTTCTATTGCAAAAAAATGTGACAATCATGGAAATATCTACCGTGGTTGCCCCCTCTAGGAACCAAAGAAGTATCCAAAATATTTAGAAACAATGGATGGACGTGGATTCAAAAACATATACTCCAAGAAGAAACACAACAATAAGCCTACAACCATAGCCACTCCCAAAAGATGGGCAACTGGAAATAACTACGAAGTGTTAGGAAATCTATCAGAACAACCCAATAATCCAGAGTAAGAGAACATCTTAGAAAAGCACCTAAACACGTTGGAAAATAATTCTATGGAAGAGCATAGGCATGGAAACGTTGAATCCACCCCAAGTGAGGCTAAAACACAACCACAACCACAACAACTAAAGGACACCCACATGGTAGAGGAGTATGAGTTCGCTAACATAGAAGTGTTAGATATAACAACCACTGACGATGCATGTTGGCACAATGAAATTGATACCATCCCCTCTAAGAAAATCAATCTCTTGCTTGTAGTGCTACTAACATGATATGACCATATACTAAAAATTGATGTAGAATTGATTAACCGTTAATGAGTTTGAATGTTAACTAAAAGCACGGAAATCAAGTAAAATTGTTGGAGCATAACACTTTACGATAGTTGATAAACCATAAGCAAGATGTGAAACAGAAGTGAAAATAGAAAAAACATAGATATACCAAACAACAAGATTGATTACGAAATTCATCCCTGATGGACTACGTCTCCGGGTCCACTTTCAAGATGGGTGACTATTTTATTATGAACGAGAAGGAAGAAGTCGATTACACAGTGAATTAGATAGACTGAACTTGCACACAGGAAATTCTGACCTCTGTCATCAGATATCTCTCTGAACCATCTTTCCAACACAAGTTACAGTTTCCAAATCCGACTCCAGATGGTCCCAAAACTCTGAAAACAAAATAGCCTATTTCCTCCAGAACTTGCATACAAAAAACCCAAAACCACCCAGCTATTCTTCAATGTGAAAAAATACCTCTTATAGGCCTGCAAGTACATGGAAACCTCCTTGTCAATCTTTGGAATGAATGAACTAACTTCTGGGTTACAAATGCCTTGGTCTAGTTGTAACTTGACACCTAGGCAGGTGGGCATGGTGGTCGAATTAATTTGTTTCCCCATAAAATTCAACAAAACCCATTATAAAATTTATTATTAAGGTGGAAACCATTACTTGTTTCCTAACCACGCAGAGGAATGGACAGCGCATGTGAACACCTACTAGTCAGTAGTTAGTACGTTGGCTGTTTCGGTGACAACTCAACTCGCGGTTAACTGTAAACTCCAACGGCCATCCAATGCGGTCACATGCTTAGGTTACGGTTTCTGTGTAATTTTCAAAGCCCGATGGTTAGGAACCTTGACAGTTACCTCTGATGCTGGTCACATGCCTTGCGGTCGCGTTGCGGTTATGACCACTGGTTAGGGACCCGTGGTTTATTAGCTGCTCACCGCTCTGCTGCTCACATGTATATGGTTTCTGATGTGGTTTAATTGGTGGTTACTGCTGAGATATATATATTGGATTGTTTTATTAATGTTTTCACATAGGCCGAGAGGTATATTAGGTTTGTAAGGTTTAGAACTTATTTTTTTAATACATATTTCAATGTATTATGGTTAGAACTTAGGTTTGGTAATGTATTATGATAGGTTTAGGGTTATAGCATAGATTTAGCATATGATTTAGGGTTTGTAGAATTTAGGGTTAGGTTATAATAGGATTTTCACATAGATTAGGATTTATTTTAAAAACCTGTGTGTACAATTTTTTCACAATGCGATGTCCGCAAAATTGTCACATGATGACAACAAACTCATGTCAATCATCAACAAATGATGATATTGATCCTCTGCCACGACGACAACCCACGCACATCATTGACTCCAGCTGTCTTTGCAATGACAACTCGGATGATGAATCTATGCCATGGATGACACCTATGTCGACACATCAAACCTCTGTGATGGATGACACAACCATGTTGACACCAATCCTACTTCTCGAACAACAAAACACATGTCGTGGATCAAAACCCTAGGGAACTGTCGATGCACTCAATTTGACAACCAAGTGCTAAACCATCTCTGCTAAATGCCATGAAAACTATGAATATTACCTAAACAACCTGATCATAACCAACATTGTCGATCTGTCGAAGCTGAACTGAAGCGACGACGACACTGAATGACACCCATGAACACTAATGACGACACTTTTAACATCTATACAATTGGATCGATGGATCCTCCTGGATAATTCCTCTCCACTTAAAAGCTTTTGGACCACAAAAGTTTGAATAAACAATTAGTCGATGAGGGTAGAACTCCCTCTCTTTCCATCTTGACCTTACGATGTACCAATACATTTGATCAATCAACTACATGTGATGACCCTGATGATGCTGACCACGATACCTTTTGATTCAATGACCTGTTTCTTCCATCCGCAGTATGAACAACTTGAGACAATGAGCAAACAACTTGTTATCAACATGGCAATTGTATTCTTTCCACGAAGAATCATGAGTTAGTGATTGAAAAACATCTTTGAGAAAAGTATTTGTAGAACTTCATTCAATACATCTGATGGGTATTAACAATCTACATTCTAGAATAACTGAAATATTCAATGACTCCTTTTATTTTGACTTCATCTCAATTACTTGACTAGATTTACTTTCCTGTTGACTGATTACTAAGTGAACTTGCTGCCCAGAATTCATCCAGCTGTGATGTAAAGACTGCTGCAACTTAGTTTGATTTTGAAAGTATCTAAGTAACTCTTGATTTAATTGAATCACTATTTCTTCGTTGATTAACTAATATTTCCATTGACTAACACTTTCACTTAATGCATTAGTTTTCAAATCATGATAAGGAAACTTTAGATCTGATTGTGAAAAGGCTTTGTCATGAAAACTTAAAGACTTCCTCTCCACTTGAAAAGAGGCTTCATTACTTTTTAAATCATGAAATGATGATGCAATACCAAACAAATGCAACACTGACTTTCCCCAATATTGACCTGCACCCCTAAAACTGAAAATAAACATACCATATGAAACAAGTCTCTGATTGGACTCAAATGTACCATTCCCTACAATACACTGCTGATGATGATAGTTTCTATAATTTAGTTGAATGAATGAATTAAGATTCATTCTGTCTTTAAGAAGATGTTCATAGGACATTAAATGTATCTCATGTTGCTTAATCTATTCATGAATAAGATTTCTTGGAAAATAATTAACCACCTTAACCAATTGATCTATAAACTGAATCTCGCATCTCGAACAATCAAACTTATGTTTTTCCTTAATAAACATGAGTACATATTTAATTGAACTTATAAACTACTTGATTTGTAACAATTAAATCCAAGTTTGATTTGACTTTATGTTTCCTAAAAATAAATTCAACCCCTTCTTTCTTTAGGTGATATTTATGTTCTCTTCTGGAAAACACTACATCTCTATCATAAAGATAATGACTTCCTAAGACAACTCCACATATGTCTACTAGGACCACATCTAACTCCACTTCATCAATGTACTTAGATGTAATTGCAAATTTTAACCGACACTGATTTGTGACATGTATCTGAGTTGATTTATTAATCCAACCTAATGGGTATGGTCTTGGATGATTCTGTGTTTCCAATCCCAATTGATTAGCTATATGTCTAGATATTAAATTTGCTTGTGATCCACTGTCAAACATTATGTCAATCTTTGTATGCTTAGAAGTTATCCTTATGTGGAAGAGTTCAACTCTTTTATCCTCATGTGGAGGATTTATGTTTGAAGAAGATACATTAGTTTTCAAACTTGAACCAGTATCAGAAGTTTTACCTATCGTAACCATGGAGGTTATCATCCTTTCATCACCTGAATCTGAACCTAGGTCCTGTTGGACTGCTACAATGGCCTTGTTTTCATCCTTTGCCTTAACGACATTGTTGAGCTTAAGTTCTGGATGAAGTTTCTAGCACTTGGATTCATCATGACCGATTCCCTGGCAATGAGAATAGGTAGGTATTTCCTTCTGAATGATCACTAATTTCTTTCTCTTCGAAATGTTCTTCCCCTTACTGTCTCTGGAATCTTTAGTTTCGATCTCTTTGGATGACTGTGATGACAACTTGAATGGTCTGCCACTTGATTCAATATTTATGGCCTGAACACACACCTCATCAAAATCATCAGGATTAAAACTCAATAAAGTATGCTGCAAATATGAATGTAAATTGACGATGTATTTTAACAAAGTTTCACGTGTATCGAATGAAATACCAAGTGCCAATGCTTTCTTCCTGAACTCTTGAGTAAACTCTTGAACACTCTGCCCTTTACCTTGCCTTAGATGCTGCCAATCAATAACAGCTTGCTGCATGTATCCTAAAGGATAGAATTGTTTCCTAAGAGCTTTCAAAAACTTAAACCATGAAGAGATAACTTTTCCTTTAAACTTTACATCTAGATGAGTTTTTATTTCCCATCAGATTAAAGTTGTTCTCCCCATTCTAAGTGTAGCTAATTGAATTTTAGTTTTATCTTTAAAAATGTTCTAAATGTGACAATACACTTCTAACTGCTTTATCCAGTTATCTAGCTTTTTAGGATTCATTTTGCCATCATAAACAGGTAACTCAAATTTAACATCAAGTTTCAAAAGAGATGTTTTCTTAGGTTTCTTTTCTATTTCAGATTCTAAACTAGAAGAAGAAGAAGAAGAAGAAGAAGAAGAAGAAGAGGATGATGGAGATGATGGAGGTGAAGGAGGTTTATCAGCCTTACCTTTACCTTTGTCCTTCTTGGATGTCTTTGAAGAAGAAGCTGCATCTATCGCCTTCTTGTCTTCGTACAATTCTCCCAACATCTGCTACATGTTTAAGAGTGCCTACTAAAACTGTTCTTCACTCATCTTAGTCTCAGTGTTTTCACCTGCATCTAGTCCTGACATGGTCGATTTCTGAACGACTCGCCGCTTTCCAATCTCTGGATCGATCTGATCAAGTATTCCTTCCCCTCGTTGCGACTTAGACTTGGTTAACATTCAATCATAAATTATACAATGAAACCTGCTCCGATACCAAATTATATGATCTGATATGACCATATACTAAAAACTGATGTAGAATTGATTAGCCATTAATGAGTTTGAATGTTAACTGAAAGCACGGAAATCGAGGAAAATGACTGGAGCAGAACACTTTATGATAGTTGATAAACCATAAGAAAGATACGAAACAGAAGTGAAAATAGAAAAAACATAGATATACCAGACATCAAGATTGATTACAGAGTTCGTCCCTGATGGACTACGTCTCCAGGTCTACTCTCAAGATGGGTGACCATTTTATTAGGAATGAGAAGGAAGAAGTCAATTACATGGTGAATTAGACAGAATAAACTTGCACACAGGAAATTTTGACCTCCGTCATTAGATAGCTCTCTGAACCAGCTTTCCAACGCTGAATGCTCCTGAAACTCTGAAAAAAACAGCCTATGTCCTCTAGAACCTGCATACAAAAAACCAAAAACCATCGAGTTATTCTTCAATGTGCAAAAACACCACTTATAGGCCTGCAAATACATGGAAACCTCCTTGTCCATCTTTGGAATGAATGAATTGACTTCTGGGTTACAAATGCCTCGGTCTAGTTGTAACTTGACACCTAGGCAGGTGGGCATGGTCATCGAATTAATTTGTTTCCCCATAAAACTCAAGAAAACCCATTATACACTTTATTATTAAGGCAGAAACTGTTAGTTGTTTACTAACCGCACGGAGGAATGGACAACACATGTGAACACCTACTAGTCAGTGGTTAGTACGCTGGCTGTTCTGGTGACAGTTCAACTCACGGTTAACTGTAAACTCCGACGGCCATCCAATGTGGTCACATTCTCAGGTTGCGATTTCTACGTGGTTTGCTAAGCCCAATGGTTAGGAACACTAATGGTTACCTCTGATGCTGGTCACATGCCTTGCAGTCGCACTGAGGTTATGACCACCAGTTAGGGACCCGCGATATATTAGCTGCTCACCACTCTGCTGCTCACAAGTATACGGTTTCCAACATGGTTTAATTGGCAGTTACTGCTGAGATATATATATTGGATTTTTGCATTAATGTTTTTACATAGGCCGAGAGGTATATTAGGTTTGTAAGGTCTAGAACTTAGTTTTTTAATAAATATTGCAATGTGTTATGGTTAGAACTTAGGTTTGGTAACGTATTATGATAGGTTTAGGGTTATATCATAGATTTAGCATATGATTTAGGGTTTGTGGAATTTAGGGTTAGGTTAGCATAGGATTTGCACATAGATTACAATTTATTTTAAAACCTCGTGTGTACAATTTTGTCACAATGCAACGTCTGCAAAATCATCACATGATGACAACAAACCATTGTTGATCATTGACAACCAACGATATCTATCCTCCGCCACGATGACAACCCACGCACATCATTGACTCTAGTTGTCTTTGCAACGATAAATCGGATGATGAATCTACGCCATGGACGACACCTATGTCGACACATCAAACCTCTGCGATGGATGACACAACCATGTCGACACCAATCCTACTTGTCAAACAACAAAACACCTCTCGTCGAACAAAACCCTAGGGAACTGTCGATGAACTCAAGTCGACAACCAAGGGCTAAACCATCTCCATTGAACGCCATGAAAACTATGAATATTACCTGAACAACCTGATCATAACCAACACTGTCAATTTGTCGAAGCTTAACTGAATCGATAATGACACTGAATGACACCCATGAACACAAATGAGGACACTTTGAACATCTATACAATTGGATTGATGGATCCTCTTGGATCATTCCTCTCCACTTGAAAGCTTTTGGACCACAAAAGTTTGACTTAACAATTAGTCGATGAGGGTAGAACTCCCTTTCTTTCCATCTTGACCTTATGATGTACCAATACATTCGGTCAATCTCCTGCATGTGATGACTCTGATGATGCTAACCATGATACCTTTTGATTCAGTGACCGTTTCTTCCATCCGTAGTATGAACAACTTATGACGATGGGCAAACAACTTTTTATCAACATGGCAATTGTATTCTTTCCACGAAGAATCATGAGTTAGTGATTCAAAAACATCTTTGAGAATAGTATTTGTAGAACTTCATTCAATACATCTGATGGGTATTAACAATCTACTTTCCAGAATAACTGAAATATTCAAAGACTCCTTTGATTTTGACTGCATCTCAATTACTTAACTTGATTTACTTTCCTGTTGACTGATTACTAAGTGAACTTGCTGCCCATAACTCATCCAGCTGTGATTTGAAGACTGCTATGACTTAGTTTGATTTTCAAAGTATCTAAGTAACTGTTGATTTACTTGAATCACTATTTCTTCATTGATTAACTGATATTTCCATTGACTAACACTTTCACTTAATGCATTAGTTTTCAAATCATGATAAGGAAACTTTAGATCTTCTTTTGAAAATGCTTTGTCATGAAAACTTAAAGACTTCCTCTCCACTTGAAAAGAGGCTTCATTACTTTTTAAAGCATGAAATGATGATGCAATACCAAAGAAATGCAACACTGGTTTTCCCAAATATTGACCTACACGCAAGAAACTGAAAATAAACATACCATCTGAAACAACTCTCTGATTGGACTCACATGTACCATTCCCTACAATACACTGTTGATGATGATAGTTTCTATAATTCAATTGAATGAATGAATTGAGATTCATCCTGTCTTTAAAAAGATGTTCATAGGACATTAAATGTATCTCATGTTGCTTATCCTGTTCATGAGTAATATTTCTTGGAAAAGAATTAACCACCTTAACCAATTGATCTATAAATTGAATCTTGCATCTTGAACAATCAACCTTATGTTGTTCCTTAATAAACATGAGTACATATTTACTTGAACTTATAAATTGCTTAACTTGATTTGTAACAATTAAATCCATGTTTGATTTGACTTTATGTGCCCTAACAATAAATTCAACCCCTTCTTTCTTTAGGTGATATTTATGTTCTCTCCTCTAAAACACTACATCTTTATCATAAAGATAAGGACTTCCTAAGACAACTTCACATATGCCTATTGGGACCACATCTAACTCCACTTCATCAATGTACTTAGATGTAATTGCAAATTTTAACAGACACTGCTTTGTGATATGTATGTGAGTTGATTTATTAATCCAACCTAATGGGTATGGTCTTGGATGAGTCTGTGTTCCCAATCCAAATTGATTAACTATATGTTCAGATATTAAATTTGCTTGCGATCCACTGTCTACATTCTGTCAATCTTTGTATGCTTAGAAGTTATCCTTATGTGGAAGAGTTCAACTCTTTTATCCTCATGTGGAGGATTTATGTTTGAAGAAGACACATTAGTTTTTGAACTTGAACCAATATCATAATTTTTACCTGTCGTAACCATGGCGGTTATCCTCCTTTCATCACCTAAATCTAAACCTAGGTCCTGCTAGACTACTGCAATGGCCTTCTTTTCATCCTTCGCCTTAAGGAAGATTTTGGGCTTAAGTTCTAGATGAAGTTTCGAGCACTTCGATTCATCCTGACCTATTGTCTGGCAAAGAGAATAGGTAGGTCTTTCATTCTGAATGGTCGCTGATTTCTTTCTCTTCGAAATGTTCTTCCCCTTACTATCTCTAGAATCTTTAGTTTATATCTCTTTAGATGACCAAGATGACAACTTGAATGATCTACCACCTAATCTAATATGTATGGCCTGAACACACACCTCATTAGAATCATCAGGATTAAAGATCAGTAAAGTATGGTGAAATTATGAATGTAAACTACCAATGTATTTTAACAAAGTTTCACGTGTATCCAATGAAATACCAAGCACCAATGCTTTGTTCCTGAAATCTTGAGTAAACTCTTGAACACTCTGCCCTTTACCTTGCCTCAGATGCTGCCAATCAATAACAGCTTGCTGCGTGTATCCTAAAGGATAGAACTATTTCCTAAGAGCTTTCAAAAACTTAGACCATGAAGTGATAACTTTTCCCTTATGCTTTACATCTAGCTGAGTTTTGCTTTCCCACCAGATTAAAGTTGTTCCCCCCATTCTAAGTGTAGCTAACTGAATTTTAGTTTTGTATTTAGAGATGTTTTGAATGTGACAATAGACTTCTAACTGCTTTATCCAGTTATCTAACTTTTCAGGATTCATTTCACCATCATAAACAAGTAACTCAAATTTAACATCAAGTTTCAAAAGATATTTTTTCATAGGTTTCTTTTCCGTTTCAAATTCTAAACAACTAGAAGAAGAAGAAGAGGATGATGAAGGTGAAGGAGGTTTATCATCATTTCCTTTACCTTTGTCCTTCTTGGATGCCTTTGAAGAAGAAGCTGCATCTCTCACCTTCTTGTCTTCATACAATTCTCCCAACATCTGTTGCATGTTTAACAATGCCTGCTAAAACTGTTCTTCACTCATCTTAGTTTCAGTCCCGCTGCGGTTATGACCAGCAGTTAGGGACCCGTGTTTTATTAGTTGATCACCACTCTGCTGCTCAAATGCATACAGTTTTTGACGTGGTTTTATTACTGATTACTACCGAGATATATATATTGGATTGTTTTATTATTACTTTCACATAGGCCGAGAGGTATATTAGGTTTGTAAGGTTTAGAACTTAGTTTTTTAATGCATATTGCAATGTATTAGGGTTAGAACTTAGGTTTGGTAATGTATTATGATAGGTTTAGGGTTATAGCATAGATTTAGCATATGATTTAGGGTTTGTAGAATTTAGGGTTAGGTTAGCATAGGATTTGCACATAGATTAGGATTTATTTTAAAAACCCATGTGTACAATTTTGTCACAATGCAAAGTTCACAAAATTGTCACATGATGACAACAAACCCACGTCGATCATCGACAAATGACAATATCGATCCTCTACGACGAAGATAACCCACACACATCATTGACTCTAGCTGTCTTTGTAACGACAACTCAAACGATGAATCTATGCCATGGACGACACCTATTTAGACACATCAAACCTCTGCAATGGATGACACAAACATGTCTACACCAATCTTGCTTGTCGAGCGACCAAACACATGTCATCAACCAAAACCCTGGGGAGCTGTTGATGAACTCAAGTCGACAACCAGGCGCTAAACCATCTTCGTTGAATGCCATGAAAACTATGAACATTACCTGAACAACCTGATCATAACCAACACTTTCGATCTGTCGAAGCTGAATTGAATTGAAGATGACATTGAACGAAACCCATGAACACTGATGAGGACACTTTGAAAATCTGTACAATTGGATCAATGTATCCTCTTGGATCATCTACAAAAATAAAAATCCTCATAATAGCTAGGTGTTGATGCCATCATCACAAAAGAAGGGAATAGAAGTGGCAAAGAATTCAAGAAAAGAGGCATAAAATCATCCCTCCAATGCATAGAAACCTTGCGAAGGAAGTTGGTTGATTCAGGATAATACAAGTAGATCTCAAAGATCTAAACAAACCAAACAAAAATATTTTCATGAAGGTAAGTTCCTAGAAAATAAGGGGTCTAAACATCGTATTCTTTGTCAGGAGATCTAGCAGGATCTTCCAACAATCTTTCTTATTCAAGAAACCAAATTCTCTAGCTCTATTTTTGAATCTATCATGTCTCAATTATGGAAAAAATATACAACCACAATATATATGTATAGGAGCATCAAGAGGCCTGGGTATTTCCTAAGATCATACTCAGATCAACATAGAAACCATGTCTCAGGAAACTTCATTTATTACTATTTATTTTCACTTGCTAGGAATGAACATGCATGTCTATCTCTCTAATGTGTATGGGCCTCAAAAATTTGCAAGGAAAGAATAAATACTCAAGCATCTCCATTCCCTCCAATCATAGGTGGATTCCCACAAATGGATAATTGGAGGAGACTTTAATATGATCACTTCTTTAAGTGAAAAGAAAGGTGGAAGACAACACTTGGAACCTGAAATGGAGGATCTACAAAATTTCATTGAGGAAGCATGCATGGTGGACATGAGGACCACCATTGGGCTCTTAAAATGAAACAATATATTAGATGGGTTGGGACAAATATCCTCTAGGTTGGATCCTTTCCTGGTGTTAAATCAATTGCTCACTTATGGCAATGAATTCTTAGTGAAAATTATTCCCTCTGCGGGTTGTGACCGTTAGCCTATCTGCCTGTCATGGAGAACATTTGTAAAACCCCTTAAATGTTAGTTCATATTTGAGTAATTCTGGCTTGCAAATCCCAATCTCAACAAAAATATTTAGGATTGGTGGTAAGGCATAATCCACATAAAAAGATAAAAGAATGTACATTTTTTAGCAAAATATCAAATAGATCAAAACCCTCCTTAAACAATGGAATGAGAACTTTGTAAACATATTATAGGAGAAACGTGCTTTGGGAAAACAAATGGCCTCTCTCTAATAGGAAATCATATCTAACAATCAAATAAAGGAAATCAAGAACATAGAATCATCTCTCACCAGGAAATTGGAGAATAGTTATAAGCAAAAGGAGATATATTGGAAACAAAAATAAAGGATTGGTGGGCTTAAGGAGGGGGAGATCAACACCTATTTTTTTCACCACTCTAATATACAATGTTTCTGACACAATCATATCACATCGCTCTGCACTAGGAATGGGAAAATTTTAGCGAAAAAAGAAGACCTGGAAGCCACTCTAAGATACTACTCGTGTCTACTCCCCAACCCTCATCCTCTCCATAGGGAAGCCATCAATAAGATCACAACTCTCATTCCCAAGATGGTCACTAAATGTCACAACTCATATCTTATCAAACCCATCAATATCAATAAGGTTAGTAAAGCAATCCAACAAATGGATTATGGTAAATAACTAGGACCTGATGGTTTCATGGTCTCATTATTCAAGCATTGTTGGTAATTTCTCCATGCTGAGATCCTTGAAATCATATAAGACTCAAGGGAAAATAGATGCACAATTTTAATTCCACTTTCTTTGCTTTGGTTCCAAAGGAGGAAAATGTGGCTTCGCTAGGTAAGTTCTAACCTATTTCAGTTTGAAATGTCATTTGAAAACTTATTTCCAAAGTGAATGCCAATCATCTTAAAGTCATTCTCCCCATCCTTACAAAAAAGTGGTTGATTAAATTCAAAAACAAGATTTATGTCCCAAGCAATAATGACTTGAGGAGGCTCATATTAAGAGAGTTTCATGTGAAGCCATATTCTAGCAATCTGGGATATCACAATACTCTAACATCCATCAAGAAGTTCTGTTGGTGGCCAAAGTTGAAGAGAGAGGTGGTTGATTTTATCTCCATGTGCATAGAGTGCCAACAAGTGAAGGAGGAGTGCAAACACCCATTCCCATTCTAGAATGGAAGTGGGAGGTAATTTCTAAGGATTTTATTATAGGACTACCAAAGACTCCAAAACAATATGATGCAATCATGGTAGCAATCGACAATTTGATCTAGGTGGTTAGATATGTTTAAATTCCAAGGTTTCACATCCCCCCTACTAGATTGAATAGAAAAATCTAATTCATGAAGGTCCATGCCCTAATATGTAATTTGATTGGAATTTAGCCAACAAAAAAAATCCCTCCTCAACTAGATAGTGAAATGTGAGAAACCCAATGCTCACTATGAAGTAAAATTAGGCTCCAAGGGTTTCTTTACAGTGAGATTTTCTCATCTAGAATACTAGAAGGAGGTCATGGATGGAGGATTCTACTTATTCAACTATGTTGGACTATATATGTGATTATAAGTGGAGTGCTTTAAGCTGTAGAAGGAATACTTATTCTGGGCCCATGTATGGATTTGCATGTACTCCATTCCATACGAATATTGGGATGTAGAAACCCTACAAGGCATTTGAATTAAGCTTGGACATTTCGTATGCCCCTCAGAACATATGAAGCATGACTTCTATATATCATATGCAAGGATTTATCTCTACACAAACATCTCAGGTTCGCTCCCTGAAGCCATTTCTTTGAAATTGGAAGATAGAAACTGGTATCAAAATTTGGACTAAAATCACATCTCATTCTATTGCAAAAATGGTCACAAGCATGGAAATATTTACCGTGACTACCCCCTCTAGGAACCAGAGAAGGATCCAAAAGATTTAGAAACAATGGATGGATATGGATTCAAAAAAATCTCCTCCAATAAGTACCACAACAATAAGTCTACAACCATAGCCACTCCCAAAAGACGGGAAACTAGAAATAACTACGAAGTGCTAGGAAATCTATCATAAGAACCCAAAAATCCAGAGTAGGAGAACATCTTATAAAACCCCCTAAACACATTGGAAAATAAAGCTATGGAAAAGCATAGGCATGGAAAATTTGAATCCACCCCAAGTGAGGCTAAAACAAAACCAGAGCCACAACAACTAATGGACACCCACATGGTAGAGGAGGATGAGTTCGCTAACATAGAAGTGTTAGATATAACGACCATTGAGGATTTATTTCTACACAATGAACTCGACACCATCCCCTCCAAGAAAATCAATTTCCTTCTTGTAGTGCTACAAAAAGAAAAATCCTCATAATAGCTAGGTGTTCATGCCATCATCACGAAAGAAGGGAAAAAATGTGGCAAAGAATTCAAGAAAAGAGGCATAAAATCATCCCTCCAATGCATAGAAACCTTGGGAAGGAAGTTGGTCGATCCAAGATAATACAAGTAGATCTCAGAGATCTAAAATAACCAAAGAAACATCTCTTCATGAAGGCAATTTCCTAGAAAATAAGGGGTCTAAACATCATATTCTTTGTCAGAAGATCTAATAGGATCTTCCAACAATCTTTCTTATTCAAGAAACCAAATTATCTAGCTCTATTTTTGAATCTATCGTGTCTCAATTATGGAAAAAATATACAACCATAATATAGATGTAAAGGAGCATTGAGAGGCCTAGGTATTTCCTGGGATCCTACTCAGATCAACATAGAAATCTCGTCTCGGGAAACTTCATTTCTTACTCTTTATTTTCACTTGCTAGGAATGAATATGCATGTCTATCTCTCTAATGTGTATGGGTCTCAAAAATTTGCAAGGAAAGAATAAATACTCGAGCTTCTCCATTCCCTCCAATCACAGGTGGATTCCACAAATGGATAATTGAAGGAGACTTTAATATGATCACTTATTTGAGTGAAAACAAAGGTGGAAGACAACACTTGGAACCTAAAACGAAGGATCTGTAAAATTTCATTGAGGAAGCATGCATGGTGGACATGAGGACCACCAATGGGCTCTTAAAATGGAACAATAGATCAGGTGGGTTGGCACAAATCTCCTCTATGCTGGATTGTTTCCTGGTGTTGAATCAATTGCTCACTTAAGGCAATGAATTATTAGTGCAAATCCTTCCCTCTATAGGTTGTGACCATTAACCTATCTACTTGTCATGGAGAACATTTGGAAAACCCCTTAAATTTCAGTTCATATTTGAGTAATTGTGGCTTGCAAATCCCAATATCAACAAAAATATTTAGGATTGGTGGCAAGGCGTGACCCACATAAAAAGATAAAAATTGTACATTTTTCAGAAAAATATCAAATAGATCAAAACCATCCTTAAACAATGGAACAAGGAATTTGGAAATATATTATAGGATAAACGCGCTCTGGAAAAATAAATGGCCTCTCTCCAATAGGAAATCATATCTAATAGTCAAATGAAGGAAATCAAGAACACAAAAGCTTCTCTCGCAAGGAAACTGGAGAATATTTATAAGAAAAAGGAGATATATTGGAAACAAAAATAAAGGATTGGTTGGCTTAAGGTGGGGGAGCTCAACACCTATTTTTTTCACCACTCTAATATACAATGTTTCTCACACAATCAAATCACATTTCTCTGCACTGAGAATGGGAAAATTTTAGAGAAAAGGAGGATCTGGTAGCCACTCTAGTAATCTACTAATCGGATCTACTCTCCAACCCTCAGCCTCTCCATAGGGAAGCCATCAATAAGATCACAACTCTCATTCCCAAGATGGTCACTAAATGTCCCAAGTCGAATCTTATCAAACCCATCAGTATGAATGAGGTTAATAAAGAAATCCAACAAATGGATTATGGTAAATAACCAGGACCTGATGGTTTCATGTTCTCATTATTCAAGCAGTACTGGTAATTTCTCTGTGCTAAGATCCTTGAAATCATAGAAGACTCTGGGGAAAACAGATGCATCCTCCAATATTTTAATTCCACTTTGTTTGCTTTGGTTCCAAAGGAGGAAAATCTGGCTTCCCTAGGTAAGTTTTGACCTATTTCAGTTTGAAATGTCATTTGAAAACTTATTTCCAAAGTGAATGCCAATCATCTTAAAGCCATTCTCCCCATCCTTACATAAAAGTGGTTGATTAAATTCAATAACAAGATTTATGTCCCAAGCAATAATGACTTGAGGAGGCTGATATTAAGAGAGTTTCATCTGAAGCCATATTCTAGCCATCTGGGATATCAAAATACTCTAGCATCCATCAAGAAGTTCTATTGGTGGCCAAAGTTGAAGAGAGAGGAGGTTGATTGTATCTCCATGTGCATAGAGTGCCAACAAGTGAAGGAGGACTGCAAACATTCAGTTGGTTTGTTGTAGCCCATTCCCATTCTAGAATGGAAGTGGGAGGTGATTTATATGGATTTTATTATAGGACTACCAAAGACTCCAAAACAATATGATGCAATCATGGCAGCAGTGGACAATTTGAGCAAGGTGGCTCACTTCATGGCTGTTAAATCTAAAAATTCAGCTAGTGAGGTGGCTCAAGTTTTCATATAGGATATTATGAGATGGCATGGAGTTCCCAAGAAAATTATCTTAGATAGAGATGGAAATTTTACTTAAAAATTGTGGAGAGAATTATTTGCAAGCTTGGGAACATAGCTAACATTTGACACAACATACCAGCCTCAAATCAATGGGAAAATAGAGAGAACAAACTAGACTCTGGAAGACATGCTAAGAATGTATGTGATGCACCAACCTAAGAAGTGGGAAGAGTACCTTCCAATTGCAGAATTTGCATACAACACTGTGTATCAAGATTCATTGAGAATGAATCGAATTGAAGGACTTTACAGGAGAAGTTGTAACACTCCTATCAACTGGAGCGATCTAGCGGATAGGGTCCTTAACAGGTATGATATGTTGAAATACATGGAGAAAGAAATGAAAAATATCATAATAAATTGAAAACTGACGCGGGATAGTAAAAAAAATTATGCGAACTGGCATAGAGCACATAACAAGTTCCATGTATGGGAACATGTATTCTAGTGAGTTTCACCCAAGAAGAGCTCCTTAAAATTTTGGTTGTGTACCAAGGTAACACCACAATTTTGTAGGACATTTGGCGTGCTTGAAGTGATAGGACTAGTACCCTATAGGTTGGCCTTGCCACCATCAGTGAAAGTTCATGATGTTTTCCATGTTTCATTGCTTAAAAGATATGTATATGACCCTAATCATGTAATTGATTGGACTGTGTTACAAGTAGAACCAGAGGGAGAGTTCCAACTGAAACCTCTATGCATCCTAGATCGAAGGAAGCTCACTCTCCAAAATCCAGAAATAGAGAAAGTCAAAGTGCAGTTGAGCCACTTTGGGCCCAAGGAAGACACGTGGGTAATGGATGACCAGATGTGAGAAACATATCTTTCTTATTTATTGAGTAAGACAAATGTAAATATAATGTAATTTTTTTTACAGAGATGTTTAAGTAAAGCTCCAAAATCAACAATGTTTGGTCTAAAGCATGTTTTCTTTCATATGGTTATTGAACATCGAGGATGGTGTTCTCCCACAAGGGGGAGGGCAATATGACATCGCTGGGTTCATATTTCTCAATTGTAAATAAATTTTAATTAAATAAAGGGTGAGAGAAGGGACAAAGATTCCAAATGCTTGGGGAGGGAGATTTCTTAAGAAATTACCAAAATTAAATACATCATCCATGGGTTGACTGTGAATATTAAATGAGTTTAGTGTGCATTAAATTTAATAAAGAGACAAATACATGCCGAAGTGTCCTTAATGTCCAAAAAAAAGCAGGAAGATGATGAAAAATTTAAGGGCAACATGGGTCGTGCTTTCTAGGAAGTTGACTACGTGCAACCATGGAAAATGACATATGGGTGGTCAGATGGAAAAGGCACATGAAGTATGGAAGATAGAGGGGGACACTCTCACAGATACGCATAGGAATGGGGGAACATAGTCTCTTAGATTCTCTCTCAAGACAAATATAGTGAAAGGAGGGGAATTCTTTTGGTTTACTCTGTCATTCATATGCTCAGGCAGGAGCATAGAAGACATCATGAGAACACTATAGTAAAATTTTCTCGAAGGCTGAGGTGAGAAAATAGTGAGAGAGTAGTGATCAAATTAGGAAGAAAGCAAGCGATGGATAGATAGGAACTAGCTAAAGAACCCTTACTGATGCTTTCTAGGTAAAAGAATTATAGAGAGTAGTGGCTTTCCTATAAGGTGGAAGAACCCATTGGAAGCTTGTGGATTGATGAACCTACTATTTTGGGAAGAGTGAGCCACTCAGGTGCTTGTGAGGGTTTTTCAACCACCAAGAGTTTCCTTAGGGTAGAAGCTCTAGTGTTTGAATCACTAATGAACCACTTTGAGAGGTGATCTCTTACCCATTAGTAGCTTATCCACTGATGAAATTTCCTCAATGTGGACTCTCTTCCATTGAAAGTGAGTTGAGACTTGTTCCATTGTGGTATCCTAGCATGAATGTTAATTGTGTCTGAAAGGACAGTGTGAAAACTTATGTAGCTGGTGGATGAAGGTAGTGTGGCCTTGTGGCATACTGCTTCAGTTGTTCTGTTGGTTGAAATTCCTCTTAAGAAGCACTCCACCTCAAGCATTATAATTTGTCTTGGGGGTGACGACTACAAGTAATTGTGGTTGTAGCTTGTCTATAGTTGGTTAGATATTTAGAGTCCAACTCTCAGTCAGCAAACTGTTGTGTTGCATAAGATAATTGTTTGTCTATGCTATTTGTTTAAATGTTTTTTTATGTGTTTAGCATTGTTTGAACATTGCATTCATGATATGAAATTGGGACTCCATTAATAAATGAGGAATGCCAATTCTCTGTGGAATTATTTTCCAAGAAATAATTATTTTTTCCGTGATTAATTTTGGATTTTACTATAACCTTAATAATTGGTTGAATGTTTGGGTGAAATCTCTTGCTTAAATGACCTTTGTGTCTATCCTGAGATTGGAAACTTAGTCTAGTGGTGTATATGCATCCTTTCAATATGGATGAATATGTGACTACATGTAATGGGTTTAATGTTTCCCATTCTGTGTGTGTGTGTTTGTACATCTCCAGGATCACATGTGAATAGTGGCCTATGGCCACGACTAAGTTTCGCTAAATATTAGAAGGGATAGGTCGAAAGAGCTTGTGTATGCCCTGTATGTCATTAACTATGTATAATAAGCCTTAGAAAGGGCCTTGTACACTTAATAAGAGGTCGCTAAGCGTAGGGATAGAACTCTTTTAAGCCCAAACCATAGGACATCAAAGGGAATAAGTTTAACCTTCTTCAACCATGTAACCAAACATTGTGACCAAATTCTTATGGCAAGAGAAATATTGGTCATCGATGGGGAATAACTCATGGCCATTAGATGACCTTAGAAGCTTGGTACCAAGAAGCCTCAAGGGGATCATCAAAGGAAATTGTCAAGGTAGTATCCCTGGGATGATGTGGCAATGGGGTTGGAACTTGAGAGTGTGATGTACACTTCAGCGAGAAGGAGAAAAACCCCAAAAATATTTTATAATGGGAAGACCACGATATTCGAGAGTCAAATGTTAAGTGGGACCACATCCATGTGGAGGGTGTGACATTGGATGATGTCGCCCCAGATCCCCAGACCTTCAAGCTTTTGTGTGGAGAAAATAGTAGGATTCCTGGGATATAAATCCCAAGGTGACTTGGCATGTGGGAGTCTATCTGATGGGAATAAAAGTTATGTGGCATGAATGTAGTACATTATTAGTTGAAAGGGAGTTTCATTTTGAGGTAGAAGTGTAATGCCATATGAGCCTAAAGGACTATCCCCAAATGTTGTCAGCATGGAGCGATGTCAAGACTAACCAGGATCTAACTCTTGAGGTGATGTGGCCACAAAGGGCCAACACCCATGTCCATTTCAATAAAAATCATGTGTGTGTGTGTGTCTGTGCATTGTGTATTGGCCTCGTAGGGTTTTTTATGTGTCTAAATGGGTCAAAAGCTATTGCCATGTGGTAGAGAGATGGTTGACTAGAATTTCAACGTGGGGACCATGTGGAAAAATGTTGAGGTGGCATTAATTAAATGTTTAATATTTGGTTGGTCATATTTTTCGATCCAAGAGTCAGATTGAAGCATATTTTATATTGTTGGAATCATCTCGATGAGACAAACACAATGATGTTATTTGTTTCGAGCCTATTCCCTTGTGTTTCCGTCTTCAATTTCGTTAATTAGTCCTAGTTTTAGGGTATTAACCTTGTCCGTTTATGATAATATTGGATTAGATGATTTGGTTCCATTACTTTGATTAAATATGCTTCCTTTACTAATGTCTAAACCTTTTAATATTATATTTACCTAATGGCACATTTAAATTTAATATATTGAGTATATTGAGTATTTAATATATAATTCGGTTATTTATATAAAAGGACATTGTTTACCAATGACCATTAGATTTAAAAGAGAATTAGATAGTAGTATAAATATGATATACAATAATATTGTTATTCTATCGTGAATATTACATTCTAATAAGAACTCTATTGGTATTATGAATTATGGATTCATTAATAAACATAGGTGATTATTGAATAAATAATTGAATGGTAACCGAAGATAAAATTCTAAGATTAACATTTATTTATATTTAAATAATATGAGAATGATAATATATAGATTATTACGAAAATGGATATTATATTTTTCAATAAGTTTAATCTTAGATCATTACAGCTATATGTTTATAATTACCTGTTTTAGCTATTATATAGGACCATTTATATAAATAAATAAAAATAGTATACCTAAGATAACTAAATTCTAAGAGTATCGTTTATTTATACCTAAATAATAGTAGAATCAGATCATCTAATATATGACCATTATAATTAGTATTATGATTTTAATCTTAGATATAATTAACAAATTTAACTGTTTTAGCTATTTATAGAAATGTTAATAGTTAAATTAGTGACGGGATCCTTAGGTCAAATTAGCCGTTGGAGTCTCTGCACACTCTATTTAATCAGCTAATCCGGATTGGTTCTTCAACTTGTCCTGACGATGAACCACACTGGTTGGTTCGAAATGCGTCGACAAAAGATTGGTTATGTGATTTTGCCGAAGATTATCTATACAATGTTATGGATCACAGAAGTCTAAATTCCTTAAGTTGTAGGAGGTCAAAATATTTGGACCCCATTTCCATGATGTGACTATGGTAGTCGAGTTAGCATAGGAACCACATCCTGCTAACCTTATTGGGGTTGGGTTTAGTAGTGGGTATGTTACAAAGGATCACCATCAAATTTTGGGACATTCATCATGGAATTTATATCCAAATGATTTGGATATCCAGGTATATCCTCGACATCCAAAGCAGGGTAAATCTCATGCAAATCCCAAGGAGACATTTATTGAGTGTCACATATCAAACAAACAAATATTTATCACAGTGAATTCAAAATTCCTTAAAAGATGCTTTCTCCACCCTACACACTTTGAATTTTAGAGTTCCATGAAGAATAAAGGCTTCGTTCTTCTAATAGAGGTGTGAGAAAAGGATTTTTATTATTGTTAGGGATGAAACTAAATATTCAAATTATAGGGAGGTAGACTCACTTCATCCTCAGCAAGGGTGCCAAAAATGTTTTCACAAAATCAAGTAGGCCTTGGATAGGGGCTCCCTATAAGGCAAGCACTAGACCAAGTGACAACAATGGGGTGATGGCTGACTGTCACCATAGCCAAAAACCCTTGGTATTTATGGATTTTCACCAATGGGAGGAGTCCTGGTATTAAATATAGGTCACCTAATAGGTTTTCTAGGTTTGAGGTATGAGGTGACACAATGAAGCTTCCAAGGGAAAGACACAATATAGGTACAATTGAAGGCTCTAAGAGGAGGCAATTATCTTTCCTTGAAAAGACCTAATTAGGGAAATACAAGAGAAAGGGTTTGATTTCTATCTTGATATTAGGATGCTCAAATGTAAATATTCCAAGAAAGGGTTTCCCATAATGTATTCCCACAAGGATAAGGCACATGAAACCCTCCAGAAGCCCCCAAGTTGAAGCTAAACCAAACAAGGGTTTTAACCTAGGGAAAAGGGAATTATGGATGAAATTGAAGTGAACTCCAACCAAGAGAAGTTATTTTGCAGCAACCACTACCCTCTTCATGCTTATACCCTCCAACACCTAAAACTTCTTTTCCCTAGAAATTTGCACCAAGTCATAGCTTGGTCGATTGGCCTTAAACAGGATGAATTTGGAGATGAGAGAGAAAGAGAATTTTATGGATAAAATTTAAATTGATCACCAACAATCAATGCCCATTACCTAGTCATAGCATTTATGGAGTTTATGAGCTCTTACAGTTGGCTAAAATTTGCAAAGGAATAAGTATGTTTTAATGCCCTAGCATCAAAACCCTAGCTATTACCTTTGTGAGGGATTGAAAATCATGTGGGAGAGCTAACAATACATAACCAAGGGGATTCCCATTCACATATCATATTATGAGTAATGCATGCAATAATATGATCGAGCTTCCAATAAAATTACGGCACAAATTTAACAAATATCATCGATTTATGCCATACGTTAGACATGAAAATAGAAATTTGCAATAAATACGGCATGGAACTTAAAAGAAAATATGCATGTACAATCCAATCATAAATCCAAGATAACTTCCCCAAATATAACACAATAGCCCCAAGACAATATTTTCTCCATAGATCATATCTCTCTAACTAGGAAAAGAGGCCAAAATTCTCAAGAAGAGAGGTTGAGTTCATAAGTGATGATGATGAAAAGTGATATACCCTCTCATTTATTTATATGAGGAATAGCTTGTAATTAGCTTAAAATCCCCTAGGAAAATAAGTAAAATCATAATAATGCATTGGGTTACAAGCCAACCCAGTAGATTAGACATAAAACATAATAATTTCCCACACATGTGAGCCATAAGGGCTACAAATGCTGACATCATCTATGCGTTGAGCTCAATGTGGCATGTGCTAAGGCTCAAAGGTACCATGATCGGCGTATAAGCCTTCTAAATTCATGAAGAGAGGGTTGGTGTAAAATCTCTGAAAGAATCCCTTTGTCGACACCAAAGGTGGTTTCCGAGGTCTCCAATAGGTCAAAGTGCTCATCTCTTCTCAAAAGTTGAGGGCTTTCAAGGTTTTACTAGCCCTTCCATGTATTATAACGTAAGACCATCCTCCTTTGGGCTTTAGAACAACTACCATATCTCCAAGATTGCTAAGGTGAGTCATGGTCATGCTAGGCCGAGGTGTATCATCCTGAAGAATCATCAAATAATGTGAAAATTGGCAGAATGCCATGGGTGTAGGAGATATATAGGGATGAAAATGATGTGTTGCTACTAATTAGAGACGTTGGCTCTCAAAGCTTCACCTGTGGCTGCCAATATGCTCCTCTAATAGCTTGGGTACTCATGGGAAAGGTGCCTAAGACCTGGCTATTGAACCATGTGTCAATTACAACAAAGTCTAGTGAAAGAAACTAGACCTCAGGTACATAATCATTTTTGCATCTAAGTGAACAAAACTTGGAATTAATGAGCTATTTAGCACTTCAAATGAGACTTCCCTTCTAAAATTAAAGCCTTGAACTTGCAATGGTGTTTCCTCCTTAGGTGGAAGTGGCTAAAGGACAACCCTATTAGGTGTTTCCAGTCCATAAGGGGAAGTAGCATTTCCTTGGTCCACCCTTCAATTAATAGGTGTTAATGAAAAATAACGATGGAACGGAGGGGGGAAGACTTCATGGTCAAGTGCCATGGTCAAAGGGACCAACATGGTGAGGATCCTCATACTAATTGTACAAATGTGAGGAGGGGGTAATTGTGAATGCATGAGATACCAACTCAACCTTTATATTTCCACCTCTCTTGTGTGCCTTTTACTTTTTCTTTATTTTTCTTTGGATTACTACTCATAGCTCAAATTGTTAGAGCTTAGGAGTTGTGTTACCCCTTAATGATGAGGTAGCTCATTTCCCATCAAGCTTAGGACATGCAAGGGTTCCTTTATGATGTAAAAGAGAAAACGTGCTCACAAACTAGGTGATGGCCATAACGAGTAAGGTAATGCTCACACGATGATTTTTCCCATGTGACAATGTGTATGTCCCCATCATCTTTTTCGTTTTGATATTCTTTATTTTATTTTACTTCTGGACATTATATGATTTTTCCTTTTCTTTTAGTTGCATCAACCTCTGAGGGAAAATTTCTAGGACCTACCACAATATGAGGATGTATGGTGCCAAATCCCACAAAACCAATGGTCAATTGAACCCGAAGAATGGAGATGGAATAAGGGATTATAATTTATGATGGAAAGTGGTAAGCATGGAACATGGATAGATGGGACTACACTATCTCAATCATGGCCTCCCAAGTAGTGCCCCTCCTATATCCATTGGGAAATTAGGGGAGGTCCCACTAGACTATTATTGAAGATTGACCCCCCATTTAAGGCAAGGGAAGAAGATCATGTTCAAAACCCTTCTTTTCCAATCCACCCCATAATCCATGCTAAAATCCCAAATACAAAAAAGTCATAAGCACCTAATTGCAAAATGAATAAAGTACCTTTTGATCGGGATCCCACCTTCATCCATGTTCTCTTGCCAGATTAGTGAGAAACATATGACTAATGCAGGTGGCTGATATATTATGGCCAAATTCATTAACTAGTCTTGATTGCCACGAGCTACTGGTAGGCCGACTAAATGAGAAGAATGGGAGAATTGTAAGAGGCAACATAGTGGAAAAATGGGAAAATGGTGAAATTTGCATACACGTTTACAAAAAATTAATTAGTTAAAAAAATTAAGATGAAGAAATAAACATTTTAACAAAATTTAAGTAGACACATGATACTTGGGAAGGGGATGACACGCTTGTCTAAGGTGAGCATGGTTCCTTGCTAGTTTTCATCGCAATATGTAAAAGAAATAAATGAACACTACAATTATATCTAAACGCAAAGGCTATATAATATGGATTGAAAAAATATGGAAGCTTTTGCAACATTAATTGAATAAAGTAGCATTTATGCTTTTATTGGGGTGGTGGGAGTGTTATTAGGGCATTAAAATTGCAAACAACATATAATTAGATATGTAAAAAAATGCATGATAAAATTTGTATATATATCATGGCAGATGGGAAAGCTCCCTTTGAAACAATTGAACTGCTTTGTGTGGAGGAAGGGTGCTTAAAAACAACAATTTATTTCGTTTATGTTGGAATTTGGCAAAACTTCACATCAAAATTATATTACCAATAATAGAGGTAGTTTTGGAGGTGGTGGTGAGGGATGCAATGGTCCTAGCAGAGGAAAGAGGCAATTTTGGCTATGGTGGGTGTTTCGATCCTAGATGCACCAACCGGATGGAGATTATTAGTGGTGGAGTGACAACAAAAGGCATGGACTAGGTTAATAGGATATGTATGTTCCAAGTGACACTGTATTGTGAAAAAGTTGTAATAAGACCTTCAAATTATTATTTAATCAAATATTTGAAAAATATTATTTGTGACAAAATATATACATATATATATATATTCAAAAGTTAAATGATGATTATGTATATAGTCCATGCTCAGTGTAACTACTTTTATCCTCTAATAGAAATATGTTGTTGTTTTTTTCCGGTAAAAAAAAACATATATTCTAAACTTAAACATTATATATTCCATGCCTCGGATCCCGACAAAACTCTGTCGTCAAGCGCTCTAAATTCAATCTGATCTCTTCCCGAAGATGGAAAACTATTCATTTGGATCCGGAAAAAAAATCGAAAGCGGAAATTAATTTGATTCTTATAACTTAGGATTGGTGGATTAAAATTAAAAGAAAATAAAATAAAAATAAAAATGGTTTATTGAAATAGAGGAATTATTTGGATAATTAAAATTGGTGAGTAAGTTTTTTTGAGAAATTTTGCAGTAGCAGTTTTTGAATCATGTTTTTGACCATGGAAATAAATTCAACACCATCAAAAACTTCTGCCACACCCAAAATCTTGAAATTTGACAGCCTTAACATGGATTTATAAAAATATCAACAAAACTTCGTCATCAAGCAGTGAGGCTGAAAAAACTTTATTTAAAAAAGTCGAAAGCCAAAATTAATTTGGTTCTTATAAATTAAGATTGGTTGATTAAAATTAAAATTAAAATTAAAAAAAAAAAAATAAAAATAAAAATAAAAATAAAAAGATAATTTTTTTTTTTTAATTAAAATAGAGAAATCGCTTGGATAGTCAAAAGTTGTAGGTAAAATTTACCCAGTCAGGCTTTCTACCAGCTTCAATCTTAACCAAGACAAGGTTCTCAAATGGTTCGACTATCTCACACACCCTTGTCATCCTCTAGAAGAAGACATCGGCTGTTGGCCTGAAAAACCAGCAGCTTACAGGTAACAAACAAACCTTTATCTGTTACAAAATATCTAAGAAAAGATTCATCTTAACCCACCATGGATGGAAAAGTTTCGCTGGTTTGACTTCAGCTTTTGTTACAGAGATATTGCAGGCAACTACGTTCGTGAGGTGAGAACGGTGATATTATGGTTGTTGCCTGCAATTTACTTGAATAAAATTCTTGGAAAACATAGGCAAGTGATGAATATAAATTACTATCCTTCATTCCCAAACCCAGATCTAACTATTGGTGCAGCAAGCCATTCAGACGCAAGTGCCATCACTGTGTTAATGCAAAGCGATGTAAGTGGTCTGCGAGTATTCAAAAATGGAAAGTGGGTTTCTGTAGAACCCATAGCTAACGCGTTTGTGGTCAATTTGGGAGATCAGCTACAGGTTAGAAAGAATGAGCAGATCTATATAGTTAGCTTGTCTCTCTGTGCAAGAAATTGACAGTATTCATTCAATTTGTTTTTGTGTGTGATCTGAAATCTTTCATCCATTTTTAATATGTGTGTTTCTAGACATTTTAGATAATGTGAAATATAACATAGATAACTATTTCGATATTATAATTTTACCAAATTTGAAAATAGTGTTGTGATTAATTCAGAAAAATTATCATTCATAGAAACCTGAAATCCAGAAGTAATATCCTTTTGAATGGACGAAATGGTGCATTAATGCTTCATTGGGTGGAAAGGATAAAATTTTATTAATTTACACATATTTCATGCTTCATTGGGTGGAAAGGATAAAATTTTATTAATTTACAGGTATTTCATGCTTTATTGGGTGGAAAGGATAAAATTTTATTAATTTACATTTATGTAGTGCTACATTGGTGGAAAGGATAAAATTTTATTAATTTACACATATTTCCAGAAAAGACAAGCTCTGAAATATAATTTACAGAATATTGAATTCAAATTTGATTTTGTTTAAATGTTAAAATTATAGTTAGTCAAAAAATCAGTTTAAATAACACAAATCAAGATTTCACCTTAATTTTTTCCTCCACACTGGAAAGTCCAAAAGATGGCACTAAATACAACTCCTTAAAATTTTACTAATCTACAGTCGTATTTTGGAATTTATTATGTGGAAAATGAATTAATTTTCTTAAAATATAAAAGAAATTTAAAAATAAAGTATGAGAACCATTTGTATTTTGAAAGATATATTTGATCATTTTAATTAAGAATTATTATGTAGATATTTCTATTGATTAATTTTTATTATTTAATATTTTTTGAGGTAAATTTTTATTACTTAAAATTTTAAAGATAAAATTTGTGGTTTTTCTCATCCTGAAAACTAAAGCCAAAAAACATATAAACAACTAAGAGTAGAGAAGCAGATGAATATGCATATTTACTTCTTTAAATTGATTATTTCAACGAGGATGGACTCCTTGTTGTTGACAAGGGGTTAGCTATGATTAGGAGGAATGTGTGAAAATTCTTTGAAATGTAGCAAGTGGAATTTATTCTTCTAACTTATTAATTATGCAGTTTATTTTATTATGGAAAAATAAGGAATAAATCACATTGCAATTTCTTCACAATAAAAAATGAAGCAGAAAATAAATTGGAAACTAAGAAAATAAAGTACACACACAAAATAAAATTGACATAGTTGTTTTTGGAAAATTTCCCCTCAAAAAACCAATGTGTAAAATTGATGCAAGAGATGAGGGTTTTATTATTATTATGTAGCAGTGAAAATTATAGGAACAAACTAGATGTCAAACTAGCGATCCTCTCCTCAGAAAATACTGGAAAAATTATTGAGGGAAATTTTCCCTTCTCCATAATCAATCTGGCAACAATGTAGCTACTTGAACTAGTTATCAAAGACCCCCATGCTAACCTCTACTTAGATGCTAGGAAGAACGTCACACGCACTAGCTCGATCTACTTATGATCAAGTTGTCCTTCTTGTTGCTACCTCTTGAAATGATTCTTTGGCCCTCTACAAAATTATCCTGGCCTCACGAACCTGAATTGACATCCTCTACAGCAACATCGAACTGCCTCAATGAGGCTCTGTGCAAGCCTTTGCACTACACGACCTCCTATGGAATAACTAAGCCTCTCTGAGCTGACTCTTCTAGCACTAGAAACCTTGATCAAAATATCTATTGTTGTTTTGTTGCATTTTCTATTGATCTCTTGCTCAAATTTTCTTCCCAGCTAAATCTTTGCACTCTAGGAAATTCGATCTACCCACACCACCCACTCACTCGATGTATCTATCTTCATCCCAGCGTCCTGCTCTTATGACCTCTTATTGGTGAAACAACAACCATGATTAGATCCCCATCAGTTTCTAAGATCATATTAAACTCAATCCATGTGATTTTATAGAGAATTCTTACTTTTCTCAATTAATTCCCTTTAATTAATCGATTTCCTTAAGTTAGACTTAGGCATTTTTAATTATCGATCAATTAATTTAATTAAGTTGTCTCTAAGTGCTTTCTCTCGAAACTTTTTCTGGGTTTTGGAGATATTTTGTTTCTTATCCTTTCTGATGAAAGTCGACACTAGAACACTTGTCCAATGGTACAAAAAATAACACTCCCTCATAGCGAGGAAGGTGCTCTCTCTCCCATAACATCTTCCTTCACGTTGTTGATGTTTGACCTACCACTGCCCACCAAGTTACTACACATACTTTGATTCATTTTCCAACGATGTAGTTGAACCATCCTGCATCTATGATGTTGTTGACACTGCATTGTGCCACCTTGTGCTGCTTCCAACTCTACTCCGTGCTGCAACTGATCCCATGTTATTGTTGTCATTGCAACTATTGCAAATGAGAACTTTGAATCAATTATGTCCCTCTAATGGCTTTGCAACTATCTCCTAAGTATTTTACTATAACTAGCCTCATCACTATCTACTAAGTATATTTATTCACCCTCACTAGTTTTGCACCCCTTAATAACTAATAGAAACTAGTTCTGCAATTATCCCTCAAGATTTGATTGTGCCATGTTGGCATTGATCCATTTTCTACTAAAATGGTTTCTCCACTCATGGGGGCTTCACTCAATGAACCTCTGACATATCACATGCATTCGTGGCATATTAAACAATACCCTTCATTTGACTACATATTGGGAAATACCTCTAAAATTTACATTATTTAACCCCCTACCAATATGAACCCAATATACCTTCCCAATTTAAAAACCCTACTTTCACTAAATATTGTAGGTATCCATCTTTTCAATAACATTTTTTATACCCTTTATATTTTTCATTAACTTTAGGCTCCATTTTTTATACCTGCCAATATAAAAACCCTCTACCCCCTATATATCCACCAATATATTGTGTCATTTTTACCTCTATAAATATCCCCCAATATAAACCCACGTGGTATGGTATTGCTCCTCCAGTGAAGCCCCCGTGTCTCCACTATACCCATTTTTTCTCTAAAATAGATTAACTTAGCTCTCCCTAGAGCTTTCATGAGTATATCTGGAACCTACCCTTTTGTGGGAACATGTTGTAGCTGGAATGCTACACACTACACACAATCTATAATGAAGTGATATCAGGTATCTATGTGTTTCGACCTATCATGAAAGATTGGATTCTGAGAGAGCCTAATGCAACTCCAATTATTGCAATAGATATTGGTCACCTCCAACTTCTAACTTAACAAGCTGACCAACAACTTCTCAGCTCGCATAACTTCACACGTGATTGTGCTAGGTACCATATACTTTGTTTCTACAGAGCTCGGTTCTACTGACTTCTTCTTCCTGCTATAGAAAGAAACAACACTTGAGCCAACACTTAAGCAACCCCTTGATGTGCTTTTTTTTCTCCATTGAACTACCTACCCAATCTGCTTATGTGAATCCCATAGTTTGACACCATTACCTCGAGTATACCTCAATCCATCCTCTACTATGCCGCGGAAATATCTCAAAATTTTCCTCATTGTCCAATGCATTGCCTTAGGTCCCACCATAAACTAACTGAGAGTGTTGATCATGAAATAGATATCTGGCTTAGTGTTGATGAGATACATGAGGGAACCAATAATATTTATACATAATGTTGGGCCAACGTCCTCATCCTCTAATGCATCAATCTTCATCTAGTTGGTAATCATAGGTGTAGACATGGGTCTACAATCTTCCATCTTGAATCACTTTAGAATTTTTTTAGCATATCTCCCTTAACTAAGGAAGATCTCCCCATCCCTCTACCACACTTCCAAGCCTAGGAAGTAATGCATCAATCCCAAATCCTTCATGTCAAATTTTGCTACGAAGTTCCTCTTATAGTCCTCTATGAGCCTTGATGACCTTATTAAGAAGAGGCTAGCCACATACGACACTAGGATGAGTGGCTCATATTCTACCATCAAATAGTAAAGGTATCTACGTCACTCTTAATGAATCTCATCTACTACAAATAGTTGTCAATCTGACCATACCATGCCCTAGGGCATGCTTGAGCCTGTATAGAGCTTTCTTCAGTTTTCACACATGCATGCCCCTTTCATGTGTCTCGAAGCCCTCTAGTTGCTCTATATATACCTCCTCCTCTATCACCCTGATCAAGAAGAATGTCTTGACGTCCATATGGTGAATTTTCCATCCCATTTACACTACTAGAGATATACCCGACTGGATAAAAATATATTTGGCAACTAGGGAAAAGGTCTCCTCATAGTCTCTCCCTTCATTATGTGTATACCCATTTTCCATGAACATAGCCTCGTACTTCTCCACAATTCCATCTTTAGTGTACTCGACCTTATATTCCACCAAGATCCCACAACTGACATATCCTCAAGCATTGGCACTACCTCCCAAACACCATTTGTCATTATGGAGTTGTATTCTTCCACCGTGGCATCTCTCCACACCTGATGTTGTGCAACCACCTAATAGCTGGAAGGCTCTATGGCCTATGCCACTGATGCTTGGTACCTATCAGGTTGTCTACACTTGCATTTTTTCATCTTAGGAGCTCGAATAAACTCCTCTACATCTCTCAATGTCTGCCAAACGTCCCTGCTAGTTCGACCATTAGTGGTAGGAGGGTTGACAAACTCCTCATCGTGCCTCTGCTGCTCCATTTTCTACTAACTCACTGGATCTCCTACAATTGAGGATGTTCTAGTACTCGTAACAGTATTGGACCCTTGTGACTATCCTTACAGTTATCCATGCTACTATCCCTACTACTAGATTAATGGATCTTTTGTTGGTTCACTCTAATCACCTACTACTAGAAACATAGATATTATATGCTTAGAGGTTTCTCCATACCTAACAAAGTATCCCCTTTCTAGAGTTTGATCCAACTTGGTACACTTTTCATGTGGTACATGGAAATTATTTATGCTTCCTGTTAGTTTTTGTAGCATCAAATGTGTGCTAGCCTTAAAATTTTGTGGAGAGGCTAGAATGCATGAGATCTCCAAAACCTAGAAATAGTTACCAAAAATTCCCCCTAGAAATGACTCAATTATATTATTAGTTAGTTTTTAAATATTTCCTAAGTCTAAACTTAGGGAATATGACTAATTAATCATAATTAATTAAGTTAAGGTGTGAATGTTCTAGAAACTTGCATGGATCGACTTCAAGTTAATCCTAGTCATTGATTAAGAACTAATCTTGGCCGTTGAAGTCTCAACATACAGTTATAAGAAGAAGCCAATGGGGCTTAGAGAAATCACTTTAGAAATTCAATTTCATGAGGATATTGATTTCTAGAGTAGCAACAATCAGTTTTCGGAGAGATATCCACTGAGATTGAAGTAGTGATTGAGGGGCAGGGACAGTGAGCTGGAGGAAATATTTTTGTAAATCTGAGGAGGCATTTGCAAGTGAGTCGAATGATCCTAGAGAAGTAGTGTTGAGGGACTGCGCAGTGCTTCAGTCAGGCAAATCAAATTGGTGAGGAGAAAAATTCGTTCTCCATTCTAGAGGCTCGGAACGAGTCCCAAAGGATTGGAGAGATGATTTTCTCAGCTTCCAGAGGTAGAACGACTTCATCAGAGCCTAGTCTAGAGCTAGTCATCTATCCATCTATCCATAGTAGTGTATAGGCTGACGCAGTGCTCTAGGAGGCTGAGTTTTTATAGGGAAAGTGTAGCCATATATTTCCTTTCGGAGAAGGGTATTTCCCTTCAATATTTTACTCATATTTTCTTATTGTTTGGATTTCCAGTTGGGCATCCATAGATGTACTCAGATTTCATTGCTGCATAATAAATAAAACCCTCACTATTGCACCAATTTTCCCAAGTTGGGTTTTTCTGGGGTAATTGGTCCAAAAATAACTGTGTAAATTTATGTGTGAGTGCTAGCATTTCTTTCGCAGTTTTGTTTTTGCAGGTTGCAGTGTGATTGATTCAATATTTCCTGTAACAAACAGTTAATAAATTGTTAAAAATTAATTTAACAATTAGGAAAATTATTTCTAGTTGTTGCAATAGTATTCGGGTTTCCGAATTTTCACATGGTATCAAAGCGTAGATGATCAGCTAGAGAGCTCAGTAGCGAAGGAAGAGAGAGTTTTATTTTTGAATGTGGGCAACAGATCTAAACCCTAGAGGTAGCGCAATCACCTTGGCCAAGAGGCTGAATTTCTTGAGAAGATTCGATTTTTCTGAGTGTGAGGAAGAAACATTCGATCTCTCCAAATCGAGGGATTCCAGAGGAAGAAGGAGCAGCCCAATATTTTCACAGATCATATCTCTAACTAGACACATTAGTTTTGCAGCAGTTTTCTAGAGCAGAACTAGCATCGGGTGGAAGAAGAGCACCTGAACATGGCGGATGCTTTTATTACTCCTGCAACGAACATGGTGGATGAACATCAGTTGGTTGTGTATAGAGGATACAGGTTTGAAGATTTTTTAAGACCTTTCTGGAACCATGGATTAAATGGAAAGAGTGTACTAGATCATTCCAAGATCTATTGAACAATGATTTATGTTGTTTGATGGAGGCATCAAGCATTTGAATAGTCATTTGTCGTTGCATTTGGCATGCATTGTCATTTCAATGAACCGAGACCATTGTAAACAATTCAATAATCTAGGTGATGTAAGGTATGAATTGAATTAAAAAGCATAATTTATTTCAAATTACATGTTTCCATATATGTGTAAGTACTTGTGTGATTCACTCTATTTTTAGTAATATTTACATATTAAAAATTGAGAAAATGTTATATAAATATTTGGTACCATTTTATAAACATGTAGTATTAGTAAGACCTAATATATAATATCAATAAGATGTAATATTAACAACTTTAAAAATTATGAAGGTTTTTATGATTAAAAATTTGGTTATATGAAATGTATATATATTCAATTTACATTAATTATAATAATAATAATTTAAAATAAAATTACAATTTTTTTTAAATTTTAATGTATTATAAAATAATTCTTTAGATGCTATAAAAAAAAGTATATATAAATTTAAGAAATAATTTTATATGCTCATAGATTAAAAGAAACTAAAATCCAAAAGTAATATCCTTGTCAATTGACCAAATAGTCCATTCAAACTTGATCGTGTGGAAAGGTTAAAGTGTTATTAATTTACATATATTTGGAAGAGGCCAAAATCCAAGAGGAATATCATTTTCATTTTACGGAATGGATCGGGTGGAAGGGTTAATATTTTATTAATGTATGTTAGTTTTATTAATTATTAAGTGGAGAAGGGATTAAATTTATTGAAGATAAAAAAAAATATTTAAAATAGTTTTGATATAAAGTTATTGGTTCAAATCCTTATCCCGATCAAGATGATATATTAGAAATGATGAAGATGTAGTCCTACTAAATATTTTATAAATTATATACAATTTTCCAAAATATTTAATTTCTATACAATTGTAGACATTTATCTCTTATATATTAATTAAAAAACCCTAAATTATTAAAATAAAAATAAAAATTGATATTTAAATTTAAAAAATCTATATAAATTAAAAAAATATAAATATCTATATTTTTTTTGTCCTTCTGCAATTTATTTTGCCAATATCTTTGAGCTTATGAAATTCTATATTTTCAATATTTAAACATAAAATTCTATCAATATGTATTCATGTTTTTGGGTTTTGTTTTTCACTTAATAATAAATATGAGATATCTATGTTTATCATTGAAGTGTATATGTATAATTTAGAATATATTAAGTTTAAATTTAAAAGAAATATAATATGTATAGTTGTGTAAACATAAAGGAGTTAAATCTTCTTTGGAAGATGAATTCCTTGTTTAAAAAGAAAAGGAGAATCTCGAATATTAATATAATATCTTATCCAAACACAAGAGTTTTATATATCAATTTGATATCACACAAAATCTAAACATGTTAACCTTTTCTAATAAAGCTTTAAAAATGAGAACTTCTCCAACTACATTCCAGCTTTTATAAAGTTATAAATGGAGTAATTTTTAAGTGTGACATTTTAGATTTTTGAGAGGATTTTTGGTTGGAGTGGAAAAGCTTTGTGGCCAAATCTTGATTTTTGTTGTTTAAATTGGGTTTTTGACTGCATATATGAATTCAACACCCTCGAAAACAATCATGTTTTCTCATGTATTTCACATTTTTCATGGAGAAGGGTCCATCGAAAGTATGCAACAAGGGTACTCCTTGGATGAGGAATTAAATTTTTCATCCAAGGAATACTCCCACTTGAAATTTGAGTAAACCCTTAGGGAGATAAGTTGAAAATACGAGTTGAAAAAGTAGTTTTATTATTTTATTATTTTTTTATATTTTTACTTTTTACTCCAAAACTGGTGAATCATCCTACATGGTTGACATCATCATCCTGAATCCTATTGGTTTTTATAATGTTTATTTTGGTTGTACATTTTTCTTAGGAGGCCCATTTTAGACCTCAAAATTCCCCTAATGTAGACATGGATCTACAAACTTGCATCATGAATCACATTAGAATTTTTGTAGCATATCTCCTTTGACAAATGAAGATTTCCCCATTCCTCTACAACAATTCCAAGCCTAGGGTGTAATGCATCAATCTTAAATCCTTGATGTCAAATTTTGTTCCCAAGTTCCTTTTATAGTCCTCTATGAGCCTTAACGACCTTGTTAAGAAGAGGTTATCCAGATGCAACACTAGGATGAGCAGTTCATCCTCTACCATCAAATAGTAAAGGTTGGGATATACATCACTCTTAATGAATCTCATCTGCTACAAAAAGTTTTCAATCTGACAATACCATGCCCTAGGAGCCTGTCTGAGTCTGTATAGAGCTTTCTTCAGTGTACACACATTTGTGCCCCTCTCATGTGTCTTAAATCCCTTTGGGTTTTCTATATATACCTCCTCTACACTGTTGGAGATATAATCGACTGAATAAAAATATATTTGGCAACTGGGGTGAAGGTCTCCTCATAGTCTATCACTTCCTTTTGTGCATACCCCTTTTCCATGAACATAGCCTTGTACTTATCCAAACTTCCATCTGTAGCATACTTGACCTTATAGATCCACCGAGAGCCCACAACTAACATATCCTCAAGCCTTGGCACTACCTCCCAAACATCATTTGTCATGATGGAGTTGTATACTTCCACCATGGAATCTATCCACACCTGATGTTGTGCAGCCTCCTAATAGATGGAAGGCTCTACAACCTATGCCACCAATGCTTGGTACCTGTCAGCATTAGGGGAATTTTGAGGTCTAAAATGGCCCTCCTAAGGAAATTATAAAATAATACTCGAAATAATAAAATAAGATTATATTACATCATCAAATTTTAGAGGGAAAAATGAAAAACACTACTTTTTCAACTTGTATTTTCAACTTATCTCCCTATGGGTTTACTCAAATTTTGAGCAAGAACACTCATTGGATGCAAGAATTTGATTCCTCATTTGAGTATGCATGTTTCATATTTTCAATGGACCCTGCTACACGAAAAATGAGAAATAAATGAAAAATGTGATTGCAATCACATCTTTCATGTGTTTCTCATTTTTCATGTAGCAGAGTCCATCGAAAGTATGCAACATGGGTACTCATTGGATAAGGAATTAAATTTTACATCCAACGAGTAATCCTTCTTGAAATTTGAGTAAAACCTTAGCGATATAAGTTGAAAATACAAGTTGAAAAAATAGTTTTATTATTTTATTATTTTTTAATCTTTTTACCTTTCTACCCCAAAAATGGTGAATCATCCCCAATGGTTGACATCATCATCTTGAATCCTATTGGACCTTATAAATTTTATTTTGGTTGTCCATTTTTTTTTAGGATTCCAATTTTAGACCTCAAAATTTCTCTAATGGTTGTCTATGTTCTCTTTTGTTCATCTTAGGAGCTCCAATAAACTCCTATGCATCTCTCAATGTCTGACAAACTTCCCTGCTAGTTCAACCATTAGTGGTGGGAGGATCAACCAGCTCCTCATCCTGCCTCTGTTGCTCCATATGTTACTAACTCATTGGATCTCCTGCAATTGAGGATGTGCTGGTACTCATAAAAATATTGGAACCTTGTGACTATCCTTACGGTTATCCATGTGGCTGCCCCTATTGTTGGACTAATGGAGTTTTTCTTGGCTCACTCTAATCACCTACTAACATCTCACAAGATTTCTTGAGGGCTTTGTCCTATATAAGCTTCACGTCCCATCTCATGATAATCTTCCTACTGCTAGGAACATAGATCTTATATTCTTTAGAGGTTTCCCTATACCCAACAAAGTATTCCATTTTTGTAGTTTGATCCAACTTGGTACAGTTCTCATCTAATAATCTATGCTGCCAAAGATCCCAAAGTCACTGACTCATGGCTTCCTTCATGAGAAAACTTCTTCTGGTGTTGTCTTCCCCAATGCCCTATGAGGAACCTTGTTATGGATATACATCGTTGTGTTACATGCCTCTTCCCATTACAACTTGGGCAAATCTTAGTCATATAACATCGCTTTTCAGCCCCAACTCTAGACTTGTTATTCTTCTCTACTACCCCATTTTGTTGTGGATTGTATGGAGTTTTCCACTCGCTCTTGATGCCTTCATTCACATAGAAACCCATCAAGTCACTATTTATGTACTCACCTCCACTATCCAAGTGAAGAAACTTGACCTTCTTCCTTGTCACATTCTCTACTAGAGCCTTAAAATCCTTGAAGTGATCGAAGGCCTCATCCTTAGTCTTCAAGAAATAGATCCAGGTTTTCCTAAAATGATCATCAAAGAAGGTAACGAAGTATTCATACCCTCCAAAAGATATAGTGGACATAGGGCAACAAATGTCTGAGTGTATATGATGTAACACACCATCTAATTTGTTGTCACTTCTTGGGAATGTTGCCTTAGCATATTTCTAAAAAATGCACCCTTTGCACCCATCATCATGTTCTGTGCCTAGTTCTGGAACACCTGTTACTGTCTCCCTAAGCATTCCAAGTTCTCCATGATGTAAATGTCCCATCCTCTTATGCCATAACTCATTCAAGTCTCTCCAATTATTACCACCATTGCTTACTAGAGCCATTGGACAGTCAAACTGCAACTTATATAATATGTTGCTTCGTAGCCCAATATATTTCACCTTCTTCCAATTCTGGTGTTTAATGAACACCTTCTTACCTACAAAGTGGATATCATATCCCTTATCCTGTAATTGAGATACTAAAATCAGGTTCATACCTAGCCTCAACACATGCAATACATCTGTAACACTGGTACTTTCTCCTGACTCCCTCTAGATGTCAATGGTGCCTCTCCTAAATGGATTACATTTAGTTTTGTTTCCCATTATTATATGGAAGTCCATATCCTCCTTATTGTAGCTGGAGAAATAATATCTAACTCACATCATGTGAGATGATGCTCCACTATCTATATACCCAAATCCCTGTGAAGCTGAGCTAGATAGGAAAGTTACCTTAGAAAACTTGTCCTCCAATTTGAAAGACAAATTTGTAGACCCCTAAATATAAAATATGCCTATGGCCATACTGGAGGTTTCTGGAAAACTTATTGAAGACATCTTGAGTATACTTTTGTGTGCTTTTCTCTTCTAATTAGTGTTGATCTGCTACTATTAGTCTAGTTGTAAACCAACTATGCCCATATCTGCTTAACGAATTCTTTGTTTTTCTCACCGAGACTACTTCCTATCAATAAGTCTGCCTTCTGGAACTGCTATTGGGCTATTAGAACTTTTATTGCACATGCAACTAAAAATCGAACCTTTTATGCCCAACAATTCACACTACCTGGTTGGATCTCTGTGTAGACCCAGAAATTTTGCTTAGAGACTCCTGCTGAAGCTGCAAAATTTCTCCTCTCACTTCTAAGCTCTCGATCTGTCTTCAAGCTCCTTTGATACCATGTGAAAATTCCTTCAAATGTGACAACTAGAATTTATTCTTCTAGCTGATTAATTATGCAGTTTATTTTGTTAGTGAAAAAATAACAAATACATCACATTGAAATTTATTCACAATAAAAAACATTGTGGAAAATAAAATAGAAGCTGAGAAAATAGAGCACACAAAATAAAATTAAAACTGTTGTTTTTGGACAAATATCCCCAGAAAAACCAAATGTGGGAAAACAAATTCAACAAATGAGGGTTTTGTTATTATTATGTAGCAGTGAAAATTTTGAGTACAAACTAGATGCCAAACTGGTGATCCTCTAATGAGAAAATACTGACAAAATTATTGAGGGATTTTTTCCCTTCTCCAAAAGAAATCCAACAATAATCTAGCCACTCGAACTTGTTATTCAAGACCCTTGTGCAAAAATTTATGCAGACCCTCACATACACTACCTGAATCTACTTTTCATCAAGACGCCCTTCCTGCTGCTTCCTATGGAAGTGATTCTTTGGCCCTCTAGAAAATTATCTTGACCCCCGATAGTGAAATCAACATCCTCTCCAGTAAAATCAAACTGCCTCATTGAAGCATTGCGCAAGGCCTTACACAACCTCCAATGGTATAACTTGGCCTCTCCCAGCTAACTCCTCCAACACTGGAAACCTCCACCAAAATCTCTATTGTTGCTCATCCGCCTTTGATACTGATATCTAGCTTGAATTCTCTTATAGGCTGAATCTCTGCACTCTAGGAAATTTAATTTGCCTAGATCACCCACTCATTCAATGTGAAATTTGATTTGCCTAGATCACTAACTCACTCAATGTGAAATTTAATTTTCCTAGATCACCCACTCACTCAATGTGTCTATCTCCATCCCATAGTACTGCTCTGATAATCTCTCATTGGTGAAACAATGACCATGATTAGATGCCCATCAATAATCAAGATCATCTGAAACTCAACTTGTGTGAGTTTCTAGAGCATTCTCACTTTTCTAAATTAATTCCCTTTAATTAATCAATTTCCCTAAGTTAGACTTAGCCATTTTTAATTATCGATCAATTAATTTAATTGAGTTGTCTCTAGGAGTTTTCTCCCAAAACTTTTTATGGATTTTGGAGATCATATGTTTCTTAGCCTCTCTGACCAAATTCGAGACTAGAACACCAGTCTGAAGCTACAAAAACTAACAACATGTCCATCTACCTTTAAATTCTTGTAAGCTTGCAATCCACTACAATCAGATGTCATTGCATTTGGTTCAAAGTCAGGATGATGTCTTCCTATATTTCATTCCTATCTACAAGCTCCCTCTCCAAGAAAAACTTGAGATGCCATTAAATGTACATGGTGTGCATATATTGATTATATTGGCCTTTGGTGTGAACTACATGAGGAACCCAATCTAATACTTCAGTAAGAACCTTTGTGTCTATAATATTGCATCTTTCATTAGAGAGCTCCCTTTCCACTTGAGTGATCTCTTCTTGAATTGGTTAAGGGGTCAAGTCTCTATAGCATGTGGTAGATCTTTTAGCTTGAGTCTAAGCTTTGGATTATCCTCTTTCTTGATAATATGTTGCTCCCCTTAATACTCTGTATCTTTGGTTGGGCATCGCTAAAGGCCATAAGAAGGAGAGAGTTGTGGCAGGAGCGAGGAACACTACAAATGTGGAGAGGCAATGCATCATCCCTAGAAGCATGCAAATATCACCTAGAACCTAAGCTAACCCTAAAACTATAAAAATCATACTAACATCGTTTGGAACAAGTCATGAATTATAAGTGATAAAAAACAATAAAAATATTCATCATACCTATCTCTAGATGGTCAGGCTCTAGAGGAAGCTCTACTGGAGGACTATGTCTTGATTCTGGATTGCACTAGATGAAGGGATAAAGAACCACTTACTGTAATTGGAATTCAAATACCCAAAGAAAAAGGGTACCAAGAAGGAGGATGTTGAAAACATAATGGGATAAGGAAACAAGCATGGTTTTCTAGGATTTCCAACTTATTCTTTGGGCCCACTATTCCATAGAACTTGTTATAAGGCCATTGCACCAGATTGAAAATGAGGTGCCAATTGCATGCTTCAAAAAGTTTAGACTGGAGGATAGCCTAGGGTCTGACAACTAGAATCTATTAATAGGGGAAATTTTTTTCTCTGCTTTAAATGAGAGGTTATGTGTATCCCTCCCAGAATGAGAAGTTATGTGTATCCATACATGAAATCCCTAACTGAGTTTCCACTGAATGTTGATTATTTAATGCTACATGAGTGATAAGACTCTATGGAATTCATGAGAGTTGTATTGTCATCTATGAAATACAACTGAAATCTCCCATTGTTATGGTGGCATCCTATCTGAAAATGCATGTGTTAATTAAAGCCTTGGAAGGGCGGGCCAGTGAGATGACCATAATACCCTCCCCCTCCCTTACTTAAGTGATCACCTCATTCGAGGGCAAATACATTCATTACGAAATATGGTTAAAAAATTATAGATTAATTAAACAAACATTTGAATTTTTATAAAGGAATTTGGGATTTACCAAGAAATTTAAAAGTAAATGAAATATTTATTTTTTTAAATATAATCCATTTTAATAATAAAAATTGGATAAAGGTTTCGATTTTTAATGAATTTATTCTTCTTAATGCTTCGAGAACATTTAGTCACTAAACTTTATTATTATTTGACATTTTTTTCTATTTTTTTATTTTTGATTAAAATTAATTTAATTTTTATTTTATAAAACAGAATTATTTAAATATAAAATTTTATAAATTATATATTTTTTTTGAAAATATATTTAATTTTAATAAAACTATATATTTATATTATGCATTTCACTTCATCTATATTTATGTTCCTTTTACTATTGCCTTTGAATTTGTTTGAGTTGATGAACCTTTACATTCTGAATCATAAAATTTATCTTAATATTTATTAAATTTTTTTAATTATTATTTAAATATAAAATTAATATTAATATTTTTCTTAATTATTATTAACTTTTGTTTTTGTGTCGAAAGGTTTTTTTCGAGTATGATAAAGATGTTGAAATGTTACATTTAATATTTTTACTTGATTCAAAAAAAAAAAAAAAAAAAACATAAAATTAATAATTATAATTATAATTAACAATAATTAAACTAAATTGGATTCATCTTAGCTCTAAATCTACCAAAAATCTAAAAAATTATTGAGAAATATTACTAAATTAATTTTTTACCAAATCAAATTATTAATAATTAAAAATTTAAAGATTTATGTTATAAAAATTCAGAGAATGGCATAACACAGATTAACGCTCTTTTGTAGGAGTTTTACGAGGCATATTGCATGACCACTGAGATAGTAACTGGTAGCATACTATAATAAGAACTGGGTTCTTGTGTGATTCCTAATTATGGTTTCTGTAATGTAAGGTTGGACGTCAATTGACAACAATGGGATGGATACCAAATTAAGGGAAGTAATTAAATTATGCCAATATTAAGGAAAAAGTACTATTTGGTGAAGAAAGAACTCTAGCATTTGGTCAAGTTGGAAGCCAAGGGTAGTGCATGGATGAGATATTTGGAGATGACATGAGATACTTGGTTTGGCAAGGTAGGTGCAGAGGAAAAGACCGAATCCAGTGTATATGAAAAATAGATCAAGATGTTGGTCATGATGAAACATCATGAGGATAGCTTTGGCTATGATGAAGGGGAATGATGATAGAGACTAGTATGAGCAAGTTTAAAGGAGGGAGGATAGTGGATGAAGTGTTAGCACAACAAAAGTAAAAATTAAAAATTACTTTGGATATGAGAATTTTTTTGTTTAAACCACATGTATATGGGCATAAGCCTTGGTAAGGACCTAATTTTGGTTAAGACTTGGGTAATAGGAGAGAGGATAATGTACATCTTTTGAATTGAATCCTAAGAAATTTTCTCATCATGTTTAAAGTGGATTGTTAGGTAAAATTGATCAAATGAAAGATTCAAGATTGTTAAGTCAATAGTGGTTGTTTTGGAACTTGGTATTGGTGGTATGTGGTATTAACCCCATGGTATTATATGTAGTTAAATATTTGAAAAGACTTGGGGATTTTTCATTGTCATGAACCAAAAAGAGGCCAAGGTGTTCACTTGACTAGTGTAGTTAATAATAGATCTATTGTTACATGGTTTTTCCCTCATTGAAATTTTAAAAAGTAAATAATATTTTTACAAATTAGCCTACCGGTGGTAGCTAAATATTATTTGAGGGATATAGTATGAATTAGCTAAGTTTTAATTCTAACGTTTTTAATCAATTTGAAAGTTAAGTTTTAATTTTGAAATTATTTTTGAAACATAAGTATCAAGTTTTAATTTTGATATTTGTTTTAAGAAATCTAAATTTTATTTCAATGAGATGTCTTTCTTATTTGAAATGATAGAGAAATCATTTAGGAAGTGAAAACTCAATGACAATTTGACATGAAATATCTTAGTGCTCCAAATTTCATTTTGGTCATGAAAATTGAAAGACATCAAGCAAAGAGGAAATTATAGTTAAATCAAAGGAAGTATGTTAAGACAATATTGCAAAAGTTTAATATGTAGAATATAATTCAATAAAGGTTTCGATTTCTATAGTTGTAAAGTTATCTATATATTAGTGTCCCGAGAGAGAGGAAGAGGAAGAGGACATGCCCTATGTTCCATATGCAATTGTAGTTGGAATTTTGATGTGTGCAATAGTTTGTACTACAATGAACATTCTACATGCAATGGGAGTATGAGCAAGTATATGTAAAAACAAAGGAAAGGGCATTGGAAAGGATAAAATAGGGTTTTTAGGTATTTGTGTGGCACTTAGAGTGTTGAACATACATGGCTTTGTTGATTTATATTGGGCTGGATATTTCGAGATATCGATCATAGAAAATCTACAAGTGAGTGTGTGCTTAACCTATTAGGAGGAGTAATTATTTTGATGAGTAAAAGAAAATTTGCAATGCCACTCTCAATTGTAGAAACTAAATACATGATAACCACTAATGTAAGAAAGGATGCAATATGGCTGTAGATGTTTTCTTCAAGTATTAGGATGGTATAACAACTTGCAAGGATAGATTGTGATAGTAAGAGAGTGATATTTATAGCAAAGAACCCAACTTATAATTCTAATACAAAGCATATTGATGTTCATTACCGCTTTGTGAGAGATATGATTGAAGACAAGGGGGTTATATTGGAAAGGTGGAAATTTTAAAGAATGTTGTAGATTCATTAAAAAGGTATGTGAGCACTGAGAAATTCCCTTGGTGTAATGAAACAATGGGTATTAGTGCTTTGGATTGTCAACCATGTACTCCTTTGATTCCCTATATAGAATGGCATCAACAAGTGGGAGAATGTTGGGTATGTGTTATATTGTTTGCATGACTAGCCTCATGATGTTGTACTTTTTGTTATGTACAGTGGGGCATCACTTAGGGTCAACAACCCCCTTATTCAGGGAGTTCAAAGGTGGGGGGGAATCCCCTATAAATGGATGTTTTGAGGGAAACACTCTTGAAAAAATATATATATATGTGGTTGTTTGCATTCATTTTTGGTGTTTTTTAGCACATGGTTTTCACATTTAGTGGTTTTGTGTCATGTGTTAGTCTAACCCATGGTTTCATAATTTTTGTTAAGGGATTGCAGTTACATTCTAATATAGGGTAAATCAATTGGTGTATTATGGATGTCGTAGGACACACACACACACACACACACACATAAAACAATGATTCAATTCAACTATTCATCTGCTCCTAACCTCACACACTAGGGGAAACTATTATCACCCAAAAACCATCCACACAATGCCACAAGTGATAGACAAGAAATGTTATTAATCCATTAAGATAAAGGTTTACTAAGGATATTAGTCATGAATCCAAAAATCAAGAGATTGACTTTATAAAGTGGATTTTTGTCTAGCCATGTAAATTGAGAGTTCATATTTTACATGGAAATGTGCAATTGTTCCTTTGATAGTTGTGCAAATATGTAGACACAAAAAATATGCATTGAAAAGCATGGTAAATCTCATGAAATTTGGTTTATGGAACTTGTAGGTTGCAAATAGGAAGCTTAAGGGCTCAATGAAAATTATGAAAGGGTTTTTAGAACCTCCAAGGCTCCATCATATTCATTCCAAATGTGAAATACAAACCACCTTCATTTAATGAGCTAGTCACCATGAGAGCTTCAAAAAATCTACAAATATCAATCTTGGGGGATCAATTCAATATAAATCTCTTTGAAATTCAAAGCTTGGTAGTATTCATTTTTCATATTTTGGACTTTCCCCATTGGAATTCTTTGCTTCTTCTTGGAGAGAGAGGTCTCTAGTCCCTCCATTAGGGGATTATGGAAGGCTCACACTATTGACCATACCTCTTTATGTCTTTGAGAAAACTATTTTATCTTCATTCCATTGGAAATAAAAGAGTCCCTCCTTCCCATAATTTTTTTTGTTTCTTTATATGTGTTTCTTACTCATGTAATCATACATTAATGAATGAATGTAGTTCATTTATTTTTTATTCGATTTATTATTGATCAAATAACCTTTTCTGTGGTTATTGTAGGTCACAACAACCTTGCAACTTAATGGAATTTTCTCATATGCTTAACAAAATCCATAATACAATATCGTATTTTTAAAAATTACAAAAAATAATGCATATAGCATGGATTCTCTCATGCATATACGATTTTAAGAACCTAATCCATCTGAATATGAATTTTCGATCATCGCTACACAAAATTGGTTTCCTTATTCCATCTAATCACATTCTTACAAAAGAATAAGTAATATATTCTGAATGAACAAATAAACAAGTAAAAGAAAACATGTATGCTACCCTGTGGCTACATGTTTATTTAACAGAAAGGGAGATCAACTTATTAGATTGAATTAGTGGATGTATACAACACATTGTGGCTGATGATTTTTAATGTTTATAATCTTTTTTCATTTAATAAAATTAAAATTAGAAAATGTGTATGTAATATGTTGGTTTCACATTTGTTTAAGTAGAATAGAGAACAAAATAAATATATGATAGAGGCAGAACAACATTTTTGGAGGAAAACACTTTTTCTGTGCATTGTTGAAATTTGAACCTAGATTGATTGAAAAATGACAATCTAACTAGACTAGACAACAATAGATATGCATGCTTTTGTTTAGTGAAAAATATAATTATATATTCTAATTTAAAAAATTTGTCTGTGTCTCTTTTTATTATTAGTCCTGGTTGGTGAGATAATAGGAGCATTGAACAAACTCTACCTATTTATATATAAAAAATGTAAATCCAAAACAAATATTAAAAATTAACGAAAAATACATTGTATTATTGCAATAATCAAAATCTCCAAAATTAATTTTTAAAAAGGTGAATGGTAAAAATCATGACAATTTTTTTAAAAATTAATGAAATGATGAAATATAATGAGCAACGAAACCACTTCAGTCCTAAGCAAAGTCATAGTGTGCTTTTCTTACACAAATAATTGATGAGACCTGACTACCCACAGACCCTACCCTAGGTTTCTTATTTGACCATTGAACAAAGGCCTCCGGGACAAACTCCCCTCAAGCTAACAACCCAACACTACATAATGCTTTCCACAGGCCATAACAAACACCACACCCACAACAAAGCCTACAAAGGGGCCAACACCAAACAAAGCATACTAATTATTGAAACCATCAATAAACTGACCAGAAAAAATTACTTGCTCAATCACTCTAGGAAACAATTAAGTGATTGAAGGTCGATCATACATGAATTATGCACTATTCATTTTCCACAAATCACAACTCTTGTTGCTGGTAAGCATTGATAAAATCAAACAAGTATAACTTGCAAAGGAAAAGACTATTTGCAGAATTCAATAAAAACATATGAAATGAAAGACCACCAATGATATTTTTGAGGTAAGCTCAATTATCCAAAGAACAAGGTAACAAAATAAAAATAAAAATACTACATTTAAAACTAAATAATAAAAATCTATGGGAAACAAAATATTAAGAAGTTGTATTTTGTTCCATCATAAGTTAGACATATGCTCCAATATTCCTCCCTTTGGAATGGAGAAGACACTAGATTACCTATACAAAAAACTTGTTTTGATCAAGAACTACTATTGTCTTCCTAGGATTTATGATCTATTAGATTGTTTGTAGCACATAAAACACTTCACCAAGATGGATATAAAATCAATATACCACTATGTTCAAGTCAAAGAAGAAGACACCTGGAACACCACCTTTAAAACTAGACAAGATTTGTATGAATGGTTGGTCATGCCATTTGGTTTATGTAATGCACTAAGTAGGTTTATGAGACTAATGAATGTTGTAATACATCCACATCTAAATTCATCTTTATAGTTTATTTGGATGATATTCTATTTTAGAGTGTTATCTAGGAGAAGCACATATCACACTTGATGCAGGGGTTAGAGACTTTGAAGGATCACTAACTATAAGAAAACCTCAAGAAATGAAAATTTTTGTAGTTGTATTTGGTGTATATGGGCTATGTTATTGGTGGAAGGGATCTTATGATACATCCCATCAAGATGGATGCCACCATGAAGTGATTTTTTCTCAGAAATATTGCTAAAGCTATGAGTTTTGTTGGGGTAGCATAGTACCTATGGATGTTCATAAAAAAAAAAATTGGTAGTAACTACACCACTCAATGCCATAATAGTAAAAAATAAATAAATAATTCCAATGGGTGACAAATTAGTAAAATCTATTGATGAGATAAAAAGAAAAATTGGTCAAGCACAAATTCTCATATTACCAAACTTGCAAAATCCCCTTGAAGTGGAGAAGGGTGCATGCAAGTATGCTATGGAATCAGTGATTATTCAAAGAGGAAGGCATGTATGCTATCATTTTGTAGTACTTCATGGATATTTTCTCCACTACCCTACCCATCAAAACAAGATATGTGCCTTAACATAAGCTACCAAAAGTGTGGAAACATTATCTGATGGTCAATGAGACCATCGTTCACATAGATTACTTTTCATTATAATATATGCAAGGCTAGAGTAAGATATAGTAGAGCAAACACTACAAAAGGATGGGGATATTATAATAATTTCATCTAGACAAAAAATAAAAGAGGGATAACACAAATAGGTTAGCATGCATGCTTTCAAGGCCACCTACATAAAAAATTATAGCTTTGGGAACTCTAATGCACATGGAGGCTTTCACCCATGATGCATACAAATATAAATACATAGAATATGAGATTCTCAAGGAGGTGTTTTAGTAGCTACATAGCTAGAGTCTTGTAGAATATGGTAACAACACAACTAAATTTTGAATATCATCTTCATAATGGGTTACTCTACAAGTTGGGTAAACTTTGTGTTCCTAAAGGTGAGAAACTGCAAATTATTAGAGAAGCTCACACTTTTAAGGTTGAAAGGCATTTTGGTGTTTGGAAAATAGTTGCCAAATTACAAAAGTATGTCTACTCACCAAAATGCAACACATGGATCATTATAGAATGTATACTTTATTGTACTAGAAGGCCTAGTAACAAGAAGCAAGGTCTATACCATCCCTTACTTGTAACCATTCTTCCTTGAGAAAACATTTCCATAGACTTTGTAGGAGGTTTACTAACAACTAGGAAGGGACATGACTAATCATTTGTGGTAGTTGATAGGTTTAGCAATATGTGCATTCTCATTCCTTGTAAAAAACCATCAAAGGAAAAAAAACATCAAATTTTTTCTTTAAATAGGTTTGGGCACACTTTGGGATACCGAGGAGCATAATTTTAGATAGGAACATTGGATTTAGTAGTGCATTTCAGACTACATTGTGGGAGAATTTAGACATAAAGTTGAAGAGGTCAACAACATTCCATCCATAGATTGATGGGAAGAAAAAATTAGTCAAAAAGAGTTTTGTGTAGCTTTTGAGGAGTTACAATCAGAAGACATCCAAATAATCGAGATGAAAATATGATCTATATATAACACTCCTACAATAGAGAAATCAACATTTACACTTGTAACTCACCTTTTGAATATTGCTTTAGATATTTGTGAGATATTTTCCAACTTTACCCCTGGATGTTGTATATCCATAACAAGGAGGAATAAGGGAGGACATCACAGGAGATGTACGAGTAGAAAAATTTGTTGAGAAGATTAGGAAAATTCATTTTCATTTACAAGAGATGTTGAAGTAATAGGAAAAAGTAAGGCCATGTATGGTCAACATAGGATAAAGAATTCATTTAGAGTGGGAGACATAGTATGGATATAGTTAAACAAGGAATGAATGCAATATACTGGTAAGAATATCAAGGCTTTGTGATATTATCATTTGAATATATTGGAAAAGGTGGGAGATAATACCCATATACTTAGTATACCCTTGTATATAAAAATTTACTTAATAGTGAATGTGGAGACTATATGAGCCTTCACCATTGAATCAGGAGGAGGGGCAAGTCCTACCTTCCATAGATAAATTATCACTAGATGATTAAACAGAGTTGGTATATGCCTCAATTTTGCAGAAGAGGTCTACAAACACAAGATAGGGGCATCATGACGTTTGGAAAATTGGGTTGAAATAAAAACTTCTACATAAAGCTAAATGGTACTTCAACAATAAGATAGAGGAAAAATTGTGTCACCTCATTGAGTAACACATTTAGGGAAAAAAAATACTCCCTAAATAGAGAGTCGTGATCTAGATTATATCACTACACTATTTTTCATTTATATTGATGATTTCATAGTGGAAATTTTTGGAGAACTAAGCTTGCAATATCATTTTAAAAGGTGGGCCCTAGTTCTGATAATTGGTGTCTAAAACCTTCTAGAGCCATTTTGAGGCATTAAATAACGTTCTTTGTGATTTAAAAAGTCTTCCTTACATGAGAAACTATAGCATTTTTTTATACTCAAAAAGTTTTATAACATAAGAATCATGTCAAATGAAGTTCAAATGCAAAAATTATGACTCCCTTAAGTTTACCTACCAGGTTGACCACCATGGCATTAGAAGATGCCATGTTAGCTCTCATTACTCTTATATATGAGAATAGGCACGTTTGGAATTTCAAGAAGAATTTATTAGGTCCAAAATAATAGATCTAATTGAGTGATGAAGAAGTCAAATCTACTGTTAGTTGATTATCGAGTTGTGTTAAACACTAGGCCACTAGTAGGAGTAGGGGTTCAATTCCATGTTATTTTATTTTGTTCCATGATGACTTGAGAAATTTGGAGGGAGAATTTAGAGAGAATAAAAAGGGAGGTTGAACTTGTAAAGCATCCTTATAGACCAAAACTCTGATATAACACCACAGAAAGTACCTCTTCTTTTGCAGTTGCATATTTTCATACTAGTGAAAAGAGAGTAGAATAAGCTCAACTTCTAGCATATTTTTTTTCTATTGCGAATGTGTGTGTATTCTCCTTCTATATTTATTTCTCATGTTTCATTTATTTAAGTAGAAAAAAATTAGCTATTGAAGAATATGAAATATAAAGGAAAAATTAGCCCACACAATAAAGATTTTAGTATTTTATCAGATCTATTATGATGAATTTACAGGGTAAGTTCCTCAGAAAGAATACCAAAAGGACACCGCTCACAACCAGATCACAGATCAATACACCAGTATTTTTGACGTGGTTAAAACCCTCAAAGAGGGAAACAGTCCACGGCCTGTCCCAACGTGGGTACTACAGGCAATTTATTAATCAAAGAATGAAAATTTACATAAGCTTCTCTCATGCACGAATTACCCGAACAATGACCCTCCATGCGCTTTAAATAGAACTCATGGACCAATCAGGTGTCAAGCCACGGATCAAGTGTCGGTAATACCGAGGAGAGAATGAACCGTCGGATCACTACATATCGTGACCGTCGGATTGTAAGTTACAAAATGTACAACGGTAAAGAAACACACTTTACCTAACTCTATACCTACCTCTATACTAGACCAAGTTGAACTTAACTATTTCCTATGTGTCGGAATATCCTAACATCCCCCCTTAAGAACAACTTGGGATAGGATTGAAGGATTTACAAATATGACACAATAGGAGAAGGAAGGAGGCACTAGAGCCTATCCCCCCTTAGTGACAACTTCCTGAACCCCAAGCATATATCGAAGTTTAGTGAACTTCGCCTCTGTGAGAGCCTTTGTGAAGATGTCTGCAACCTGATCATCTGTTGAACAATATTGCACTTCAAGAACATGGTCATGAATGAGATTTCTGATGAAGTGCATTTGTAGTTCAATGTGTTTGCTACGCTGATACTGGACTGGATCTTTGCATAGTTGAATGGCACTTTGATTATCACACCAAAGTGTGGTTGGATGCTGCTGCTCAAAGCCAAACTCTGATAGGATCTGACGAAGCCACAAGGCTTCCTTACTAGCTTCCACGGCACCACGATACTCTGCTTCTGCTGACGAAAGAGAAATGGCAGCCTGTTTCTTACAAGCCCATGTAATAGGTCCTGAACCAAGAGTGAAGACATAACCGGCAGTAGACTTCCGATCATCAGGGTCACCAGCCCAATCAGAATCAGTGAAACCAACTAACAGAGGAGCTGCTTTGGCACTGTAATGAATCCCAAACTGTACTGTACCTCGAACATAACAAAGTATTCTTTTAGCTGCTTTCCAATGACTTTCACGGGGGTTTTGCATAAAACGAGCAACAAGGCCAACAGCAAAGGAAAGATCAGGACGAGTATGGGTTAAATACAAGAGTTTTCCTACAAGTTGACGGTATAAGGTAGCATCAACTTCAGGAGAAGTACAAGAGACTGAAAGTTTGACTCCAGACTGAAAGGGAGAAGGGGCTGGCTTACAGTCTTCCATGTGAAAATGACGAAGAATATCACAAGCATACTTGGACTGGGAAAGGAAAATACCCTCCTTGGATTGCAAGACTTGAAGACCGAGAAAATAGTGTAAGTGTCCTAAGTCTGTCATTTCAAATTTCTTTTTAAGGCTGGACTTCACATGGTTTATAAGGTTGGGATCACTACCAGTAAGAATAAGATCATCAACATAAAGAACAAGGATGATAAGAGAGTTGCCCACTTTCTTGGTGTAGACAGTATTGTCAGAATGACACCTAGAAAAGCCAGATTCTAAAAGAAAGCTATCCATTTTGGCATACCAAGCCCGAGGAGCTTGCTTGAGGCCATAAAGGGATTTCTTAAGTCGACAAACAAGGCTGGAGTCTGTTTGTATGAAGCCAATGGGTTGTTCCATATAGATTTCTTCCTGCAAGTCCCCATGCAAGAAGGCAGATTTAACATCCATCTGATGGACTTCCCATTTTAAAGAGGCAGCAAGGGAAAGAACAAGGCGGATAGAGTTCATTTTGGCAACAGGGGAGAAGGTTTCAGTGTAGTCAATGCCTTCAACCTGTGAAAAGCCCTTAGCAACGAGACGAGCTTTATGTTTATCAACTTTCCCATCTGGTCCATACTTGGTTCTGTAAACCCATTTACATCTAACAAGTTTGCGTCCCTTTGGTAGAGGAACAAGATCCCATGTATCATTTGTCATCAATGAATGATATTCTTCATTCATAGCTGCTTCCCAATGTGGATGGCCTGAAGCTTCTGCAAAAGTGTCAGGATCATGAGTTACTGGAGCTTGAGCCAGTAAAGAAGAGGCTCTTTCAAACTGAGAACGTGTACGTCGTTGATCTGTAGGATCACCGGCAAGATCACCTGCTGCATCCCGAGTAGCACGGACCCATCTTGGAAGTTGAGGATCCTGAGAAGGTGGGGGAGGATTATCATCCTCGCTTTCATCATCTGAAGAAGAAATGTTTTCAAAAGTAGAAGAGATAGGAAGAGGTGGCACATCCGCCGGACTAGGCTCGCAGGCCGATTTATTTTCATCAAATTTTACATCTCTTCTAATGATAACATTTTTGGACTTAAATGGAATAAGTCTATAACCTTTTACATCTTCAGAATATCCAACAAAAGTACATTTCTCACTCTTAGGTTCTAAAGCTTTATGCTTTTCATTTGGAATATGGGCCCATGCTTCACTTCCAAACACACGAAAGTGACTTACATCTGGTTTAATGGAACTCCAAGCTTCTTCTGGAGTGATATTCTCTAGAACCTTAGTAGGAGTGCGATTGATTATATAATTTGCACAATTAATTGCTTCGGCCCAAAAACTAAGACTGAGTCCTTTAGATTGCAGCATACAATTAGCCATTTCCTTTAAGGTGCGATTTTTCCTTTCAGCTACACCATTTTGTTGTGGAGTGTATGGAACAGTATGTTGCATTTGAATTCCATTTTCGGTGCAAAAGTTGATGAATGTGTTTTTAACATATTCTCCACCATTATCAGTTCTTAGCTTAAGAATTTGATGTCCAGATTGTTTTTCAACAAAGGCTTTGAAGGCCAAAAATGTGTTAAATACTTCGCTCTTGAGTTTTAAGAAGTATACCCAAGTGCGTCTGGAGAAATCATCAATGAAAGTTAAGAAGTACTTGCAGCCAGAGAATGAAGCAACAGGAAGAGGACCACATAAATCACTGTGCACAAGCTGTAAAGGGGTTGAGGCGTGCTAAGAGGCACGTTTGTCAAAACTGTCCTGATGATGTTTTCCGAGTAGACATCCGGAACAAACACCATCTCTGCAAGATACCATAGGAATACCTGTCACCATATTTTCTTTACATAGATGCTGAAGGGAGCGATAGTTTAAGTGACCAAATCGCTCATGCCAAAGTTTGCTCACTTCATCATTATGAGCAACAAATACTGAGGGAAGATGTGATGACCCAAAGTTGTGAAACTTATACAACCTTATGGAATCATCAGCAAGACCAGTAGCTAGAATCTGTTTAGGATCTTTTAGATCCTTGATTACAACATCATGAGGTGAAAATTCAACAATTTTACCTTCACCTGAATGAGTTATCTGATAGACAGATAGAAGGTTGCAGGATAAGGTTGGAACACATAATACATCATTAAACTGACCATTGTCTAGATGAACAGTTCCAGTCCCTACAACATTAAGAGATCTATCATCACCAACATATATATTTTTGGTGTTACAATCATTTAAAGAAGAAAACATGGCTTGGTTTTTGGCCATGTGATAAGAGGCTCCAGAATCAATGAGCCACTCATGAGAATGAGAAGAAGAAGAAGATACATTTAATGCATAACCAGACTGAGATGATTGACAACGACATGCAGAAAGTGCCATTCCGGAAGTTGAAGTTGAAGTAGGCTCCACATGGATGTTATGTTTCTTCATTGCGGCTTCCAAGGCTTCCATCTTCTTAAAGCATTTAGATTCTAAGTGGCCATCTCGATTACAAAAGTTACAATGTCTATCAGTCTTCTTCCATTTGTTTTTATTGGTCTTCTCATTTTGCTGAAATGATCTTTCATTTTGAGGCTGAGTTGGTTTAGGACCATTCTTTTGAGGATATGACTTCTTAGGATTCTTTGAATTTGGTTGCTGCTGGGCGGCTAACGCTTTCGTGGAAGAGTTTCCAAGATTAAGAAGACCAAGGTGTAAGAGTTTTTCTTGTTCTCTTATTAAGGAATCACAAAAGGAGTCAAAGGAAGGGGCCTTGTAGTCTTTTCCTTGACAAATGAAAGCTTCCCTTGTAGAATGGAAAGTGGAAACAAATACAGAGTAGTGGTTCCAACTTAGTAAGGATGGAATAAATAAGGTTACCATCTTCTTTCTTAACTTTAACACCTTCCAAGAGATATCTAAGGGTCTTGAATTTGGACAAGAAATCTTCAATGCAAGAAAAATTATTAGGATCCAAAGTAAGCAACTCATTTTCAAGTTGATGGGCTCTAATTTCATTTTTAATCCCAAAAACTTTAGCGAGTTTTTCTAATGCTTCATGAGGAGTCTCAAGCTCTGCAATGTGGAATCTAAGATCAGGAGAAATAGACATCCCTATCAAACCACGTGCTTGATCTTGTCTATTTTCCCATTTTGCAGCCTTGTCTTCATCTTTTGGTTTCTTCTCTTGGTCTGTGGCTATTCTGAAGAGACCTTTACTTCTAAGTAAATCTTCCATGTAGGCTACCCATTGGAAGTAGTTAGTGCTGTCAAGAATGACTTGGCATGGACTTTCCATTTTTTTTTTAAAAAACTGAAGCTGAAGATGCTGAAAGTAAGTGTTCCAATGGATAGATCTCGAAAAAATAGGCAGTTTAAAAAAAAACGGCTCTGAAAAAGGCTTCCGGATGAAGAAGTTATGGCTTTTTGAAAAAAAAAAAAAATGTTGACGTTGCCGGCAAAGTGCGCGAATGTGCGGGAATGAAAAAATCCGCCCCCACAAAATGGAGACTTGAACCCAAGACCTCTACTCTCTTAAAATAGCTTTGAACCAATTGATCTATACAAAAAATTTGAGAGAGAGAGAGAGAGAGAGAGGGGGGGCCTTGGTTTGCGTGCTTACCTTGAGAAAGCTCTTTTTCCCTACAAAACACAAAACACAAAACCCAACACGAATATGCAAAGAAAAACGAACCTTGCGGCTCGAAGTTAGCTTTAGCCAAAAAAAAAACTAGAAATTTAAAAAAAAATCTCAAAGTTAGCTTTAGCCGAAAAACTAAATATTTTTCTCAATGTTTCTGATTTTCCGAGATCACACTAAGGTGCAGGGAAAAGAGCATACACATGAGTAAAATCCTTCCTTTCTGTTTCTGATTTGTCCAGATCGCACAGAGTCGCAGGGCAAAGAGCATACGCAGAAATGAAAGGTATAGATCCCGTTAAAAAAAGGCTAAATAAACCGAAACCGAAATAAGCAGAGAGAAAATAACAGTAAACTGCAAAAAACACTGTATACCTCCCGATCTGAAAAATGACGCAGCTAGGGCTACCAGAAACCTTTTCACATGAAACGAAAGGGGTTCCTCACTGGAACAGATGCTCCGAACGCAACAGAGCAGTCCTCTCGGCCCGAAAGCAGTCAGAAACAGCAGATCTAGGAAACGACAGTCGCATGCAGTTCTACCGGCTTCAGATTTGGATCACCAACGGACGCGGCCCTCAAATAGCTCTGATACCATGTAGGAATTTACAGGGTAAGTTCCTCAGAAAGAATACCAAAAGGACACCGCTCACAACCAGATCACAGATCAATACACCAGTATTTTTGACGTGGTTAAAACCCTCAAAGAGGGAAACAGTCCACGGCCTGTCCCAACGTGGGTACTACAGGCAATTTATTAATCAAAGAATGAAAATTTACATAAGCTTCTCTCATGCACGGATTACCCGAACAATGACCCTCCATGCGCTTTAAATAGAACTCATGGACCAATCGAGTGTCAAGCCACGGATCAAGTGTCGGTAATACCGAGGAGAGAATGAACCGTCGGATCACTACATATCGTGACCGTCGGATTGTAAGTTACAAAATGTACAACAGTAAAGAAACACACTTTACCTAACTCTATACCTACCTCTATACTAGACCAAGTTGAACTTAACTATTTCCTATGTGTCGGAATATCCTAACAACATTCATAGCATTTTATGGATCATATTGATACCAAAGCAGGTTTCTTTGTGGTATTTTATGGGAGGATGTTAGGGATCCAAGAATCAGTTTAAGGATAAAGTCGTAGAATGTTTGATGAGTCTATTCATGATAACCCTCATGAGTTGACAAGAAAAATGTGTGAGTTTGGAAGTGAGAGTCACTAACATTAATAAAATATCAACCTCCTTAACATGGCTTTAGCAAGCAAGATCAAACTTTTGAAAGAAGATAAAAGATCTAATGCGAAACTCAATATCGTTTGAATTACTTTTTTTATCCTTTACCGAATAGATTTAAATATTATCCATTACAAGTAAAAAAATAAAAATAAAAACTTTTAATTCCTTAACAAAATTAAATAATACACACACACACACATATGTGTGTGTGTGTGTATATATATATAGTAATAAGGTTTATTAGCTTGAATCTTAATAGCTAAAATTAATTAAGAGTTAACATGTAGACTAGAAGTAACAAACCATACAAGTAGAGAATAACTAGGTAACAAGATATATGAAGAAACTCCAACTATTCAAAGAACTAGGAGGAGGTGAAAATGTCCACTCGAATTGGCACTAGATCCAAAAAGTTATTAGAAGTATGCCCTTTACCATGGGACAATGATAACTTAAATCTTTGTTGAGAACTTTTTCATATGGCTAAAATATAGCTGGAGCATATCCATCATCAACAAGATTTCACATTTTATGTCATTCCTCTCTAGGATGGATTTACACAAGGGAGATTTGAGCTACCAATATAGGTCGATCAAGTAAAAAGATTGATTATGACACTTTTACATGCGACTAGCATTGGGGACCCAGTTAGCCACTATGGAAATGGCCTCTGAATCAGAGTAACAATCACATTTTGTTATGATTTCTTCCTTTATTACCCTTAGATTTTGTTGCATTTCAATAGATTTCTACACGTGAAAGAGCCAACCAAATGAATGGAATTTAGCTCCCACACATAAACCTCAATGTGAGCCTCACCCACCCACTCCTCTTTGAGATTGGCCCCTCATTACCTTGTCATTTTTTCACAAACCAAAGTAGAGTCAAAACTACCCTTGACCTTGACCACCCATCAAAATAGAAACTTGAATGATGCATAACAAGAGTCGATTAAAGATTGAGTTTCAAAATGAGACCCACCAAGGTGCAATATTAACCAACACAATCTCACTAACCATAAAATGAGAATAAGAATGAGAAGACCTGAATTATAACTAAAAGATGATGTAAGGACACAGGATGGGAGGGGTTGGTCCTTCACCTAGAAAGGAACTGAGCAAAGCACATCTCCACCAAACAATCAATGAACAACACACAAATGGAAGCTTTCAAAGGAGAATCTAGGAGAAGTGAGACAGAAAAGCAGCTTGGCAGGGGATGGAAATTCATGAACATAATCAAATTGAATAGCTGAGAGGACCATCATTATCAAACATGAGAGTGTAGTAGGAAACTTCCTGAATCTAGAACCTAGTCTACCAAAAAAATCACCGCATTCTGGATGGGATCATCCTAAAAATGAATTCATTACCATTTTAATAATTTTCATGCCAACCGCGACATCACAAATATGAGGGAAGTTGGTGGCACATCGCCCTCAATTAATACTAAGGTGATTGTGACAATGCCACCCTCCTATCCTCCTTTATTTCGAATCACCACATCCACAGATGAAAAATATTTAATTGTCAAGGCCTGGCATTCTACAGTCTGCAAAGATGAAAGTTTGGGATAGAACAACCTGCATTTGCTAGATGGTCTGCAACTTTATTTCCATATATATGAACATGGGATGTAAGAACTAGTGAGATTTGCAAAAGAAGGGAGGTGATGCAAAAAAAGTAAGTTCTCCAACCTCTAGTTGTGAGAAACTCTTCCTAGGCAATATCCATAGATCATTTGTTTGCTAATTATAACCTCTAATTTAGAATCCCCTTTGATTAATATCTTCGAAAAAATAAACAATTAAAAAAAATAAAATATTAAGAAAAACAATATAAAATAATTAAAAGCAAATTCTCATGGAGGAATTGCACCCAAGCCACACTAGCCTTTAAGATGATGGTTGTATTTTTGCCTGCTAAGTTTTGAATGGATGACCTTTACACCACTAAAATTAAAATCTACTCTACCTAAAAGGGCACACAAGATGATTATGTTATGTTCATATAAATATTAATAATAAATTCTTAAAATAATATTTTAGTTTTTGTTTTTTTAATCTATTTATAATTACAACTTAAAAATAAATATATTATAAAAAATATATTAAAAAATAATAATCCTTTTAATTTAAACCATGGCGTGGCAGAGAAGGTCATGAAAAGCATGATGGGTATGGCCAAAGAGTTCGACAAAATGCCAGTGGAAGACCGAGCATGCCTCTACTGAGAGGACGCAAAGCAGCCAGTCGACTTTATACAGGCTTCAATATTGGGAAAGACAATTTTCTCAACTGGGTGGATTATCTCACGCAGCCTTGTCATTCTCTGGAAGAATTCATCGGCTAGAATCGATTACAGAGATATTGCGGGCAAGTACGCTGGTGAGGTGAGAGCACTGATATTAAGGCTGCTGGCTGCAATTTCAGAGGACCTACGGTTACTTGAATAAACTTCTTGGATAGGGTGATGAATATAAAATACTATACTCTTGGTATGTCAAATCATTCAGGTGGAAGCGCCCTCACTGTGTTAATGCAAGGCGATATCAGTGGCCTGCAAGTATTCAGAAATGAAAAGTGGGTTGCTGTCAGTGGCCTACAGGTTAGAAAGACTGAGCTGATGTTCGTTTTCTCTATATTAATATTCATTCAATTTGATGAGTGTATGATATGAATGTATTAGGTTGTGAGAAATGGGAGATTTAGGAGCGTCCAGCATCGAGCAATAACCAATACGTACACCCCGCGCATATCAATTCCCACTTTCTATGGTCCTGGAAATGATGCTTTTATTGCTTTTGCAACGAGCATGGTGAACACATAGTGAATCTTTTTAAGGAGGTGATAGTTGACCAAGTTGATCCTTCACAATGTTTATTCAATACATTAATTTGGAGTAAGTGGAGGAACCTATTTGGAGTAGGTGGAGGAATTGCCCAGACAACCAAAAGTGGTTTTTGGGCAAAAGAAAATTCAAAAAATCTTGGAGTAGCAGTGTTTAAATCATGTTTTTGATGGTGGAAATGGATTAAGCACCATCAAAAACCTTTCGGCACCCAAGATCTTGAAGTTTGACAGTTTTAACTTGTTTTTACAAAAATTCCTGCGGGATTTTATCAAAATATGACCAGAATTTCCACGATTTTCAGGGCAAAAGAAAAAATCTCTCCACGTTTATTTTTTCTTACCATTACTAATTATATAATAATTAAAGGTTCTTAATTATTTAACTATTTTAAAAATATTTTATCATGTTTCTGATGGTGGAAATGGATTTAGCACCATCCAAAACCTATAGGGCACCAAAAATCTTGAAGTTTGACAATTGTGACTTGGATTTACAAAAATCCCTGCTGGATTTTATCAAAATATAGCAAGAATTTCCATAATTTTCAGGGCAAAAAAACAATCTCTGCATATTTATATTTTCTTAAAATTACTAATTATATAATAATTAAAATTTCTTAATTATTTAACTATTTTAAAATTAGTTTATAAAACTATGAATGGTCATATATATACATATCTAACTTAAATCATAAATTAATTTGTATATACAATATAAAATAAAATGTATCTAAATAAAAACAATATAAATTACTATATAAATCAATTTTATTTTTCTCTCTACCGAATTTTAGATTTTGCATTGATAGTAATTGATTAAAAACTATTAAAAACGATCATTCTGGTTTTAAAAAATATGATCCCAAAATACAATTACATAAAAATTGCACTCCTTGGAGAAGGAAATCCATCCATCTAAACATAACACCGAACATAGTATAGACATGTATAATCTAACATTAGCGGTGGAGTGAGACAAACTTCGCCCCATATTAGATTCACATTGACTCGTGAAGACGTCAGTGCAAACTCAAATGCTGAGAAGCGTCCTTGAAAATAGTCAAATTTTTCGACAATGATTGCGTCCTTGAAAATAGTCAAACTTTTCGACAATGATTTACAGACTAGATGAAAAGCATAAATATAATATTCAATCAAATCTATTAAAGATTGATAGTTAATACTTGCAAGTGTTGTACAACAACAATTGCCAAACAACAATTGCCAATCTAAAGTGAGATGAAATTTAAAACATTCTTTATCATAGTGTTGATGGTGTTAGATTCATCAGCAATATTCATGAGTCTCTTTAATATGAAGTTTTAATTAGACTTCACTCTGTTTGGAGTAGGAGCCTCATCTAGAATATGGCTCGGTTGTCGAAGTAGTGGGTTTTAGTGGTATGCCTTCGCTGCAATAACACATGGAATGATGTATTCGTGACTTTGTTGAAACAAGTGTATGAATGTGTGAGGGGTCTAACACAACAAGGGGAAAATAAGTGAACCCCTTAAAATCCTATAATAGTAAACAACTTGAAAAGAACACACGAGCATAAAAGGAATAATGAGTTACCCAACAAAATTGTTTACAAGATAACCATGATTAAAATAAATAACATCATATTTGTACTAATGCAAACGAAATAGTTCATAAGCGTTGGCGTAAATAAACAAAATCTATTGCAAACATAACAAGAGTAGCCCTAATATATCCACAACATATGCATGAAAGCGTGTCGGCTCTGAGCTTTATTAAAGTGAAAGTCTCAAGCATACATATACAATTGATGAATGACTAGTCCCAAAAGTGGAACATGAAGCCAACAGCTGCTCCTCCAAATAAAGATACTCCCTCTATGCTAAAGAGAAGCCAAGGCTTTCAACAAAACTCCCAAGCTTCTGATCTTAAGCCAAAATCCCTTAAACATGAAAAATGAGGTATATTTATAACAAAGAGGGGTGACTATTCATCTCCCCTTGTGACTCTTTGACTTCCCTCATGACCTTTTTGACTTCCATCAACCATGACCTTTGGACTTCATTACAAAATGACTCTTCACATTTCACAATTGACACAAAATTCCACTTATAATTAATTGCAAAAGAATATTACAATATCGCTCATACCCATATAAGACGAAATTGGGTAGAGTCAACTAAACAACCTAATAAGACAAAACAAGCCAAGCTTGAGTTTGGGGAAACTCTACCTCAACCACCTCGACTTGTAGCATTTTAGTTACATAATGATGCCAAGCTCTGTACTATACGATGACTTACCCAAACATGGAGATAGTATCAGGCTAGAATTGGACTCTAGCCTCCATTGCATCTGGGTACACTGACTTGGAACTAGTATGAGTTTCCTTCTTCAGTAGGGGCAACATGGTATTGATCTGGATAGGGCCACCAATGTACTTCAAGATATGATTTGGAACTACTTGATGAGAACATCTCATTCACCTTATGCCAGGTAATGTCTGAATATTTCTCTATAAAGAGTTGAGTGTATGAGAAAACTGTAAAGTACACTAGAGTACTCTTAATTTCCTCCTGGTGTTGCTTTCTATCATGTCCTTTGAGATAGATCTCTTGGGATCCATAGTAACAGTGACTAATAAAGGGAAGTGCTAAAAAACTGTAGTACCTGTAGGAGAAAATGCACTCATGGAAAACATAAGTTAGTTTAAGCAAAAAAACTCACAAAGCAAGATCAGGGAAACAACCCCAAGTCTGAGAAGAAGAACTACACAATTCTTAGACTAAAGGGAGAGGTTGAGCTTAGGAAATGCACATTGCATAGTCTTAGGAGGAAAAGGGGAAGCTTAGGGCTTGATAGATGATACTATGAAATGCGCAGTCTCAGCCTGGGTAGACTAAGGGAGAGACTACGCATTCCGGAGTATCGGTGGCCAAGAGTGAGGCTTGAGGCTTGAGACTACGGAATACACAGTCTCAGCTTGGGAAAGGGTGAGGGTTGAGCCCTATAACTGTGTAATGTGTAGTTGGGCAAGCTAGGGATTGCGTATTGTGCATTATTATAGACCAAGAATGAGGCTTGAGGCTTAGAGTTGGGAAATGCGCAGTTGAAGAGAGCAATTGTTGGTCAAGCTAAAGGCATATCTGCTCGAGAAGAAGATAGGAAAAGTGACAGATCTGAGTGATAGTGGAAGAAAGAGTGTAGATCTGACTAAGGTAAGCTATATCAATGATAATCAAGTGCATAATATCAACATGTAAAAGGGAAACAAACATTCTCAAGAAGACATTGTAGCGACAACCACTAATGGGAAAAATGAAGAAGCTGATGTGACACTTATAAAAAGAGAATGACGGATCGAGCCAATACTTTTACAAGATAATATAAGTCAAAACCCAAGCTATTATGAAGTGAAATAGAAAAAATTACAGTCATAAAGGCAAAACGAAAAAAAGCGACAGATGTAAAACTTACCCAAAAAAGTGCCCCAAACTCAAATGAAAGTTCCTTGATCACATTGAGAAAGCTAGAGATCCAACGTCAAGTGTGAAAATGCGTTGTATGGGGGTATATTAAATATATCTAGGTAGGTTAGGGTTTCTAACGCACATGCCTAAAATGAAGGAAGAAGCACCACTTATCTGAAAGTCATAATTAGGAGCTTAGTGAACTTAACCGACATTAATTAGGAAACTCCTATTTTTTAGGGATGCCAACTCTACCTTTTAAGGAAACTTATTTTTAACATTGGAAAAGGATATTATGCAATTCCCAGGCTCAAGGGCTTGGGAAATTCCTTGCCTCGGTGAATTGCATATTTTCTTAGGGGAAGGATAACTTTGCGTGACTTCTCAGGTCAAGGTTGGGCCACCCTCTAGGATTACATAGTTTCTAAGCTCAAGGCTAGTCTACTTCTCAGGATTGCATAGTTTAGATCCTTAAGGTTGGTGTGCCTTCTAAGATTATGCAATATATGAAGGGAAGACCATCAATGCTACAAAATCAAGGCATGAGATGGCTTGTGCCTAGAAAGGTTCAGATCGGGGTTAAAACAAGGCATCACAAGCGCTACATGAAAGGATAAGTCTTTAACATAGAATGAATACTTGATGACAATGATTGATGAGCTCTTGTAGACAGGAGGGAGGCTCCAAAATCAAAGCATGGGAAAAAATTTGGAGGGGGGTTGTATCAGCTACAACACTTGGTGACACACTGGTAGAAATCCAGCTTTGTGTATGGGTCTTACCTCATGTAAACCAGGTATAACTCTTCAGGAAGTATTTTTCATCTCATTAATCACCATAGCTTCTTTAGTTATCTTGAATTAGATATATAGTCCCTACCATTCTCTTCATCGGTGGTACACTAATAAACACAAGTCAAACTTAGCTGTTTCGATTGGGGATGAGGAGTATATAGATAGAAATCCAGCTCTATGTATGGGTCTTACCTCATGTAAACCAGGTATAACTCTTCAGGAAGTATTTTTCATCTCATTAATCACCATAGCTTCTTTAGTTATCTTGAATTAGATATATAGTCCCTACCATTCTCTTCATCGGTGGTACACTAATAAACACAAGTCAAACTTAGCTGTTTCGATTGGGGATGAGGAGTATATAGATTAACAAGTGGAAAAGAATTATCAGAGTCTCGGTTTTCATCTTTGGTGTTGCGCTGCTGCCAACAGCCTCGGAAAATACCCCAACATACTCACTTTAGGAACACAAACATTGCGTCGCTGCGAGAGAGCCTAGACAGTACCCTGGTAGAGTTGTTTGCTTCACCTCCTTGCAAAGGAAGCCTTTCTCTTATTTATCCCTTTTTTTGTATTTTATGTTCATAGAAATATGCATCGACACTTATTGGTTTCATGGGGTGGAAGAGGGATTCTGACTTATTGACAACAGAAGAGGTTGTCCCTTCAGAAAATGATATTTATACACCTCTGAAAATCAGTTCACATGTTTAAGTTTCCTCCCCTACTTACTCTACTCGACTTGGTTGACAAGGAAAAACCAACCAATCATTACAACTGATTAAAGTAGGTGGTACTAGTTATAGATTCAAGCATTGCAATTCCACTAGGCTCTCTCCACGAAGGAACATATTTTCCATTAAAGTATCATTGACAAAAAGATGTAAGGCCAACGCAAAGAGAGGGAATAAACAGATAACCAAGTATTTACATTAGCACAGTTTCCTCTTGAAATGCACCATGCTTACTTCGGAAACCAAACACAGTCTCATGCAGAATTTATTTACAATGAAAGGAAAGAAAAGGGTAGGGAAAAAACAAAACCAAAAAAAAAAACAAGAAGAAAAAATACTACTCCTAATCTAACCAGGAATAGTCCGAGATTACATAAAATGAAACCTCCAGTGTAACCATTGAAGCATTGACTCACCTATATAGGTGAGGGCATGAATAACAAGAGATATTTCTAGGAGTAACAACCAACCAAAAAGATAAAATGTGAAATGTTGCAACATCTGAAGACTGAATATGCAAGTAGAAAAATAAAACAAGAAATTACATGTGAAGCATTTCGCTAATACATTGTGGTGTTCATGCACATTGCAACAAGGTGTCATATGAAAGCATTCTTCCAAAATTTCAATCTTGGAAAAAATAAAGAAAGTGGAAAACATTCATTTTGCAAATGATGTTTCCAAGTATGACTCCTCCAAGGATTGAGCGATAGGATCATGCAAAATAGATGGAGTATGTTAATATTTTGAAATATATTGATTTTCAAATTTTGCAATCAACTGATGAGGATTCTTGAGAGATAAATTACAACCCTGATCATTATTGGAACTAGCATCAAGACTGTGAGAAACTAACATAATCATCAGTGTAGGCTGAAGTGCCTCGACAACTTGCGGTAGTTCTAAAACATCAAAAGATAGATCATGGAAAACCTGTGGCTTAGAAAAATCAACAATAGAAAATAAATATTCATTAGAAAATGAGTCAACGAATAAATAAGGAAAACCATGATCAGAAATTTCATCATCAGAAAGAAAGGTGTCCTCATGAAATGATGGATCGTAAAGAGGGGGAGACTGAAAACAAGAAATTTCACTCTTTGTTTCTTCACAATGATCATATGATGGATGCGAAATGTCAGGAAGAGAAGACTTTTCCTCTGCATGTTCAAATGTAAAAATGAAATTCCACGAGTCCTGAGCATGATCAGAATTAATATTGTCAGAATATGATTCTTCGGAAAATATAATAGGTAAGTCAGAATCGTGGAAGATGTCAGGATAATGAGGGATAGGTGATAAAGGAGAAACATCAACTTGCATCACAGATTCTTGTTCAGAGACAGAGTCCCACACATAGTCATTACGAATGATATCGCAATTTTCCTAGTTAACACTAAACCCATCCTGAATTTGACCTTCATGAGAACTAGAAGATGTGATTATAATAGGTGGATATAACAACTCACAATCAGGAGGACCAAAAGAACCAATATATGGAGGATGAGGAGAAAGAATATCACTAGTGTCATCAAATTCATAGTCAAAACTTGTGCTTAAATTATGAATATGTTGGATGGGAGAAGATGGTGTTAAATCAACCGATGGACTCTCAAGTTATCCAACATTGACATGTGTAAATGGAGATGTTTGATGAGGGGAAGACAAAGAGTCACTTGGAATAGTAACTTCCTTCGTCATGGATTTAAGAGATCCATAACTAGTATATTTTGGGATACTTTTGAAGGAGTCATATTCTATTTGATTCATTGAAATAAAAACAAGAAATTGAAACTTCTCTTTCATAAAATTCCAATCAATATCATCCTCAAAAAATTGATAGCTTAAATGAATAAAACGAACATGAAAATCCTCTAGAGATTCATCAACTTATTTTTTAAGATGCATGATTTTATTATAAACAAATTTACAATCATTCTTGTTAAATTCACGGTAGAGCTCCTTAGCAAGATGTTCAAAATATTGAATAAAATTAGTTGGCAATGTGTAACACCATTCTTTAACACGCACTTCAAATGTAAAGGCGAACAACCTGCAAGCAGTATCCTCATAATGAATTTTATGATGAGTGAAAAATTCAAGAAAGCGAGCGATGTGCTCAAGAATGGTTGTTCCACCTTCACCATCGAACTTCAGATTTGACAAGGCATTAATTTTCCCCGCATGCACTTTCATATTCACAGTTCTAGAAAAACATGTCGCGGTTAAGATATGGAAAAAAGCCATTGATAGATAAGGAAATTTCAAAAAGACTTCACGAGCACATCTTGTCATTTGGACCTCCTTTTAGCACCAAAAATGTTGATGGTTCTAGATCCACCAACATTTAGGGGGTCTCCCCGATATGAAGTCCTAATTAGACCTCACATAATTTGGAGTAAGATCCCCATCCGAAATATGTCCCAATTGCTGAAGTAGTGGGTTTTATTTGTATGCCTTGGTTGTGATAGCACATAGAATGATGTATTCGTGACTTTGGTGAAACATGTGTATCAATATGTGAGGGGTCAATTGCAATGCATGATAGTTTCTAACACAACAAGGGGGAAGTAAGTGAGCCCCTTGGAATCCTATAATAGTACTCAACTTGAAAGGAACACATGAGCATAAAAGGAATCATGAGTTAGACAACAAAACAGTTCGCAAGATAACCATTATTAAAATAAACAACAACATGCATCCAACAAGATTCATACTAATGAAAACAAAATAGTTCAAAGCATTAGTGTAAGTAAAAAACATATATTCGAAACATAACAAGAGTAGTCCTGCTATATCCACAACACAAGCATGAAATTCTGTCAGCTCTGAGCTTTTATTAAAGTGAAAGTATGAAGCATACATATACAATTGATGAACCACTAGTACCAATAGTGTAACATGAAGCCAACACCTTCTCCTCCAAAGAAAAATACTCCCTCTATGCTAACGAGAAGCGAAGGCTCTAAAACTAAACTCCCAAGCTTCTCATCCTAAGCCAAAAGCCCTTTACATTACTAATGAGGGTATATTTATTGCAAAAATGGGTGACTATTCATCTCCCTTTGTGACCCTTTGACTTCCCTCATGACTCTTTGACTTCCTTCAACCATGACCTTTGGACTTCATTACAAAATGAATCTTCACATTCCACAATTAACACTTGGAATTCCACTCACAGTTAATTACAAAAGAATATTACAATATTTCTCATACCCATATAAGAAAAAATTAGGTAGATTCAACTAGACAACTTAATAAGACAAAACAAGTCAAGCTTGAGTTTGGGGAAACTCTAGCTCAACAACCTCGACTTGTAGCTTTTCGGTTTCATAATGATGCCAAGCTTTATACTGTATGATGACTTCCCCAAATTTGAAGATAGGATCAAGTTGGAAGCGGACTCTAACCTCCATTGCATCTGGGCACACTATCTTGGAACCAATCTGTGTTTCCTTCTTTATAAGGAGCAATATGCTATTGATCGGGATAGGGGCACCAATGTACTTCTACATATTATACCTATTATACCTATTTACATCTATATATTCCTTGGTGGCGATATGCTTCCACTGGTATAAGTATTCTTCAACATCATTCCTAACTTTATTCCTATCTTTGGCTTTTGTGAGTGAGCCAACTGAAGGGATTTTGTGTGACTTTACCATGAAATACAAAATGTTGTACAACCATTCATATGAGGCCTAAATGTTGGCGATCAATGATCCAAGTTGTTTCTTACTCTGGATAATCATCTGAACTTGTGCTTTCTTCAACTCAGTCTGTTGCATTTTTTTCTTTTCCAATTCGTATGGTGCACCTTTGTATTGCATTAACCACATAACAGTGACGGTTGTATGAACAACCTTGAGGTATTTAGTGTTATCTTTACACTTCTATTGCATTCCATACAAGAGGAAAACTTATTTATGCATGATAGCTCTTCATAGATGCTTCTCATGGTCTCTCCCTATATCGATACTTTATCGAGTATGGCTACCTTAAGTTATCCTAGATCCACTTGTGCGAGAGTTGCTTTTTGGACCTTTGCTTGAAGTTGTTCCACTTGTTACCTTTACTGCCTGCAAGTTATTTTCCATCTTCCTATTCTTGACCATCATAAACTCTCTATTGGACTTGGAAGCCCTTGTGAAGGCTAATTTTGTTGCGGAAATGGATTCTGGAATCCTTCTGGTGTCTGTCATAATCACCCTTTCTTTGATGAATGCGGGAGATGTAAGCTCATCCAGGAAATACTTCTTTCCCCCTTATACAATTTTCTTTTGAAGCTCAATGCAAGTCAGATTGTACGTATCCATAATTGAACCACCATCAAGAGGAAAAATTTCCTCTTCTTTGCTTGGATCTTGCTCTACTGTCAAAGGAGGGGGAGACTAAATGGTGACCTGTTGAGTACTCGACATAAGATCAACATATTGGTTCAGGGGCTCTATTTCCACCTCCATGTCTTGAATTATGATCAAATCTTCAATTTATTGAGCAAGTTCCTTCTCCTGCAACTATTTATTCTCTTCTTCTAGTAGCTGGGTATGTTCTTGTTCTTGTTCTTACTTCCGTGTTGCTTCTTCTTCTTCTCTTCTCCACCTTAATTTTTCTTCTTCTTTTTATTGTAGTTATCATTCTAATCATTCATTCTCTTGTTCTTCCTTCTAATTTAATCCATCTTCCTGTTTCCTCTATTTCATGTTATTTTTTGTCGTTATGCCCACTTTAAGAATGATTAGGTCTGATTTCCATTGCAGCTTTGTTCTTTTGTGATACTATGCGCAAACTTCCTCTTGCCATTTTCGCGCACTGGGTTGCACCTTTCTGATGGTTTTGTCTCTGCAGTGACTTTTTTCTAAGGAGTAGCTTGTGATGTACCTAGGAATATGACTAATTGGCAAAGCTTTGCTGCATTGTAACAATTCTTCATCCTTTCCTCGTTGGGTCTAACAAAAGTCTCGCTTGGCCATTGGAAATGAATCTTTGCACAATGTTTTTTACAAACATTCCTATGATCATAAAGTTTGAAGTCCAAATGACCAAACAAAAATCTATCTATCTCCTTTCCTTCTGTGTCAACAAGCTTCAAATTCTTGATCATGTACAATCCAACTTGCAAGGGAAGAGTGGGCCAAGGTGCTTTGCTTTTACTTTTCAACACTATTGATAACCCTATGGAAAGATGATAAGAAATTTCTAACATGACCAAATTTTCAATGGCATATGTCCATAGCATATGTGGAGGCTTCTAACTGCCAAACATTCTGAGCTAAGTACCATCTAGTGAGGCAAACTAATATGCTAGTTCTGACACTGCTTCCATTTCCCCACGTGAAATGTAAGGTGGTTCTTCCTCAGATATCATATTATGTAGTGGAATGAGGAAGTTCTCAGTTAGGTTTTAAATTACTCCTTTATAGTGTTAATTCAAAAGAAACTTGTAGTAAATGTGCATGGTAGTTTCTTTTGGTGACTAGGTCCAACACATGCGAGGAAATGAATTTTGATCACATATTGCATCCAGCAAGTAAGAAACATGAAGAATCTAGCTTACTTACCATTGGGAAGGTTATTAGCATTAGTTACATGAATTCTCAATTAATGAGCCAACAAATCTGACCTATTGAATGGTTTTCCGTAATTCACAACCTAATTTAACAAGAATTCCCAGCCTTCTAGAGAGGTCAGTATGGATTCGACTATAGATCTGAAAAAATATGGCTATCATGTACTAATGAGCCTTCTTGAGATATTTCGTCTTGTAAGTGTTGTTGGGTGTCTGGTGGAATTTGGAAGGCTCTTTTACCTAACCTTTGATGAGATCCTTCATGCTCAAGTAGCCAGTGACTACATAAAAGTGGGAATCCATGTATGATTATGGAAACAAGAAAAGATAAATAAGATGATAACGATGTGCCATAAAAGAGGAAATCCTTTGTCCACTGGCACCATTGAAAGTCATAGTCTTTGTGTTTGTATGTGATATAATTTAGTAGACAACGTATGCACATGGAAAAGTTGGACACTTGCATGCAATCTTGTGTAATCCTTATCTTTGGACATTAATGTAAACCTGTAGCTCTTCAAGATATTATTTGAAACTTCTTGCTAAGAACATCTCTTTCACCTTCTACCATGTAATGTTTGAATCATTTTCTATAAACAGTTGAGTGTCTGAGAAAACTGGCAAGTTCACTGGAGTACTCTCGACTTCTTCCACGGTGCTTCTTTCTGTAGTTTCCTTTGAGACATATCTCTTAGGAGGCATAGTAATATTGACTGATAAAGAGAAGCACTAAAAAATTGTCGTACCCGTAGGTGAAAATGCACTCATGGAAAACATAAGTTAGCTTAAGAAAAAAAACTCACAAAGCAATATCAGAGCAGCAACCACAAGTCTCAAAGGAATAACTACAATTCCTAGACTGAAGGGAGAGGTTGAGCTTAGGGACTACACATTGTGTAGACTTGAAAAGGGGAAGCTTGAGGCTTGAGACTACACAATAAATAGTCTCATCCTAGGCAAGGGTGAGGATTGAGCCCTAGAACTATGCAATTTGTAGTTGGAAAATCCAAGTACTATGTATTGCGCAGTCTAGTTGAAGTTGTGAAATGCACAGTTGAAGAGGACAATTGTTGGCCAAGCTAAACACATATCTGCTCGAGAAGAAGATGGGAAAAGTGACAGATCATAGTGATAGTGCAAGAAAGAGTGTAGATCTAACTAAGGTAAGATATATTAGTGAGAATCAAGTGTAGAATATCAACATGTAACAGGGAAAGTAAACATGCACAAGAAGACATCGTAGTGATGACCACTTATGAGAAAAAACAAGAAGTTAATGTGACACTTGTGAAAAAAGAACAATGGATCAAACCAACACTTGTACAAGCTAATATAAGTTACAAATTCAGCTAATATCAAAGCAAACAAGCAAAATAACACTCATAGAAGCAAAATGAAAAAAAGCGGCACATGCAAAACTTACCCAAAAAAGCGTTGCAAACTCAATCAAAAGTTCCTTTATCTCCTTAGGAAAGATAGAGCTCTAAGATCCAGTGTACAAATGGGCTCTAAGGGTGTCTATCAAATAGATATGGGTGGGTTAGGGTTTCTAACACACATGCTTAAAATAAAGGGAAAAACACCACTTGTCTGAAAGTCATAATTAGTAGCTTAGTGGACTTAACCAAACATTAATTGGGAAACCCCTATTTTTTAGGGATTCCAACTCTGCTTTTTTGGGAAATTTATTTTTCACAGTTCCAAAGGAGATTGTTCAACTCCCAGGCTCAAGGGCTTGGGAAATTCCTTTCCTCAGTGAATTGTGCAGTTTCTAAGGGGAAGGATAACTTTACATAGTTTCTAAGCTGAAGGTTGGGCTACCCTCTAGGATTGCACAACTTCTAAGCTCAAGGTTGGTCTGCTTCTTAGGATTACGTAGTTCAGATCCTCAAGGATGTCCTTCCTTCTAAGATTTTACATTTTCTGAAGGGAAGACCAACAATGCTACAAAATCAAAGCAAGAGATGGCTTGTGCTTGAAGAGGTTCATATCTGGGTTAAAACATGACATCATAAGTGATACATGAAAGGATAAGTCTTTAACATAGCATGAATAATTGAAAATAGTGATTGGTGAGCTCCTATAGATAGAAGGGAGGATCCAAAATCAAAGCATGGGAAAAAAAATTGGAGGGAGGTTGTAGCAACTACAACACACAGATATGCAGGTTCCCTGCCTCTATCATTAATTAATTACTTCAATTCATACTTCTTTCAGTGGGGTTTGTATTTCACCCACATTTCCATCTCCACACATGCTTCCTTTGCACATCCACTTCCACACAACCACCTTCGCACAACTTGTCTCCAATTACTCAGTCATAGAAGGAAAATTGTGTGAAGCATAAATCACCAATTAAAATAATGAAAACATAAATGAGAGAGTGAGTGTGGGGTATAATGGGAGATCATATATTGATTTAATGATAATAATTCTTTTATATATTATAATAATTATGTTGATAGGCATTCCTCTGCAGGGTTGGGCTGAGCAGATCCAACCAATCACAGAGATGTATTTTCATTATCCTCATTCGAATTATAGTATGACACGTGGAAATGGAGGGAGAACGTCATCGTTTACAGGTGAAATGGTGGCGGTCATTAATTTGGTAGGTGAATACTAGGATAAAGAAGTACTCTCTCGAATTATCTTCAACTTTAGCAGAGGGGAACCCCAAGCAGTCATGTGCTGACACCAATGACAAGAGCGACAACTTTGGAGTATTCTTTGATCCACTACAATGAATTTCTTCGACCAAAAAGAGGATCCATGGGGCTAGTTGACAAGATCTCCCTGTGAAATGCATCGAGGTGGGGAAGGACAAAGATTCCAAAGCCATTACATCTGAGGTATTATGGTGGCCTTATTTGAATTGGATGATTTTTTATCCTGTGGGAATAAAACCTTCTACATCGAGTCAAAGGCCAGTGTAACAACGTTGGTCAAAATTCCACGTAAAAATTAATAACATCAAAAAAAAGACCAAGGTCATGGGACACGTATTCCAAGATGAATGTTGGGTAAGACATCTTATTGTGGGTGTTCATTGGTTATTATGTCTAATGAAAGTGGCAAAGGATTTAGAAATGAAAAATGGCATTTCTGGCATATTTATTTATGAAAACAATGGAAAGTAGGATAAAAGGAAGGTGAAAGGTCAGAAGTTGCATGTGAGGAGGAAAATGAAGTAAAATAATGGAAAATGAAGAAAATAGAGGCCTCATTGATAAAAATGCTTCTAAGTATCAGTGGGAAGGCTTGGTCAATGTAAGATTTTTGTTAGTTCAATTTTAGATTTCTCAATCTATTCTCTCTCTCTCTCATACTCTTGGACACTTAGAGTTTTCTTGGAGCACTCTTGGAGAGTGTAGAATACTTGGATGATTGGAGCAAGAAGGAAAAGGAAGAGAAGGAAAGTGCAAAAGGACATCAGGATCAACAATTACAACAGATTTTGCTTGTACATAACGAGTTGCATGTATGTTTTCCTAACTAGTTTTGGCATGCAAGGCATATGCATGTGGTTTCTTGGTTTATGATATGTCATTGGCATGGAAGATTCCCTGGATTGACAGTGGATTTGCATACCATTTCCATTTCTTGTATAGCCATGGTTTTGGGATTCATTTCCTTTTATTTTCTAGTTGGTTCTCATATTCTTTTAGCTGTGGGTTGACTTACTTGTTCCTAGAGCCTTAGTTGGACAAACGCTCTAGAGTCTTGTAACAACTTGGGTTGACTTACTAGTCTTGGAGCCTTGGTTGGAAAAATGCTCTTGAGCCCTTGGTGCATTGACTTACTAGCCCTGGAATCTTGGTTGGACAAATTCTCTAGAGCTTGGTGGTAGTTGTGGGTTGAGTTACTAGTCTTGGAAGCCATGGTTGGAACAAATGCTCTAGAGCCCTAGAAGGATTAGGTAGACACCAATATGGTGATAGTTTTTCATGTCTGACTGTGAGATGGAATCACTGTTTGATGGGTTGAGGTGGTTTTTCCTCTAGAAGGCCTGGTTCGGTTTTGATGGATTGTTCCATGAGATCCTACATTCATGCTTGGAATATGGCACGAGAGTGACTGGATGAAGGGATATTTGGCTCAACCATGTCTATGGTCAGGTGGTTCGTCTAAGTCCCAAACCTGGTTGGCGTTTGCATCATTAATATGAGGTTATTTATCCTTTTTAATTCATGAGTATTATATTGGTTTATATGTAGATTATATGGACGTTGTTTCCTTGGTATTTATATTGTTATTATGTTGGTTATGAACATGTATTATGACAGTGGCTATGTATGGCTCTCATCATGTTTTTACTTGTAAATGAATGAACAATGTATATATGGCCCAATAGATGAAATTGCAACTAAGGTGTTGTGGCATCAAGGGTTCTTAGTGATTCTCAGAGAAGTATGAAACCCCTATGATGAGTTCTACTATTAAGACTTGTAGATTTCATATTTGTGATATGTTTGACGAAATGTCTATCATGGATAGTAGGGGTCCAGTTTAGTTCTTGTCAAAGCTTTTGAAAATGTATCATTGTTCTATTGTTTAAGTTCATTGCTAAAGGTGTCATTGAGTTCTGGGCAGTGACCTGGGCTTGGGGCCTTTAAAAGTGGCACAAATCCCAGAGTTGCAGACACAACACTGGGGAAAAAAGTCATAATATCCCTTGCCCTTAATGTGGTAGATTTGGAGCCTCCCAGACGCACCCTTTTCCATATCAAGGGATTTTATAAGGGTTTGATGCACTAAAACTTCAGTTGGTCTTTGAGGCTGGTTACCTGAGTGGTTAGGATGTCTCCTGGGAGTTTTTTGCTGATATGAAAGGTTTGTTTGATGTGTTCTATTGGTTCCACTCCCTTAACTGACGCATACTGAGTTGAATAATATCATAGTAACTTCTCGTCACATGTTTACCCTGGTTGGCCAGTTACTTGGGTATATGTAGGAGGAGGGTGTACAGAGAGGAGTGGGTTCCATTCTCTTTGGGTGATTTCTGGTTCTCATTCTGTCTGGGTGATATCTGATACCACATAGTGGTATCAGAGCATGGTTCAACACTTGGACTAGATGGGAAGAATGAGTTTTTCATGCATGCATATATGTTGTATATGTGCTTGTTATGTATGAATGGTAGTGGTCATTGTTATAGTTGTGTTTCCATGTAGGAGTTTATGATGTTGTTGTCAAGATGTGTTTTTCATGAATGCATGTTGGTTGTATATGAATTTGTTATGCATGTGAATGACTATATGTTGTTATGCATGCATTGTCATCATTATGGTTATGTATGTATGGTAGGTCAGACATGCATTATGAGGTCATTGTATGTAATTAGGTCATCATGATGTTATTGTTATGTTATGATACTAGTGAGATGGCTGAGATAAAGTAGGAGATGTAGATCATCATAGTGAGGTTGCAACACTAGACTTCAGGGTAAGAGTAGATCATCATATAGGTTTATATATTTGGCATGCAAGTATGTGTTTAATAGTTGTTATAAGGATTAGGGTTACTTATATGCATGTCATTCGTTTATTATGGTTACATGTATGATAAATGTTAGTTGATCAGTGTAGTCATATACACATGTGTCAGATAGTCATGAATCATAGTGACCTATGATTGTATGCATTGGTGTTGTTGTTTTATGTTAGTTAATTGATGATTATGTTATATGTCATTGATGAATATGTTATATGTTAACTTGTAGTTAGCTCAATGATTATATTATATGTTGTTGATGAGTATGTTATAAGTTAATTTATTGTTGATATATGTTAGTTAACTTGATGATTGGGGTTTTAAAATTAATATATTGATGTTATATGTATCATGCTAAATTAAATTAGCCTATGCAGATGCTTAGGGTTATGAAATTCAGGTATGAGTCGACTTATTTGTGACATTGTGTTGTACTAACCTAGATTGATCGTACATATGTGATTGTTATGCATGAATGACAATTGTTTATGAGCTTATGATGTGAACATGTTAGTTAGTTACTGTTATGGATATCATGATATTATTTATGTTTAAGTTGATATGTCATGAAGTTATATCATGCTAATCTAGATTTAGTGTGTATACAAGATATCCTCCCCTAAGATACATTAAGATATGAGTTGGCTTATGTCGTTTATTTGGTGTTTGAGTGTTTTGTGCCTATTATGTCATCTAGTTTATTTATTTAACATGGTATGTTTGCAAGTTGGTTGAATGTTTGATAAATTGCATAATATGAGTGTGCTCAAATGATCTTGTTTTAAGATGGTTACACTAACGCAGATGTGTTGATACAATTAATATGTACTTGAGTGTAAGTAGGTGATAGTTGTAGCATTATGTCTAATGACTATGAGTTGACTATGGATTGTGAAATGATTGTTAGTCTTGGTAAAGGTTGATTTCAAATTAGTATATATGTTGCCTTGATCCTTAGAACATGTGGTTGATATGTGTGAGCCATTGCAGGGTAACATGCTTGGCATTAGCATGACAAGGTAAGGTAACTAGTATGTTGTTATGTTTAGTTATGCATTGACAATTATGTGTTTATGGTAGTATGATGCAGGGGATTGCATGGAAAAAGAGGTTTCCATGAAATATTAAAGAAGGTTTGGGTTGAGCTTTCACTCAGAGGCACTGGGAACCTTGGGGATGGAGTCATGGTGTATGTTTCTAGTTTTGTTCTTTTGATATTTGTGATTCAGTTGTGCTTGATTGCATATTTTTATGTCTGGTACAAGGCCTTGCCTCTTTGTTGTGATATTGTGTTTCTATTGGTTTTCATGGTCTTCTTCTTTTATTTTATGTTTTTAGTCTTGAAAATTGGTTGGGAAAGAGGAAAGTTAATGGAGTTCATGGAGAGTTGTGTGGTACCCAACAGGTGATGTAAGGCCTGGATGAAGCTCAGTGCATGTATAAGGGTAGCTGAAGGCAAGCATATGACAACTATTTGGATTGGTTGGGTCCACTTATGTAAATGGACGGTGATAGGACAAACACGAGAAAGGTAACAAAAAGGGTAAAGTAAATGGACTTGAGGTGTCAAATTCCTTGATGATGTTGGGAATCATTGTTCTCAATGTTGTGCATATTGTGAACAAATAAAGGGAGATTTCTTAACCTTGACCTTATGATATCTGGTTGTAACAACCCTGGTTAAAAATCCATGTAAAAATATACAAGGCCATGGTCATGGGACACATATTCCAAGATGAATGGTGGGAAAAAAATCCTAGTGGGTGTTCATTCAGTTTATTATGGCTAAGGAAATTGGTAATGGAAAAGGCATTAAAGAGGCAAAGAGGAATTAATTGGCATTTTATTTATGAAAATAATGGAAAATAGGAGAAAAGGAATGTGAAAGGTCACATGTTACGTGTGAGGGGGAAAATGATGGAAAATAATGGAAAACGAAGAAAATAGAGGCCTAATTGATAAAAAGTCTTTTGAGGATCATTGGGCGGGGGCTTGGTCAGTTCAGTTTTGGTGGAGCTCTCTTCTATTCTCTCTCTCTCATACTCTTGGATACTTAGAGTTTTCTTGGAGCACTCTTCGAGAGTGTGGAATACTTGGAATTTTAGAATAAGAAGGCAAGGGAAGAGCAAGAAACTGCAAGAGGACATCAGGATCAACAACTACAACAGGTTTTTCTTGTAGGTACCGAGTTGCATGTATGTTTTTCTCGCCATTTTTGGCATGCATGCCCTATGCGTGTGGTTTGTTGGTCATGAACTGTCATTGGCATGGAGGATTTCCTCAATTGAAAGTGGATTTGCCTAGCCTTTCCATTTCCTAGATAACCATGGAGATTGTGGGTTTATTTCCTTGTTTTGGTTGGTTCTCATGTTTCCTTAGCTTGGGTTGAGTTATTAGTTCCTAGAAGGCCTGGTCAGACAAACACTCTAGAAGCCCTGTAATAGCTTGGGTTGACTTACTAGTCCTGGAAGCATTGGTTGGACAAATGCCTTGGAAGCCCTTGGTGGGTTGAGTTACTAGTCCTGAAAGCCCTGGGTTGAGAAACGCTTTGGAAGACCGACAAAAGCTGTGGGTTGAGTTACTAGTCCTAGAAGCCTTAGTTGGAACAAACACTATGGAGCCCTAGAAGGCTTGGGTAGAGACCAATCTGATGATGGTTTTGTGATGTCCGATCGTGAGGTGGAATCACTGTTTGATGGGTTGAGGCGGTTTGGCCTCTAGAAGCCCTAGATGGTTTTCGATTGATGTGTTTTATGAGACCCCACATTCATTCTTGGAATATGGCATAGGGGTGAATAGGTGAATAGAGATTTGGCTCAACCATTCTACCATCAGGTGGAACATGGAAGTCTCATCTCGGGTTTGGATTTTGCATCATCAATATGAGGTTATTTCTACTTTTATTTCTATGAGTACTATACTGAATTATATGTGGTTTATATGGCTATGATTTCATTGGTATTTATGTTGCTATTATGTTGGTTATATATGTGTTTTATGACAATGGCTATGTATGGATCTCATCATGTTTTTACTTGTAAATGAATGATCAATGTATCTATCACCTAATGGATGGAATGACAGTTGATGTGTCGGGACATCAATGTTTCTTAGCGATTCTCAGCTAAGTATGAGACCCCTATGTTCAGATATGTTATTTACACTTGTAGATGACATATTCATGATATGTTTGATGAAATTCATGTGATGGATAGTAGGGGTCCATTCAAGGTCTCATTCAAGTGATCTTTTTTCATACTATAATTTCCTTGTTACATTATTGTTTTGAAGATGTGATTCAATTCTTGGCCTTGGGCCTGAAAAAGTGGCTCAAATCCTAGGGATGCTGGCATAACACTAAGCAAAAGAGTCCCTGAACGCTAGCTTGCAGGCCTGTGAGAGTATCCAGAGGTCCCTAGATGCTAGCATGCCCATAGCATGAGAGCATCCAGAGGTAAAGTTGTCCAAAAGTTCAGTGGGACCTATGGGATGGTTGCCAGAAAGGTTGAATTGGTTCTTGAGGGTCCTAATGCTGATGTTAAATGTGTGTATGGTGTGTTTTTGTTGGTTGCGGTTCCTTAACATGACTTAGGAGGTCGAATCATATCATAGTGGCCTCTCCTCGCATGTTTAGCCCGGTTGGATGGTTGCTTGTGTAGATGTGCGAGGAGGGTGCTACACTGGTAATTATGTTGTGATCATGATTATGTTGATGTATATATATGTATACATGTATGTATGTATATATGTCATTGTCTAAGAGGATCATGTTTTTTAATGCTAATATATATATATATATATATATATATATATATATATATATATATATATGTATATATGTTGTCTGATAAGGTTGTTAGGAATCATTCTTCTGGAGTAATGATTGCTTACATGGGTGAATGACATGAAGAGGTTCTTGGTTTATGAGGAATCAAGTGGGAAGTGTAGTCTTGAAAAATTTACGAGGTTACTATCATGTGGATATGAATTGATATTGTATGCGTGTATTATGTGCACGTTTATGTTATGATAGGTAACCCCAACGAATACGTCATCAGAATGAAAACAATGTGATCTGTGGTGCATGCTAAGATATGCAAGGATGGCGAAGAGACACTGGAAGCAAGGTTTCTTGGTAGAGGTAGTATGGTGTTGGATGTGTAGTGCTATTATTGTGTATATGTTGTGCATGTTGTATATTAAGTGATTGTACCTATGGTGATGTGTAATGTTGTATATGTAGTATTGGGCACATATGATGTTGTATGCCTGTTGTATATATGGTGTTGTGTGTATATTACATATGCATTGCTGGGTATAGATGGTGCTATGTACATGTTGGATATGTGGTGTTGTGTACATATCATACTGTGTGCATGTTGGATATGTGGTGTTGTGTGCATATGGTGTTGTGCACATGTTGGATATGCAGTGTTATGTACATATGATTCTATGTACATATTGTATATGCATTTCTATGTACATATGGTGTTGTGTGTATGTTGTAATATGGTACTATGTACATATGGTGTTGCATGCATGATTGTACATGTGGTGTTGTGTGCATGTGGCACTACGTACATGTTGTACATGTGGTGTCATGTACGTGTCATGCATGTGCTGTTGTGTACATGTGTTATTGTGTACACATTGTATAGGTGGTGCGGTGTACATATGGCATTGTGTACACATTATGCAGGTGGTGTCATGTACATGTGATGTTGTGCGCATGTTGTGCTAGTGGTGTTGTGTAGAGGTGGTACTATGTACATGTTGTACATATGGTATTGGTGTACATGTGGTATTGTGTTCATGTCATACATGTTGTGTTGCAGGCATGTGCTACTATGTATGTGCATTGTGTAGTCGTGGTATCATGGCATGTGTATTTCTTATGTTGTACTTTGTGTACATATATGTATTGTGTTGTACATTGGGTGTAGCTGTATGTGTTGTATGTTAGGTGTCGGTGCATGTATTGCATGGTGTTGTATGTCGTGTCTGGTTGTATGTGTGTGATGCACACTATGTGTATGTGCACATGGTTGAGGAGAAGGAACAGGGTGTTTGTTGGGTGTGGAAATCGATTCGGTGTGCGTACAAAATACAGACAAAGGTAGAAGCTAAGGATTGATTAAAGGATAAGTATCAGTATTTTATTTTAGTTTTATTATGAATGTGATTGATGGTTCTAGTCTATGATGATTATATGTGATCTATGATTATGGTTTATGATGGTTACATGTGATTTATGATTTTGACCTATGATGGTTGTCTTTTGAGCTAACTTGATGTGATATGTTTATACATGATGTTTTGGTCAATGATGCTAGTTTGACTTGTTGTGACAACAAGCGAACATAATTGCAAGTGTACCTTATTGATGGGCCACCAATGAGATATGATTTGAATTTATTCAATTGATTTTGAATATAATGGAAATTATGTGCTTGGTACATGAAAGAATGAAATGCTCGGTTGGGTGGTTGAAACTGATGGAAAGTATTAGAAACGACAACAAAAGAAATTAGAACAGGCAACAATATGTTGGTAAAGCATTTAGGAGGAGGCCATTGTGGGACATGGGTACCTAATAGTGTACATATATTGCCATGAGCATGCTATAACCGGTATGATGGTTTGAGGCAGGGATATGTTTTGGTTTCTAGACCTTATGGTGCGAGGAAACCTTGTCAAGGGATGGACTTCCTGGGATGGGGGTGCCAGCGAAACTTGGAAGGTGTGTGACTGCACGAAAGGGTGTGACCGAATTGCCTAAGGGACTATGTTGTAGAGAAGGGAAGGCCATGGATGTATTTGTTTTTGTCATTAGCATTTCTAGATGGAATCAGATGCACATTGGGAGTGTGCCCTGGAACAATGAGATGGTAATTGTTCATTGAGAGGAAAAGTGGCATAGGATTATAGCGCTGGAAATTGGATGTAGATTTGACCTTGTAGGGGATTCTAGACTTCCTAGGAAGGAGGTGAATCCTAGTATTACTTTGAGGGTGGAGGTGTGAGCCTCTCGATTCCCTCGTTATGGATGCAAGTATCGTATCCTTTTATTTGTTGGTCGAGAAATGTGTACATGTGTATATTATTGCAAATAATGTATCGAGATGGTTTATAAAGCTCCATAGATAGTATGGTTATTCTCTGGTTGAAGCAAATTTCTATAAGTATATTTGGTTTTTATTATAAATACCATAATGAGATGTGTTATAAATCTCCAGTAAATGATATGATTGTCATATCTTCAGTAATGATCTTTGTAAATATTGCAACAAGTTGTGTTATAAAGATCCATGGGAATTATTTTTTGTTTTCAGTAGTTTTTTGGTTTATAGGTGTCATTGAACACCAAGGAAAGTGTTCCCCCAAGGGGGAGGGTTCTGTAACAACCCTTGTCAAAATTCAATGTAAAAGTTAATAAAGGAAAAAATAAGACCAAGGTCATGGGACACGTATTCCAAGTTGAATGTTGGGAAAGACATCCTAATGTGGGTTTTCATTGGTTTATTATGGCTAAGGAAAGTGGCAAAGGGTTTTAAAGGAAAAATGGCATCTTTGGTACATTTGTTTATAAAAATAATGGAAATTAGCAAAAAAGGAAGGTGAAAGGTCACAGGTTGCATGTGAGGAGGAAAATAATGGAAACTGAAGAAAATAGAGGCCTCATTGATAAAAAGGCTTTTGAGGATCAGTTGGTAGGCTTGGTAAATGTAATATTTTTGTCAATTCAGTTTTGGAGCTCACATTCTATTCTCTCTCTCTCATACTCTTGGACACTTAGAGTTTTCTTGGAGGACTCTTGGAGAGTGTGGCATACTTGGATGCTTGGAGAAAGAAGGAAAATGAAGAGTGGGAAAGCGTAAGAAGACATCAGGATCAACAACTACAATAGGTTTTTCTTGTAGGTACTGTTGTGGTAAAAACACAACCCCCCATTTTTGACTTGCTCAACTCAAATAATGGGGACCCTTTTTATAAAAATTTTGGCTAAACACCTTTTTGGATTTTTATTTAGTTGATTGCCCTACGCTTTTGTTAATTTTACATTTTCTTTGGATTCTTGTTTTGATTGCTTTGTTAGAATTGATTTTTTACAAGCTTCCCATTGACGCTTGTTTCGCCTCATTTGGTCAACTGGTTTGAAAATGGCACTCCTTTGAAGTCTCATCATTTATCTAGCCTGGGTTAAAAATGCATAAAATGTACAATATTGCATTTTGTAAATAAATTAGTTCAATAAGGCATTCATTTTAAGTATTAACCCGTAGCAAGTTTTTACTAACATTTTTCATTTTTAGTTATGCGGCCAAATCATTAAGTATCGAGATTTAAGAAATTTACTCCAATTTCTTAATCAATTATTAATCTCGAAAACCCAAAATTTTCGAAGTGGCTGTAATTTTTTTTTTTTAAGAGTGACTGTAGTTTATAAAATAACCCTCCTAAAATAAAATCAAAATCAAAATTGATTGTTAATATTAAATCTCAGATTAATTAAATTAATTATTATATAATTAATTTAATTAAACTAAAATTTAATATATAAAAAAAATATATCGCATCGGGAGTTTCATATATGGCAAGTTTAAAAACCCCCGATACACACCATACTCCCCGATGCGATATCGGGTCGGAAGTTTTGTTCGCAACAAATTTTAAAAACCCCCGATATCCTCTATACCTCCGATTGCCGATGTACGATGGCTCGTTAAGCATTATGCAAAAGTTGAATATCGCATCGGGAAGTCTTTATATGTCGCAAGTTTAAAACATTGATTTCCCCTCACTCCCCAATCCGATAAGTCAAACCGTGTTGCATTAAGCAAAGGGGTATTAAGGCATTAACTTGTTTTGGTTTAATATAATTTACAAAATATACTCATACGTATGAGCAATATGGGCTAAGTAATATGGAATGGGCATAAGGCATAAATTTTAAAATTAAAACCCATGTAATATGATTGGTTTGCCTTTAAAGTTTTAAGTCATCACTCATACGTATGAGTGAAACAGGTAAGGTAGGAAGGTTAGTTTTAATTTTATATTTAATTTAATATTTAAAATAATTAAATTATTTAATATGTAGAATAGAATTAACTTAATTAAAATATAATTAATTATTGATTAGATTAATTAGTTTATAAATAATTAATTATATTAATTAAATTAGATTAATTTGTTAATTATATTAGTCAATTATAATTGTTAGTTAGATATTAATTAACAAATAGTTTACTAATAATTAGTTTAGTTTATAATTAGCAATTAAATTAGAATTAATTAGAGACTAATTTAGGATTAGTTTTTAATTACAATTTTTTAGCCCAGCAACAGAATTTCCAGATTCATGCCAGATTTGACTCATCAACTTTGGAAGCTCATAGAATGAGTTATACTTGGCCAAATGAGGCTCAGGACGGCTCATTGGAAAGAAAAAATCAAGGAGAATATTTCTGAGGAGATTTCATTGACAGATTTGGTCATTTATTGGGTCAAAAATCAGGCAGAAGATCAAGCTCCGAATTTTGAAAACAAAATCATTTTTCTGAGTTTTATTTTCATTGGTCCAGGCCTCTTCTAATTGCAGATTCACTCGTCAATGATATTCTTGGCCAATTAAATCATCCCAGGCATCAATAGAGAATTTATATTTTATAGAATTTGATTGGATTTGATTTAAATGCCATCAATGCCATGTTGATTTTATTGTTGCATTTTAATTTATTTTGATTTCTTTTTGCAGGAAAACAGTGGAAGAAATATGGAGAAAAGGATCTCAATCAATGAGAATGCTCCAGCAATTGGATTTAGCAGATTTCTCTTCACCAAACTTTTCTCTCAAGAATTCCTTCACAGATAGTATAAGTAATAGATTGCAGAATGTAATAAGGGGTTGCTCTCCTCTGCAATGCTAGACTTCTAAAAGCACTACTGTAATAGGAATTTAGAGTTGTAGGAGAGAGGAGAGAAAATCTCAGATCTGGGGATTATTGAGGATTTTTCCTTTGTATCTTGGATTATGTATGAGGGGCAGAGTTTTCACTATTGTGGCTTTAGCTTTGAAGGAAGAAGTTCAAGCAATGTAAAGGACTGTTGGAGACCAAGATCAGAGAAATGGATGCAATAAATTGGTATTTTTAATACTACTGTTTCAAATATCAATTTCATTTTTATGGTAACAGGAATGTCTCATTTTATTCATGTTTGTGCACTATTGTCAATATGGGTAATTTGTCTCAATCTTGTTATTAGATATCTCTGTTCTTATGGATTAAAATCTGATTTCTGAGTAACTATTTACTCAGAAATCTGTCTTATAAAACTGATTTATTGAATGGTAATGTGTTGTGAACTATTTCCACATAACATTATTCAATTATTGGATTTACTGATTTGATAATTAATATCATTTTTATGAACTACTTCTTGAATGTTGTTGGTTTATTATTTCAGTTAAGAGGTCTCAATGGGATGTGTTTTGGTAACTATAATATCAGTTAATTGAACTACTTCATTAACTTGATATTCATTATAAACAAGACATATTTAAATCTCAATACTTTAATTATCTTGCTCTTAGTTGGGTTAGATCTATATCTGCCTAATTAAGATAGGATTTAGATTAGTTTCTTTTGTTTGCATCATAGAATAAGCTTGCATTTAGAGTAAATTCTACATTCTTTTAAGTCCTCTCCTCAAAGAGGCGAAACTTTAGTTGTGGCTTGGCTGAATCAAAATCAGCTTAAGGGTCATTCTCTTGCCTGATCAGCAAGAAGAAGTGATCTGATATCCCTGTCTATTGGTATGTAAAGATACATCATAAACCAATAGCAATAGGGAGAAGGTAACTGGACCTAGTTAAACCAGTCGGAGCCACCACACCAAACGGAAAAGGAGCTGCTTTAAGGTCCGAACCGGGTGGTTATCCCCCAATGTTGTTGCAGCGATTTTCGAGGCATCAACATTTTTGGCGCTAGAAGGAGGGCCTGAGAAATTTGTCTATTGGAGTCTTTTCAATTTTAACATTTTGTTTATGGCTCCTCTTAAGCTTCCAATTTGGAGTTGTATCCATGGACGTGCATCCTCCAATACCCCACCCGAAGTGGTAAGACTCTTGTCTCAGGTAAAATTCAATGGTAAGAGAAATTCTTCTGCTTTTAACCATGTCTTTCAATTTATTCAAAATGTTTCAAATTACGATTTTCAAGGAATTGATGAAGGCATTTTATGCAGAATTTTTACTCTCACATTTGCGGCAAAAGCTAGAAGCTGGTGTAGAACTCTTCCAGTTGCTTCAATCCACAGCTGGGATCAATTTGTTACAATTTTCATTTGTAAATTCGACAGCTATGATTATGAACAGGTATGTGAAGAAATTGAATATCTACGTAGGTTTGAAAATGAGTCTGTTAATGATTTTAATATTCGATTTCATTTGAATTGTTTAAGATTTAAAGATGAAGATAAGCCTACGGAAGAAGAATCATTAAATTGGTTTGAATATATTTGTTCTCTTCCATTCATTCCCAATCCATATGAAATTAATTCAAGTTTTGTTTCATCCCCTTCTAATATAAATGAGAATCCCAATTTGGATGTCCAAATCAATTGTGATGAAGTGGTTTCACAAAGCTTGAAAAATATTTCTATTCAAATGCAAGAAGACAACAATAGCAATTTTGGGGAAAAAGCCGCCTTGAAATCTGAAAGCTACTTTGAAGTAAATTCGGAAAATCAAATCGCAAATCAGCAAGTACAAGCAGCAATCAAAATGCAAACTGCTGTACAAATTTCTGAATTTCTCCATGATGAGAAAAAGCCAAAATCAGAGCAGCAAAGCAGCGTTCTTCAAGAAAGCATACGCACGCAAAGGAATGATCTGCAATCTGAAATTTACAATGAGCATAATGCACAAGAGCTCTCAAACAGAGACAGTTTTAAATGCATTGTTTCAGGTTCACATTTTTCCCTTTATCCTGATATTTTTAATGATAGTAATTTTTCTCCTCTTAGTATCAATGATATTGCAGAAATTAAAGAGGATGATTTAAATGAATTACCATTAAATTTTTATCAAGATAAAGAAACAATTATTGATCATTCTTTTGCCACCAATGAACATGAAATTCTTGTTCCGCCTTGTTTGGATATATTGGATGAGATAGAAGAGAATTGTAGAGAATATTGTGAAGTCATTTATGATAATTACTCTGACATTGAGGATGTTGATTTCTATTATTCTCAAGAGAATCCTCATGATAAAATTCAAATAACATCTGAGGATGAAGAACGCTTCAATTTAGGAATTATCTCAACTAATCCTCATTTTAGAGCAGCAAATTATCTTCATGATTTCACCATTCAAGAAATCATTCCAAGTTATGATTCATATGAGGATCAAACTCCCATTCCTATTCATAATCATAATTCGTTTTCTATTTCACAAGTTGGAATTCGAAATTACCCAAATTCCATAATTCTGGCCATTCCTTGTGAAAATGAAATCATTTCAAAACGATCCCAAATGTGCTGTAACATTAGTTGTAAAAATAGTAATTTCATTTTATTTTTATTTCCCCACTTATTTTGTATAAAATCAGATTTAATTTTTCAAATTTTCCACACTTTTCGCTGGCATATTGAATACCTTACTATCAAACACTCAATTGATGCATTGCCCAATTGGGAAATTCAAGTTTCATATTATAATCATCAGCATCGAAAGATATTAATATTCCAATTTATATCAATGCTAGTGTTTCATCAAAAGCTTCTATCTTTTCAAAGGCAATGTCAACAAGAGAATGTATTTTTGCAATCTGGCCAGCAATTCAATTCAATTAATAAATTGCCATTTTATTTGAAAGGCTTCCATCCATTTTTCATTGACTCATTTGAAAATTGTTTGGAAATTTTTCCTTCAAGGAAAATTGTCAATGATTTAACATTTGTACATAACACTAACAAATTTTTTCAGGTCAAAGAATCTAAAAGCTCATCTTCACAATCTGGCCTGTTATCTCTTCCTTTGGACATTTCTCAATCCTTAATAGAAATCCATCTAGATTTTTATGATCCAATTGGTAGTCAATTGGAAAAGAAATTTCAGGAGAGAGAGATTTTAATTAAGTTCCTAACAATAACTGTACATTCTGATTTCATATTTATTTTCCTTAGTTCAGTCAAATCTGTATTTTTATTACTAACATTTGAACTGTACATAAACGCGGGAATAAAAATGAGAGAATGGTTACACTGGAAATATGACTATACCTAGTCATTTTCATGTATATGGTTAGAATAGGAGTAGAATTAATTTAGTTAGTTTGTTTTGTATAGTTAATTTGTTTTAACAGTTCTGTAGATTAAAAATAAAACAAAGCAATCAGCCATTCTCATACATGTTCAGTGAAAACATTTTTCCCTATCAGAAAATTTTAATTCTTGCTTTCTTTTAAATTTCTTACAGCAATACCTCTACTCTGCCTATTTCGAATAATGTCTTGATTAAATTCAATTAAAGTTGCACTTGGTATCGATTGCCTCAAAGCCACTTTTCTTCATTTCGGGATTTCCTTCTAAGATTTTCTTTTGAAATTTATACGGTAAGGATTTAAGGATATAAAAGCTTCATGATCCCATTATCCCATGAAATGTATCACTGTCTATCATAAGCTTAATTCTAATTCAATCATTATTAGTCAGTCTAACCTTTCACGGTAATCATATGAAGTTCATATTATCTTCCTCGGAGTTTGCTAAAAGCTAATTTTAAGGATGTCCATTTTGCCAAGTGCACACATTAAAATCTGTTTTGATATTTTTCTACAATTAGTGGCTTAATCTCATTCTAATCTTTAGTTTATTATCTGATGTTGTAAAATGCATCATCTTTATTTACTGAAGGCATTATTGAACAGTCACTATAACAATACATATTTTTCTCAAGATTAATTCGGAATGAGCAGAGGTAATAAATTGTTGTTTCACTTCGAAAGGGAAGCATAGTTTAATATTTATTTTTGATAAATTTTATATTCCCTGGACATGAATAAACAGATTTTATTTAGGCTGATTGCACACTTAGATTTAGAATAAATGATGAGATGATTTTGAACAAAGTCAAATTTTTGATAAATCGAAGGAAGAATTTGAAGATTCATAAGGTAAAATTTACAGACAAATTCCTTTCAGGTACGCATTTACAAGTTTATTCTCATCCATTATTAGTTCATATTTTCCTTAGTTTATTTTTGATTTGTGTTTTGTCTTATTTGCAGGTTTTCATTTGTTTTCAAAACTTGAAGTAAGCAGCAAACCCAATTCAAATTTGCAATAGGCTCAGGGAAATTTTATTTGTGATGCATTAGAATTTAAGCATTTTTAATTTTGCTTTTATTCACTTAGAAAACACAATTGAAATTTCAAGGAATATCATAAGACCATTCGCATCATAAGATTTCATCGGAAGTAGTTCTTAGCATTTCTTTTGATAACAAATTGTTCATAAAATACCTCCGATGTATTATCTTACTCATATGCCATATCGCATTTCGCATATCGGAGCTTTGCAGTTGACATATACTTCCATTATCGTGAATCGCCGATCTCTGATAATCAACTTTACCGATATTGCGATAAACACATAATTCTGGACCCGATATGAAATTCAAATCAAGTTTAAAAAATATCGCGTCCGTTTAATCGCAATAATGGTAGGAACATAATTTTAAAGGGTCGATGTCTCGGATCCGATATGTTATCAAATTTTCATCATAAAGTTATCGGATCCACTTTTCATCGCATATCGACATATCAAATATTGTTACACCATGTGCTTAAAATTGCCGATCGCCGACTAGCCACGTCATTTATCGCATATCGGCATCGCAAGAATCATATCGTGTTATATCGGGTACCAAAAGTTTGCCAATCGCCGATATCGCAATCGCTTCGTCGCATTGTTATTTATGCTTACATCAAATCTCTGATTCTGCGATGTGCGATGCGTGATGTGGGAAGCACAGTGTCAATATTCCCCAATCCCCGATATAATATTTCTTTAAAGATGCGATCACTCCATCTCATAGCACAACTTCTCATCGCATATTTTCATATCGGCGATTCGCCATTGCAACATTTGATGCGAGAACTTCCAATGCATGCCTCTAAGCCGTTAACATTTAATCAATATATGGCATAGCAATAAAATTGAAGTCTTGCAAATTAAACTTAAAGCATGGTGAAGAAACATGTTGTGTGGATCATCCGATGAGGCGATGTGTTAAAGCGAGCTTGGGTAACCACTATGGGAAAAAGGCAATTGATGACAAATTTGCAGCGTACAAAAATCATTTCAATTTCTCATACATTTTAGTTTTAAATATATAATTCCATAATTAAAAATGGAATTCCAGACCTCTATCTTCATATTTAAATTTTATTATCTTGGATTTGGTCTTGATTCTGGACAATTTATAAAATCATGGAGTTTATATAAAACTTATAATATTTTGAGAAACAGTCATTACTGCAAATTCTCATTCTCATTTCTGATGCATTTGTTTTAATTTCAACTCCCTTGAGCACTAAGCATTCCATTTTTACATTTTACTGCTTGCTTTAGTTTAAATAAAATAAATAATGATTTTGGGTTACAGGATTTTGGTTAGTTTGACTTCTTCATGTTTTTAATGTTAATTAAAATAAGAAGTCAGCTAGTTTGGAGAAACTAATACCTTTCAGGTAAGATCAAAAGAAATTATCCAATGGTAAGATTCATGTACCCACTTTCATTAATTTCCATTTCGTTACTTTAGTTTCAGTTTTGTTTTTGCTAATATAAAAAATCTGTTTTGCAGTTCTCCATTTGAAGCTTTCAATCCTCTGCCGAATCAGATTTTCGAAGTCTTATACTCTTCTCCTGGCTTTATTTCAAGAAGCAGCGATAATCTTCATCAAAACAACTATACCAGGAAGTTTCTGAACCTTTAGTTTGTTTCTTTAAGCATTCCTTTTATTAGAAAATGATTAAGATGATGCTTTGAAACAAGAAGATTAGTATCAGACATAAAGTTTTCATTGTGGCTGAATTTTATCGTCGCTGCTATCCAAAAAAAGCCTAAAACACTCACAACCCTGCAAGGTATGATTTTCTCAAATCTCGACATAAGAAGGAATGATTACACGATTATTTTCTTTTCTTCATATTGTTGAGACATTGGTATAAACATTCTTGTTTGAGTTTATCTTTCGAAACTTGGATTTTCTTTTCCACTTTTAAAATTTCTTCATTTTTATTTTTGTTTGTTGATTTCTTTCTCATTTTAGCATAAGAATTCTTTTCCTTCGGATTTCAGCTTTGATTCTGGTGACTTTGCCATTATTTATATGGAAGGTCTATTTGTTACCTAACAATGCTCAGGATACGTGGAGAAAAATTGTTAATAGTCACCTATTAGCTTTTTCTTAAATCTCTTAATGAAGTTTGATTTTCTTATTATAGAGGTAGACATACTTAAGGAAGAGATTACCAATCAAGAGAAGTTGGCAAAGTATCATAAAATCTGAAAATTTCTTTTTCATCAAATTGTAATCATTTTGAGATTTCAAAATTTCATTACGATCTTTCAATGTTCTATTATCAGTCAAGAAAAGTTATTTTTAACCAAGTAAAGACACTTTACAGCAAAGCACCTTTAACTCTGAAATAGTCATTCTTAACTCTTAAGGAGTTAATGATTCTCCCTGTCCCAAAGAGTCTTATTTTCTAGAGTATAATCCAGAAATATATTTAAACTTAAAAGATAAGAGGTCTCATCATGAGCCTGCTTACCATGATCATAGGGGAAAAATAGGCTGACATTACCAACACTGCTAAACAAACCAGGGTAATGGCTTATGATTGCAAACAATTATAAGACAAGGGGTCTCATCATGAGCCAGCTTGTTCAGCCCAATTTTAACCAGTGAATGGCATTGTCAACTATCTGGCTACCATACCAGGACAATGGCTTTTAAGATTTATTTAAAAAATAAAAATAAAAAAATAAAAAGTAATACATATATAAATGGATTTATCTCTAGGTCAATAATTCTTAAAGAGATGGGATTCTGAATCATTGATGATTAAAAGGTAACCCTGTCGAGACTATAGATATTTGCTGGCAGCAGTGGCTCTACCTGTGATAAACGAGTATATTTTGAAAGCTGAGCTGTAAAGTGACCCCTGCTTTATCTTTACAACTAATTAAGAACTGATATAGAGTTTTGAAATATTTTAATTTATGAGGAATTTTAAGAAAAATTACAATTAGATGATTCTTGCTTTTATTCAGACTAATGAACTTAATCAAGCATTTCAAGCATAATTGTCTCTTCTTTAATTATTTTTGCTTTAATTTTAGGAAAATCTCATTCATATCAAACAGAGATAACTGGTTCTTCTCCCGCGTGTCGCCATTGTTGTGGTAAAAACACAATCCCCCATTTTTTACTTGCTCAACTCAAATAATGGGGACCCTTTCTATAAAAATTTTGGCTAAACACCTTTTTGGATTTTTATTTAGTTGATTGCCCTACGCTTTTGTTAATTTTACATTTTCTTTGGATTCTTGTTTTGATTGCTTTGTTAGAATTGATTTTTTACAGGCTTCCCATTGACGCTTGTTTCGCCTCATTTGGTCAACTGGTTTGAAAATGGCACTCCTTTGAAGTCTCATCATTTATCTAGCCTGGGTTAAAAATGCATAAAATGTACAATATTGCATTTTGTAAATAAATTAGTTCAATAAGGCATTCATTTTAAGTATTAACCCGTAGCAAGTTTTTACTAACATTTTTCATTTTTAGTTATGCGGCCAAATCATTAAGTATCGAGATTTAAGAAATTTACTCCAATTTCTTAATCAATTATTAATCTCGAAAACCCAAAATTTTCGAAGTGGCTGTAATTTTTTTTTTTTTAAGAGTGGCTGTAGTTTATAAAATAACCCTCCTAAAATAAAATCAAAATCAAAATTGATTGTTAATATTAAATCTCAGATTAATTAAATTAATTATTATATAATTAATTTAATTAAACTAAAATTTAATATATAAAAAAAAAAAATATCGCATCGGGAGTTTCATATATGGCAAGTTTAAAAACCCCCGATACACACCATACTCCCCGATGTGATATCGGGTCGGAAGTTTTGTTCACAACAAATTTTAAAAACCCTCGATATCCTCTATACCTCCGATTGCCGATGTACGATGGCTCGTTAAGCATTATGCAAAAGTTGAATATCGCATCGGGAAGTCTTTATATGTCGCAAGTTTAAAACATTGATTTCCCCTCACTCCCCGATCCGATAAGTCAAACCGTGTTGCATTAAGCAAAGGGGTATTAAGGCATTAACTTGTTTTGGTTTAATATAATTTACAAAATATACTCATACGTATGAGCAATATGGGCTAAGTAATATGGAATGGGCATAAGGCATAAATTTTAAAATTAAAACCCATGTAATATGATTGGTTTGCCTTTAAAGTTTTAAGTCATCACTCATACGTATGAGTGAAACAGGTAAGGTAGGAAGGTTAGTTTTAATTTTATATTTAATTTAATATTTAAAATAATTAAATTATTTAATATGTAGAATAGAATTAACTTAATTAAAATATAATTAATTATTGATTGATTAATTAGTTTATAAATAATTAATTATATTAATTAAATTAGATTAATTTGTTAATTATATTAGTCAATTATAATTGTTAGTTAGATATTAATTAATAAATAGTTTACTAATAATTAGTTTAGTTTATAATTAGCAATTAAATTAGAATTAATTAGAGACTAATTTAGGATTAGTTTTTAATTACAATTTTTTAGCCCAGCAACAGAATTTCCAGATTCATGCCAGATTTGACTCATCAACTTTGGAAGCTCATAGAATGAGTTATACTTGGCCAAATGAGGCTCAGGACGGCTCATTGGAAAGATAAAATCAAGGAGAATATTTCTGAGGAGATTTCATTGACAGATTTGGTCATTTATTGGGTCAAAAATCAGGCAGAAGATCAAGCTCCGAATTTTGAAAACAAAATCATTTTTCTGAGTTTTATTTTCATTGGTCCAGGCCTCTTCTAATTGCAGATTCACTCGTCAATGATATTCTTGGCCAATTAAATCATCCCAGGCATCAATAGAGAATTTATATTTTATAGAATTTGATTGGATTTGATTTAAATGCCATCAATGCCATGTTGATTTTATTGTTGCATTTTAATTTATTTTGATTTCTTTTTGCAGGAAAACAGTGGAAGAAATATGGAGAAAAGGATCTCAATCAATGAGAATGCTCCAGCAATTGGATTTAGCAAATTTCTCTTCACCAAACTTTTCTCTCAAGAATTCCTTCACAGATAGTATAAGTAATAGATTGCAGAATGTAATAAGGGGCTGCTCTCCTCTGCAATGCTAGACTTCTAAAAGCACTACTGTAATAGGAATTTAGAGTTCTCCTCTGCAATGCTAGACTTCTAAAAGCACTACTATAATAGGAATTTAGATTTGTAGGAGAGAGGAGAGAAAATCTCAGATCTGGGGATTATTGAGGATTTTTCCTTTGTATCTTGGATTATGTATGAGGGGCAGAGTTTTCACTATTGTGGCTTTAGCTTTGAAGGCAGAAGTTCAAGCAATGTAAAGGACTGTTGGAGACCAAGATCAGAGAAATGGATGCAATAAATTGGTATTTTTAATACTACTGTTTCAAATATCAATTTCATTTTTATGGTAACAGGAATGTCTCATTTTATTCATGTTTGTGCACTATTGTCAATATGGGTAATTTGTCTCAATCTTGTTATTAGATATCTCTGTTCTTATGGATTAAAATCTGATTTCTGAGTAACTATTTACTCAAAAATCTGTCTTATAAAACTGATTTATTGAATGGTAATGTGTTGTGAACTATTTCCACATAACATTATTCAATTATTGGATTTACTGATTTGATAATTAATATCATTTTTATGAACTACTTCTTGAATGTTGTTGGTTTATTATTTCAGTTAAGAGGTCTCAATGGGATGTGTTTTGGTAACTATAATATCAGTTAATTGAACTACTTCATTAACTTGATATTCATTATAAACAAGACATATTTAAATCTCAATACTTTAATTATCTTGCTCTTAGTTGGGTTAGATCTATATCTGCCTAATTAAGATAGGATTTAGATTAGTTTCTTTTGTTTGCATCATAGAATAAGCTTGCATTTAGAGTAAATTCTACATTCTTTTAAGTCCTCTCCTCAAAGAGGCGAAACTTTAGTTGTGGCTTGGCTGAACCAAAATCAGCTTAAGGGTCATTCTCTTCCCTGATCAGCAAGAAGAAGTGATCTGATATCCCTGTCTATTGATATGTAAAGATACATCATAAACCAATAGCAATAGGGAGAAGGTAACTGGACCTAGTTAAACCAGTCGGAGCCACCACACCAAATGGAAAAGGAGCTGCTTTAAGGTCCGGACCGGGTGGTTATCCCCCAATGTTGTTGCAGCGATTTTCGAGGCATCAACAGGTACCAAGCTGCATGTATATTTTCCTCACTAGTTTTGTCATGCATGGCATATGCATGTCGTTTCTTGGTTATGATCTGTCATTGACATGGACGATTGCCTAGATTGATAGTGGATTTTCCTAGCCTTTCCATTTCCTGGATAACCATGGTGTTATGGGTTTATTTCCTTTTGTTTTCTGGTTGGTTCTCTTGTTCCTTTAGTTGTGGGTTTAGTTACTAGTTCCTGGAGCCTTAGTTGGACAAATGCTATGGAGCCCTGTAACAACTTGGGTTGAGTTACTTGTCCTGGATCCTTGGTTGGACAAACGCTCTAGATCCCTAGGTGGGTTGAGCTACTATTCCTGGAGCCTTGGTTGGATAAACACTCTGGAGCCCGATGGCAGCTATGGGTTGTGTTACTAGTCACAGAAGCCTTGGTTGGAACAAATTATCTGGAGCCCTAGAAGGCTTGGGTAGAGACCAATTTGGTGATGGTTTATTATGTCCGACCGTGAGGTGGAATCACTGTTTTATTCGCTGAGGTAATTTGGCCTCTAGAAGCCTTGGTTTGATTTTGATGGATTGTTCCATGAGATCCCACATTCATGCTTGGAATATGGCACGAGGGTGAATGACTGAAGAGAGATTTGGCTCAACCATGTCTATGGTCGAGTGGTTTGTCGAAGTCCCAAACCTAGTTGGATTTTGCATCATTAATATGAGGTTATTTCTCCTTGTTAATTCACGAGTAATATTCTAGTTTATATGTGGATTATATGGTTTTTTTTTTCTTGGTATTTTTGTTGTTATTATGTTGGTTATGAACATGTATTATGACAATGGCTATGTATGGATCTCATCATTCTTTTACTTATAAATGAATGAACGATGTATGTATGGTGTAATAGATGAAATTGAAGCTAAGGTGTTAAGGCATCAATGCTTCCTAGTGATTCTCAGATAAGTATGAGACCCCTATGCTTAGTTCTATTGTTAAGACCTATAGATTTCATATTTTTGATGTGTTTGACAAAATGCCTATCATGGCTACTAGAGGTCCAAATTATTCCTCTTCAATTGTTTCGCAAATGTATCAATGTTCTATTGTGTAAATTCATTTATGAAGGTGTCATTGAGTTATGGGTAGTGACCTAGGCTCTAGGCTTCAAAATGTGGCACACATCCCAGAGTCACAAGCACAACACTCGAGAAAAAAGTCCCTAGAAGCTCCCTTGCCCTTGTTGTGGTAGATTCTAGAGACTCCTAGATGCACCCTTCTCCATATCAAGGGATCATTCAAGGGTTTGATGTAATAAAACATCAGTTGGTCTCAAGGGCTGGTTGCCTGAGTGATTGGGATGGATCCTGGGAGTTATGTTGCTAATGTGGAAGGTTTGTTGGATGTGTTCCCCTGATTCCACTTCTTTAACTCACACATATGGAGTTGAATCATATCATAGTAAATTCTTGTCACATGTTTACCCTGGTTGGCCGGTGAGCAGGACTTGAAGGGGAGAGAGCATGAAAAAGAGAAAGTCTTGCGAGAGGTGAGTCTAGATGATGATCGAAGATTGGATCTAAATTTTCGTTGGAGTTAATGCCCATGTGATTACATTAGATTTCAAAAAGTAGATTTCAGCAATTGTCTTGACAGACATCATAGTATGTAATCATTCGAAAACTATATCATTAAATATTTAATAATAAAATCAATTTTCATTTTAATGTTTTGTTAAGCATTGACCAAATTAATTTTCTTCCATCCATTTAGTTTTGTTAACCCATGTCATTAGCCCATATTTTTTCGTTAAAAATCGATCCATTCAGGCGGAATGTTGATATTTTCAACTATAAATGTGCTAATAAATTAATTGATCATATGAGATTTATGAAAATTTCAAGCCTATTGCCTGGAGTTATGCAGTCTAATGATTAATTAAATTGTCCATTTTTTTCAAACACAACTCGAATCTGAGCTTCATATTCTGCAATTATTAAAATCTCCTTATTTTTGGAAAATACAAGTTGAATTTAATCAATATATTCCGAAAAGTGCAATTTTGAGAATTTGGGTTGTGTCACGAAAAAAAAGAAGAAGCCTGAATTATAATATTGGGAATTTTGAGAATAAAGTTCGTTTGAGAGTGAAATAAAATTTGAGGAAAGCCCTTGAATCATAAGACTAGGTGGCAATTAGTTGGAAAATTTTAAATTTTTCTTAAATTAAAATATTGGGTTGTGATGAGTTGATGAAACTGAAATTTTACTTATTTTGAGTTGATTCAAACACGATTGAGTCATATTTTTATTGTGTTTCTTATTTTTCAATTTTTGTCTACTAATCATGTACAATATATTTTTCTCTTATTCTCAAAAAATAAGGTATGTGTTGATGGTGTTTGATGTCTGTCAACCAAGGGGGTCTCCCCATTGTGAAGTACCAATTAGACCTCACACGATGTGGAGTAGGAGCCCCATCTGGAGTATCGGCCTAGATGCGATGTATCCTTGTGGATTTTCCTTAGCTACAAATTTCAGCACAATAGAGTAATAAACAGGTATTTTCAGATCAACAATTGCATATTCATCGTGAAATGCTCAACTGCAAAAATTATCAAGCTCCTTCTATCGAAAGGGAAGAGAAAACTAATCCCTTTAAAGACAAGTAATAGTACTATTCTAGAAAAGGCTCACAATCATATACATATGAATGAATAGTTTATTAACCAACGAATTAATTCACAAGGAAGCAACAATTATTAAATCAAATCCAACACACCTTCCACAAGATAAGTACCAAAGCCACTGAAATAGTTCAATTTCATTAGTACAGATGAAAACAACATACATCGTAAACATTCAAAGAATAATCTTACAATGTTCACGACATATGCATTAAAGCATGTTGGCTCAACAAGCTTCTGAATTAAGTAAAATTTCCAAGATACATCAAGATAGTCAACAACACTAGCCCCAATAGTGGAGCATTAGAGCAGACACTTGCACCTCCAAAACAATTATCCTCCTCTCCAATTCCTGGTAGGAGGATCCAAGGTGAAAAGTCCTTTTGCATGTACAATGAGGGTATATATATAACAAATGGAGTGATAATTCATGTCCCTTGCGACTCTTAGACTACCTTCATGATTTTTTGACTTGTCTAAGACCTTTCAACTTCCTACATGACTTTTCACATTAGATAGATGACTCTTGGACTTCCTCTTTACATTATGTTTCTCTAATATTGAATTTGCATAATCCACAAAACAATGTGGCACATGACGACTCATGATATGACATGACATGAAACTGATCACATGGACTGCATGATGACAGAGCAATGCGAAGTCACACTTTTCTATTAATTTCTTTGTCTTCTTGAAATATGGTTCATGTTCTTCTTCTTCCTCCTCCTCAGGACTCGAAGATAAGGAGTGTTCAATGTGATCTTGATATTTTGTCTTTTGTTGTAATTTTGTGTTCCTTCATATTCTCTCCTGATGAACATCTAGTTTCTTCAGCTCCATAGGTGTCTTCTAGCATGGTTTCCTTCCCCATCTCCTTTATCATCCTCCTATCATAGTGTGAAAGAATACCTACGAATGAAATCCACTCATGATAAGACACCATAATTATGATAAACCCCTAATATAACATGTTTCATGAAATCACTTGTTAGGGTTGGAACTAGAGATTGGTCGATTGAATGACTCAGGGATTTCATAGTCTCATAGGTCAAGGTTCGAGACTAAGGCTTGAGACTTTGCAATGAACAGTTTTGGAGGCTTCGAAAGAGGGACTGCGCAGTTGAGGGACTCAAGGGCTCAATCTGAAGGCTTGAGGCTTAAGACTACACAGTGCACAATTCTGAAGGCCTAGGTTGAGTGACTAGATAATTGAGAGACTCAGGAGGTCAAGCTTGAGGCTTGAAGTTTCCCAAATCACAATTCAGATAGGAGAACATGCTGGGAAATTATGTAATTGAGGGGTTCAAGGGCTCAAGATTGAGACCTGAGGCTTAAATTTTCCCAATGCACAGTTCAAGAGGGATAGAGGCCAAGTGATTACGTAATTGTGTAGTTAAAAATCTCAAGGCCAAGGCTTGATGCTTGAGACAACAAAGTGCGTAGAGAAGGCTAGCTGGAGGAAAGGATTGTGCAGTTCTAGAGCTCAAGGACTAGGACTGATCATAGATAATGTGAAATGTGTGGTTCTTGGAGGAAGATACTATGCATTGTGTAGTTACAAGAGATGAGGTTTCTACTTGAGGACTGAGACTACGCATTGCACAGTTCAGGAGGGTTGGATGAGGCTAAGTGGCCCAGTCAGGGAGTTTTCCTAGTTTTGACTAAGTGTGGGATCAACGAGGTGGAGTTGGGAAAGAACAAGAATTGAGCATGATCACACACTTAGATCACTTGATGAAATAACATAGGACACTCAGAACACATGAACAACATACTTTCCTCAATGCGACAACATTACGACAACTCACTCCAAGTGTGACACTAAAGATACACATTGCGACGATAGTGACGATACTTGTGTGACAATACTTGAAACTTTGGGAATGAGTGTGATACATGTCTACATGGTAATAATGAATCATTAGCACCAAGGTTAACCCTTTAAAAAAACCAAAAGTATATTTTATATGATAAGAGACACTTCCCATGCCAAAATACGACATTTTCTATATGAAAAGAAAAGTTTAAACGACACTTGTGAATCACATTTGAATGAAAATGAAAGTGACACATGTTAGATTGAAGATAACATGAAAATGAAATGATTAAAGTGAAATCGAGCAAAAGTGACAGTCAGAAACATGAAAATGACACTTGCGAAATTGAAGGTGTGCAAAATCGACAATTTGAAAAACTCACCGAAATAGAAGTACAAATGCAGCCAGAAGTGAGAAATTGTAAATGATAATGCACATTGAATGTAAAAATGGGTTAAAAATTGCACATGAACTTTCTTGGTGGATTGTGCTAGTCTTGTTCAATCTTGCATAAGAAATGCACTCATGAATTCATTACGGACTGAGCATGTGTGAGCAGGCGACTTCGACACTTATAATCAAAGAAAGGAACACAAAGACTAAACATAGCCTTAACCAACCAAGAAATGAATATAGAATAATTGATCGTAATATCCAGTGTAGGCTCCCAAATTCAAGTATAGGTGAATATTTGGAGGGTGCTTTTTGCAGTGGAAACACTTGGTGACACATTGGTAGAACTCCAGCTTCTTTGCCTTGGTAAATTCTTTCGCATAGGGTCTAGTTCTTCAGGGAGTATTGATACATCATTCAAATCACTTTGGTTTCCCTGCTTACCCCATGCATAAACATAGTCTCATTTGTCCTTCCTTAGTTGAACACAATCATAGAGATATCCACATCACAATGTTTCAAATCAGGAGAAGGGTAATATAATTCATGAGCTTTAGATTTTTAGAGTATATTTTTTCATCTCTGGTGTCACTCCACTACTAGCAGGCCTGGATTTACCACAAGAGAGTCACTTCTAGAACACAAACATTTTTCTGCTTCCAACAAGATTGGAAAGCACACCGACGTAGTTACTTTCATGACCTCCCTGTACAGGAAGCCTTTCTCTTCTTTCACCCTTTATTTATTTATTTATATAGGACTACGCATCGATGATTATTCATTTCATGGGGTGGAAGAGGGATTCTGACTTATTGATAGAAGAAGAGGTTTCTCCTTCAGAGAAGCATATGTAAGACCTCTGATATTGGTTTTCTCATTTATATTTCCCCTTGTGCTTCACTACTTGATTCGATTAGCATGGAAAACACTGAAATGTAAAGAATCAATCATAGGGATGATTTTTATAGAATAGACACAGATATCATGGTTCAACGCAGAGATTTCCTTACACAAGGATCGTATTTTCCCTCAGAACATCATCAACCAAAGGATAACCAAGACATAGAAGAAGGAATGAAGGTTAGCCAAATGTTTCAATTTCATGAAGCCCTTTTCTATTTTTCCACATCATATTTCAATCCAAATGGAACATCCTAAAAGAAGGCAAGACCGAAAACAAGGTGAGAATTAATAGTTAGAAAACACAAGACATACTATAGAAAATGAGTGGAGGATGAATGTGTACGTGAAATAATATGCAGTTAGATCTATTTCTAACCTAACCAGCTAGAAGGTCAGGGTCATGCATAATGAAATTTCTAATGTAGCCACCGTAGCTTCTCCTGACCTACATTCACAAAGATACGAGCAATTAAAACACATATAAAACAATGTGCAATGGAAAATATAAGAGCTTAAATAACTTGTACAAAAAATTGAAGGCCTTTCCTATCAACTGAAAGATATATCATCACCACTATGTCTAACCAGCTTGCATTCTTACCTTTTTGGTGAAAACAAAAATTAAACACACCTCAGAAGCTTCTTGCAAATGTATCTTTACCTGTACTACTCACCTTAACAAGCATAAGAAAAAATTGAAACTTTTTATCTATGATAGAGCTTTCCAAGTAAGATTTCTCCAACCATTCAGCGATTGGATTGTAAAATTTGAGACAATCCTCTTGAAAACCCTGAAATCCTTGACAAGATGAATTCTCAATTAAAACTGCAGGATCAGGATGAAAACCATACAAGTAAAAATAAGTTTGATTATATTCAGAAGGTTTTTTAAGATAGTGAGGGCCTGACATGACCATTAGCAAGCGTTGAAGTGCCTCAACTTCTTGAAAGGTATTTGAATTGTGAGATAAACCATACAAATTAATCACTGTGATACAACTTTCATCGGATATACTGGTGGGAACATGATAAAATGAATGACAGTTAATAACATGATCATATGGACCGTTTGTGAGGTGAGATTCTCAGTTTAAAGATAACAAAGATAGATCAATTTGAACATATTTCCAATTGCTTTGAATGATAGAATCATCTTCCTTGGATGATGGATGTAACAAGCCATTTCTTTGTGATTGGTTACCCTCTACACTAACATCATAATTGTTAAAGGAAGTGAAAAGGAATGCTAGTATAGAAAACACATGAAACCAATCAGGATATAATGAGTGAAGAATAATTTGATTTGAAAAATAACTCATGCATTCATTAGTACTCAAAAGGATTTGAGGTGTGATGGAGAAAAATATTAGCAATATAAAATTCACAAGAAAAACCAAGAGTTTACTATTCTGAAATGGATCTGATAGACATGATTATTTCAGCAAAATATTGTCTTTGAAATAATCAACTTCGCAGTTCCATGCTTCTATGAGAGATACACACTCCAAACCTGAGTTAAGAACAATAGCCTTGTATGGAGATGAATCAACTGAAATAGAATTTTGAATCCAATCATAAATTGAATCTTGAAAGTTCGAAAGATTATATCTGTAATGCTAAACATATTTCAAGGAGGAATTTAAATAGAGTGAAAGCATGCATAAAGTAGAGTTTTTCAAGGAATACTAGACCTGACTCAGTTCAGGGATCTTACTGTAGGTTTTAACCCTATACAAAAATTGTCTACAAATGAATTCTTCAAATAGAAAAATAAACAAGGATGAGAACATAAAACAAAAATAAATGGAGATTTCCCCCTAGATCCCAAAAGCAAGACTACCAGATTGATTTTTCATTATGTTCCTTTCAATGTTATACCACACACACACACACAGAGATATATATACATGTCGAAGCACTCATAAACTCCAATGCATTAACCGTGGGAAAGGCATTTTGTTGTTTGGAAAATAGTTTCCAAATTACAAAGGTATGTCTACACACTAAAATGCAACAACATGGGGAATTACAGAATGCATACTTTATTGTACTAGAAGGCCTAGTAACAAGAAGCAAGGTCTATACCATCCCTTACATGTAACCATTCTTCTTTGAGAAAACATTTCCATAGAATTTGCAAGAGGTTTACTAACAACAAGGAAGGGAAATCACTAATCATTTGTGGTAGCTGATAGGTTTAGCAATGTGCGCATTCTCATTCGTTGCAAAAAACCATCAATGGAAAAAAAACATCAAATTTTTTCTTTAAAAAGGTTTGAACACACTTTGGGATATCGAGGAGCATAATTTTATATAGGAAGATTGTATTTAGTAGTGCATTTCAGACTACATTGTGGGATAATTTAGACATAAAGTTGAAGAGGTTAACATCATTCCATCCATAGATTGATGGGAAGAAAAACATAGTAAAAAAGAGTTTTGTGTAGCTTTTGAGGAGTTACAACCAGAAGACATCAAAATAACTGAGATGAAAATATGATCTATATATAACACTCCTACTATAGAGAAATCAAAATTTACACTTGTAAGTCACCTTTTGAATGTTGCTTTAGATATTTGTGAGATATTTTCCAACTTTACCCCTGGATGTTGTATATCCATAGAAAGGAGGAATAAGGCAGGACATCACAGGAGATGTACGAGTAGAAAAATTTGTTGAGAAGATTAGGAAAATTCATTTTCATTTACGAGAGATGTTGAAGTAATAGGAAAAAATAAGGCCATGTATGGTCAACATAGGATAAATAATTCATTTAGAGTGGGAGACATAGTATGGTTATAGTTAAAAAAGGAATGAATGCAATACATTGGTAAGAATATCAAGGCTTTTTGATATGATCATTTGAACATATTGGAAAAGGTGGGAGATAACACCCACATACTCAGTATACCCCTGTATATGAAAATTTACTTAATAGTGAATGTGGAGACTACATGAGCTTTCATCATTGGATCATGAGGAGGGGCAGGTCCTACCTTCCATAGATAAATTATCACTAGATGATTAAACAAAGTTGGTAGATGCCTCAATTTTGCAGAAGAGGTCTAGAAACACAAGATAGGGGCATCATGACTTTTGGAAAATTGGGTTGAAATAAAAACTTCTACATAAAGCAAAATGGTACTTCAACAATAAGATAGAGGAAAATTTATGTCACCTCATTGAGTAACACATTTAGGGAAACAAATACTCCCTAAATGGAGAGTCGTGATCTAGATTATATCACCACATTATTTTTCATTTATATTGGTGATTTCATAGTGGAAAATTTTGGAGAGCTAAGTTTTCATGATCATTTTAATGGTGGGCCCTAGTTCTAATAATTGGTGTCTAAAACCTTCTAGAGCCATTTTGAGGCATTAAATAACATTCTTTGTGATTTAAAAACTCTTCCTTACATGAGAAACTCTAGCATTTTTTTATACTCAAATTTTTTTATAACATAAGAATCATGTCAAACGAAGTTCAGATGCAAAAATTATGACTCCCTTAAGTTTACCTACCAGGTTGACCACCATGGCATTAGAAAATGCCATGTTAGCTCTCATTACTCTTATATATGAGGATAGGCACATGTGGAATTTCAAGAAGAATTTATTAGGTCCAAAATCATAGCTCTAATTGAGAGATAAAGAAGTCAAATCTACTGTTATTTGGTTATCGAGTTGTGTTAAACAATAGGCCACTAGCAGGAGTAGGGGTTCAATTCCATGTTATTTTATTTTGTTCCATGATGAGTTGAGAAATTGGGAGGGAGAATTTAGAGAGAATAAAAAGGGAGTATGAACTTGTATAGCATCCTTATAGGCCAAAAGTCTGATATAACACCACAGAAAGTACCTCTTCTTTTGCACTTGCATATTTTCATACCGGTGAAAAGAGAGTAGAATAAGCTCACCTTCTAGCAATTTTTTTTTCTATTGTGAATGTGTGTGTATTTTCCTTCTATATTTATTTCTCATGTTTCATTTATTTAAGAAGAAAAAAATTAGCTATTGAAGGATATGAAATATAAAGGAAAATTAACCCACACAATAAAGGTTTTAGTATTTTATCAGATCTATTATGATGAATTGTTCCAGTGCAACATTCATAGCATTTTATGGATCATATTGATAGAAAAGCAGGTTTATTTGCGGTATTTTATGGGAGGATGTAAGGGATCCAAGAATTAGTTTAAGGATAAAGTCGTAGAATGTTTGATGAGTCTATTCACGATAACCCTCATGAGTTGCCAAGAAAATGTGTGAGTTTGGAAGTGTGAGTCACTAACATTATTAAAATATCAACCTCCTTAGCATGGATTTAGCAAGAAAGATCAAACTTTTGAAAGAAGATAAAAGATATAATGCCAAACTCAATACCTTTTGAATTATTTTTTTTATATCCTTTACCGAATAGATTTAAATATTATCCATTACAGGTAAAAAAACAAAAAAACTTTCAATTCCTTAACAAAATTAAATAAATAATATATATATATATATATATATATATATATATATATATATATATATATATATATATATACAAAAAAGAAATAGTAATATGATTTATTAGCTGGAATTTTAATAGCTAAAATTAATTAAGAGTTAACATGTAGACTAGAAGTAACAAACTATACAAGTAGAGAACAACTAGGTAACCAGATATATGAAGAAACTCCAACTATTCAAAGAGCTAGGAGGAGGTGAAAATGTCCACTTGAATTGGCACTAGATCCAAAAATTTATTAGAAGTATGCCCTTTACCATGGGACAATGATAACTTAAATCTTTTTTGGGAATTTTTTCATATCCCTAAAATATAGCTGGAGCATATTCATCATCAACAAGATTTCATATTTTATGTCATTCCTCTCTAGGATGGATTTACACAAGGGACATTTGAGGTACCAATATAGGTCGATCAAGTAAAAAGATTGATTATGAAACTTTTACATGCGACTAGCATTAGGGACCGAGATAGCCACCATGGAAATGTCCTCTGAATCAGAGTAACAATCACATTTTGTTCTGATTTCTTCCTTTATCACCCTTAGACTTTGTTGCATTTCAATAGATTTCTACATGTGAAAGAGACAACCAAATTAATGGACTTTAGCTCCCAAACATAAACCTCAATGTGAGCCTCACCCACCCACTCTTCTTTGAGATTGGCCCCTCATTGCCTTGTCATTTTTTTCACAAACCAAAGTAGAGTCAAAACTACCCTTGACCTTGACCACCCATCAAAATAGAAACTTGAATGATGCACAACAAGAGTCAATTAAAGATTGTGTTTCAACATGAGACCCACCAAAGTGCAATACTAACCAACACAATCTCACTAACCATAAAATGAGAATAAGAATGAGAAGCCCTGAATTATAACTAAAAGATGATGTAAGGACACAAGATGGGAGGGGTTGGTCCTTTACCTAGAAAGGAACTGAGCAAAGCACATCTCCACCCAAAAATCAATGAACAACACACAAATGGAAGCTTTCAAAGGAGAATCTAGGAGAAGTGAGACAGAAAAGCAGCTTGGTAGGGGATGGATATTAGTGAGCATAATCAAATTGAATAGCTGAGAGGACCATCATTATCTGTCATGAGAGTGTAGTAGGAAACTTCCAGAATCTAGAACCTAGTCTACCAAAAAAATCACCGCATGTGGATGGGATCATCCTAAAAATGAATTCATTACCATTTTAATAATTTTCATGCCAACCGCTACATCGCAAATATGATGGAAGTTGGTGGCACATTGCCCTCAACTAATACTAAGGTGATTGTGACCATGCCACCCTCCTATCCTCCTTTATTTCGAATCACCACATCGAGGAATGAAAAATCTTTAATTATCAAGGCTTGGCATTCTAGAGTCTGCAAAGATGGAAGTTTGGGATAGAACAACCTGCATCTGCTAGATGGTCTGCAACTTTATTTCCATATATATGAACATGGTATGTAAGAACTATTGAGATTTGCAAAAGAAGGGAGGTGATGAAAAAAAGTAAGTTCTCCAACCTCTAGTTGTGAGAAACTCTTCCTAGGCAAAATCCATAGATCATTTTTTTGCTCATTAAAACCTCTAATTTGGAATCCCCTTTGATTAATATCTTCAAATAAATAAACAACTAAAAAAAATTAAAATATTAAGAAAACAATATAAAATAATTAAAAAAAAATCTTATGGAGGGATTGCACCCAAGCCACACCAGCCTTTAAGATGATTGTTGGAATTTCGCCCACTAAGTTTTGAACGAGTGACCTTTACACCACTAAAATTAAAATCTACTCTACCTAGAAGGGCAAGATGATTATGTTATGTTTATATAAATATTAATAATAAATTCTTAAAATAATATTTTAGCTTTTGTTTTTTTTAATCTATTTATAATTACAACTTAAACATAAATATATTATAAAAATTATATTAAAAAATAATAATCCTTTTAATTTAAACCATGGCGTGGTAGAGAATGTCATGAAAAGCATGATGGGATAGCCAAAGAGTTCTACGAAATGCCAGTGGAAGACCGAGCATGCCTCTACTGGGAGGACGCAAAGCAGCCAGTCGACTTTATACAAGCTTCAATATTGGGAAAGACAATTTTCTCAACTGGGTGGATTATCTCACGCAGCCTTGTCATCCTCTGGAAGAATTCATCGGCTCTTGGGCTGAAAAACCTGCATCCTACAGGTTATCAGCAAAAGTTTATCTAAGACATAGAGCCCTCGAATCGATTCATCTTAACCCACTATGCAAAAGTTTAACTGGTTTGCCTTGAGTTTTGTTACAGAGATATGGCGGGCCAGTACGCCGGTGAGGTGAGAGCACTGATATTAAGCCTGCTGGCTGCAATTTCAGAGGCTCTAGGGTTACTTGAATAAACTTCTTGGAAAACATAGCCAAGTGATGAATATAAAATACTATCCTTCGTGCCCAAACCCAGATCTTACTCTTGGTATGCCAAATCATTCAGATGGAAGCGCCCTCACTGTGTTAATGCAAGGCGATGTCAGTGGCCTGCAAGTATTCAGAAATGAAAAGTTAGAAAGACTGAGTTGATCCATATAGTTCGTTTTCTCTGTATTAATATTCATTCAATTTGATTAGTGTATGATATGAATGTATTAGGTTGTGAGCAATGGGAGATTTAGGAGCATCCAGCATCGAGAAATACTATGCTCCTGGAAACGATGCTTTTATTGCTCCTGCAACGAGCATGGTGAATGAATGGCGGCCAGTTGTGTATAGAGGATATAAGTTTGAAGAATTTTTGACAGCTTTCTGGGACAAGGGATTAGAGGGAAAGACTGCGCTGGATCGTTTCAAGATGGACTGAACATTGATTTCCGTTGGAGCCTTGAATGAACAATGATCTGTGTTGTTGCAGAGTTATCTTGATCCTTTGTTTATTGTTTCTTTACCTTAGGCAAGCTCATTTCGACATATTGTCTCGGGCCTCATACGCATTCCGAGTCGAGGGAAAAAAAGCAGAGAATATACCTTAATGATTGCTCTGGTCTTAATTCATTATTCTTTTGACTATTTTCAAGGATGCAATCATTGCCGAAAAGTTTGACAGATACTTGTTCAGAGATTCTTGTTCGGAGACAGAGTCCCACACATAGTCACTACGAATGATATCACAATTTTCCTAGTTAACACTAAACCCATCCTGAATTTGACCCTCATGAGAACTAGAAAAAGTGATTATAATAGGTGGATATAACAACTGACCATCGGGAGGACCAAAAGAACCAATGTATGGAGGATGAGGAGAAAGAATATCACTAGTGTCATCAAATTCATAGTCAAAACTTGTGCTTAAATTATGAATATGTTGGGTGGGAGAAGATGGTGGTAAATCAACCGATGGACTCTCAAGTTATCCAACATTGACATGCATAAATGGAGATGTTTGATGAGGGGAAGACAAAGAGTCACTTGGAATAGTAACTTCCTTCATCATGGATTTAAGAGCTCCATAACTAGTATATGTCAGAGCTCCATAACTAGTATATGTCAGGATACTTTTGAAGGAGCCATATTCTGTTTGATTCATTGAAATAGAAACAAGAAATTGAAACTTCTCTTTCATAAAATTCCAATCAATATCATCCTTAGAAAATAGATAGCTTAAATGAATAAAATGATCGTGAAAATCTTCCAGAGATTCATCAACTTCTTTTTTAAGATGCATGATTTTATTATAAACAAATTTACAATCATTCTTGTTAAATTCGCGGTAGAGCTCCTTAACAAGGTGTTCAAAATATTGAATAAAATTGGTTGGCAATGTGTAACACCATTCTTTAACACACACTTCAAATGTAAAGGCGAACAACCTGCAAGCAGTATCCTCACAATGAATTTTATGATGAGTGAAAAATTCAAGAAAGTGAGTGATGTGCTCAAGAATGGTTGTTCCACCTTCGCCATCAAACATCAGATTTGACAAGGCATTAATTATCCCCACATGAACTTTTAGATTCACGGTTATGGAAAAACATGTCCAGGTTAAGATATGGAAAAAAAGCCATTGATAGATAAGGAAATTTCAAAAAGACTTCACAAGCTCATCTTGTCATTTGGACCGCCTTTTAGCACCAAAAATGTTGACGGTTCTGGATCGACCAACATTTAGGGGGTCTCCGCGATATGAAGTCCCAATTATACCTCACATAATTTGGAGTAAGATCCCCATCCGAAATATGTCCCAATTGCTGAAGTAGTGGGTTTTAGTGGTATGCCTTGGTTGTGATAGCACATATAATGATGTATTCGTGACTTTGGTGAAATATGTGTATGAATATGTGAGGGGTCAATTGCAATGCAAGATAGGTTCTAACACAACAAGGGGAAAGTAAGCAAGCCCCTTGGAATCCTATAATAGTACTCAACTAGAAAGGAACACATGAGCATAAAAGGAATCATGAGTTAGACAACAAAATAGTTCACAAGATAACCATTATTAAAATAAATAACAACATGCATCCAACAAGATTCATACTAATAAAAACAAAATAGTTCATAAGCATTAGCATAAATAAAAAACATATATTCCAAACATAACAAGAGTAGTTGTACTATATCCACAACATAAGCATGAAAGTGTGTAGGCTTTGAGCTTTTATTAAAGTGAAAGTCTGAAGCATACATATACAATTGACGAACCACTAGTCCCAATAGTGTAACATGAAGCCAACACTTTCTATTCCAAAGAAAAATACTCCCTCTATGCTAAGGAGAAGCGAAGGCTCTAAAACTAAACTCCCAAGCTTCTCATCCTAAGCCAAAATCCCTTTACATGACTAATGAGGGTATATTTATAACAGAAAGGGGTGACTATTCATCTCCCTTTGTGACCCTTTGACTTCCCTCATCACTCTTTGACTTCCTTCAACCATGACCTTTGGACTTCATTACAAAATGAATCTTCACATTCCACAATTAACACTTGGAATTCCACTTACAATTAATTACAAAAGAATATTACAATATTTCTCATACCCATATAAGAAAAAAATAGGTGGATTCAACTAGGCAACTTAATAAGACAAAAAATGTCAAGCTTGATTTTGGGGAAACTCTAGCTCAACAACCTCGACTTGTAGCTTTTTTACATAATGATGCCAAGATTTATACTATATGATGACTTCCCCAAATTTGAAGATAGGATCAAGCTGGAAGCAGACTCTAACCTCCATTGCATCTGGGCACACTAACTTGGAACCAGTCTGTATTTCCTTCTTCAGAAGGAGCAATATGGTATTGATCTCAATAGGGCCATCAATGTACTTCTACATATTATACTTATTATACCTATTGACTTCTACATCTTCCTTGGCGACGATATGCTTCCACTGGTATAAGTATTCTTCAACATCCTTCCTGACTTTATTCCTGCCTTTGGCTTCGATGAGTGAGCCAACTAAAGGGATTTTGTGTGACTTTACCATGAAATACAAAATGATGTACAACCATTTATACGAGGCCTAAATGTTGGCAATGAATGATCCAAGTTGTTTTTTTACTCTAGATAATCATCTGAACTTGTGCTTTCTTCAACTCAGTTTTTTGCCTTGTTTTCTTTTCCAATTCGTATGGTGCACCTTTGTATCACATTGACCACACAACAGTGAAGGTTGTATGAACAACCTTGAGGGATTTAGTGTTATCTTTGCACTTCTATTGCATTCCATACAAGAGGAAAACTTCTTTATGCATGATATCTCTTCATATCACCTTAAGTTATCCGAGATCCACCTGTGCAAGAGTTTCTTTGTGGACCTCTGCTTGAAGTTGTTCCACTTGTTGCCTTTACTGCCTGCAAGTTATTTTCCATCTTCCTATTCTCGGCCATCATATACTCTCTATTAGACTTGGAAGCCCTTGTGAAGGCGAATTTTGTTGTGGAAATGGATTTTGGAATCCTTCTGGTGTCTGTCATAATCACCCTTTCTTTGATGAATGCGGGAGATGTAAGCTCATCTAGGAAATACTTCTTTCTCCCATGTACAATTTTCTTTTGAAGCTCAGTGCAAGTTAGATTGTATGTATCCATAATTGAACCATCATCAAGAGGAAAAAAATTTCTCTTCTTTGCTTGGTTCTTGCTCTGCTGTCAGAGGAGGGGGAGACTGAATGGTGATCTGTTGAGTACTCAACATAAGATCAACATCTTGGTTCAGGGGCTCTATTTCCACCTCCATGTCTTGAATTACGATCAGATCTTCAATTTCTTGAGCAAGTTCCTTCTCTTGCAACTGTGTATTCTCTTCTTGTAGTAGTTGGTTATGTTCTTGTTCTTGTTCTTTCTTCCGTCCTTCTTCTTCTTGTTCTCTTCTCCACCTTAATTTTTCTTCTCCTTTTTATTGTATTTATTATTCTAATGATTCATTCTCTTGTTCTTCCTTCTACTTTAGTTCATCTTCATGCTTCCTCTATTTCCTATTATTTTTTGTCGTTATGGCTACTTTCATAATGATTAGGTATGATTTCCATTTGTAGCTTTGTTCTTTTGCGATACTATGGACAAACTTCCTCTTGCCATTTTCGCACACTGGGTTGCACCTTTTTTGTCTCTGCAATGACTTTTTTCTAAGGAGTAGCTTGTGATGCACCTGGGAATATGTCTAATTGGTGGAGCTTTGCTGCATTGTAACAATTCTTCATCATTTCCTCCTCGGGTCTAACAAAAGTCTCGCTTGGCCATTGGAAATGAATCTTTGCACAATGTTTTTTACAAACATTCCTAGGATCATAAAGTTTGAAGTCCAAATGACCAAACAAAAATCTATCTATCTCCTTTCCTTCTGTGTCAACAACCTTCAAATTCTTGATCACGTACAATCCAACTTGCAAAGGAAGAGTGGGCCAAGGTGCTTTCTTTTTACTTTGCAACACTGTTGATAACCCTATAGAAAGATGATAAGAAATTTCTTACATGACCAAATTGTCAATGGCATATGTCCGTAGCATATGTGGAGGCTTCTAACTACCAAACACTCTGAGGTAAGTACCATCTCATGAGGCAAACTAATCTGCTAGTTCTGACACTACTTCCATTTCCGCACATGAAATGTAAGGTGGTTCTTCCTCAGATATCGTATTATATAGTGGAATGAGGAAGTTCTCAGTTAGGTTTTCAATTACTCCTTTATAGTTTTAATTCAAAAGAAACTTGCAGTAAATGTGCATGGTAGTTTCTTTTGGTGACTAGGTCCAACACATGTGAGGAAATGGATTTTGATCACATATTGCCTCCAGCAAGTAAGAAACATGAATAATCTAGCTTACTTACCATTGGGAGGGTTATTAGCATTAGTTACATGAATTCTCAATTGATGAGCCAAAAAATCTGACATATTGAATGGTTTTCCGTAATTCACAACCTAATTTAACAAGAATTTCTAGCCTTCTGGAAAGGTCAGTATGGATTTGACAGTAGATCTGAAAAAATATGACTATCAAGTACTAATGAGCCTTCCTGATATATTTCATCTTGTAAGTGTTTTTGGGTGTCTGGTGGAATTTGAAAGGCTCTTTTACCTAACCTTTTATGACATCCTTCATGCTCAAGTAGCCAGTGACTACATAAAAGTGGGAATCCATGTATGATTATGGAAACAAGAAAAGATAAATAAGATGATAACCATGTGCCATAAAAGAGGAAAGCCTTTGTCCACTAGCACCATTGAAAGTCATAGTCTTTGTGTTTGTATGTGATATAATTTAGTAGACAATGTATGCGCATGGAAAAGTAGGACACTTGCATGCAATCTTGTGTAATCCTTATCTTTGGACATTAATGTAAACCTGTAGCTCTTGAAGATATTATTTGAAACTTCTTGCTAAGAACATCTCATTCACCTTCTACCATGTAATGTTTGAATCATTCTCTATAAACAGTTGAGTGTTTGAGAAAACTGACAAGTTCACTGGAGTACTTTCGACTTCTTCCACAGTGCTTCTTTCTGTAGTGTCCTTTGAGACAGATCTCTTAGGAGGCATAGTAATATTGACTGATAAGGGAAGTGCTAAAAATTTGTCATACCCGTAGGTGAAAATGCACTCATGGAAAACATAAGCTAGCTTAAGAAAAAAGCTCACAAAGCAAGATCAAGGCAGCAACCACAAGTCTTAGAGGAATAACTGCAATTTCTAGACTGAAGGGACAGGTTAAGCTTAGGAACTACACATTGTGCAGTCTTAGGAGGAAAAGGATAAGCTTCAGGCTTGAGACTACACAATGGGTAGTCTTAGCATGGGCAAACTGATAGATATATTGCGCATTGCAAAGTCTCAATGGCCAAGGGTGAGGCTCGAGGCTTGAGACTGCACAGTAAATAGTCTCATCCTAGGCAAGGGTGAGGATTGAGCCCTAGAACTATGCAATTTGTAGTTGGAAAATCCAAGTACTGAGCATTGCGCACTCTAGTTGGAGTTGTTAAATGCACAGTTGAAGAGGGCAATTGTTGGCCAAGCTAAACACATATCTGCTCGAGATGAAGATGGGAAAAGTGACAGATCAGAGTGATAGTGCAAGAAAGAGTGTATATCTAACTAAGGTAAGATATATGAGTGAGAATCAAGTGTAGAATATCAACATGTAAAAGGGAAAACAAACATGCACAAGAAGATGTCATAGTGATGACCACTTATGAGAAAAAACAAGAAGTTAATGTGACACTTCTGAAAAAAGAACAATGGATCAAACCAACACTTGTAAAAGCTAACAAAAGTTACAAATTCAGTTAATATTAAAGGAAACAAGAAAAATAACACTCGTAGAAGCAAAATGAAAAAAAGTGGCACATGCAAAACTTACCCAAAAAAGCGTTGCAAACTCAATCAAAAGTTCCTTTATCTCCTTGGGAAAGCTAGAGCTCTAAGATCGATTGTACAAATGGGCTCTAAGGGTGTCTATTAAATAGATATAGGTGGGTTAGGGTTTTTGATGCACATGCTTAAAATAAAGGGAAAAATGCCACTTCTCTGAAAGTCATAATTAGTAGCTTAGTGGGCTTAACCAGACATTAATTGGGAAACCGCTATTTTTTAGGGATTCCAACTCTACTTTTTCAAGAAATTTATTTTTCACAGTTGCAAAGGAGATTGTGCAACTCCCAGGCTCAAGGGGTTGGGAAATATCTTGCCTCAGTTAATTGCATAGTTTCTGAGGGGAAGGATAACTTTGTGTAGTTTTTAAGCCGAAGGTTGGGCTACCCTCTAGGATTGCACAATTTCTAAGCTGAAGATTGTGCTACCCTCTAGGATTGCACAGTTTCTAAGCTCAAGGTTGGTCTGCTTCTTACGATTACGTAGCTCAAATCCTCAAGGATGTCCTGCCTTCCTAGATTTCGCATGTTTTGAAGGGAAGACCAACAATGCTGCAAAATCAAAGCAAAAGATGGCTTGTGCTTGAAAAGGTTCATATATGGGTTAAAACATGACATCATAAGTGATACATGAAAGGATAAGTCTTTAATATAGCATGAGTAATTGAAAATAGTGATTGGTGAGCTCCTATAGATAGAAGGGAGGCTCCAAAATCAAAACATAGGAAAAAAATTGGAGGGAGACTGTAGCAGCTACAACACATAGATATGCAGGTTCCCAGCCTCTATCATTTATTAATTTATTAAATTCATACTTCTTTTAGTGGGGTTTGTATTTCACCCACATTTCCATCTCCACACATGCTTCCTTTGCAAAAATTTCTCTGCACCAACTTCCTTCGCACATCCACTTCCACACAACCACCTCTGCACAATTTGTCTCCAATTACTCACTCATAGAAGGAAAATATTGTGAAGCATAAATCACCAATTAACATAATGAAGAAGTAAATGAGAGAGTGAGTGTGGGGTATTATGGGAGATCATATATTGATTTAATGATAATAATTCTTTTATATATTATAATAATTACGTTGATAGGCATTCCTCTACGTGGTTGGGTTGAGCATATCCAACCAATCACAGAGATGTATTTTCATTATTCTCATTCAAATTATAATATGACACGTGGAAATATACCACAACTAAATTTGGAGGGAGAATGTCATCATTTACAGGTGAAATGGTGGCAGTCCTTAATTTGGAAGGTGGATATTGGGATAAAGAAGCACTCTCTCGAATTATCTTCAACTTTAGTAGAGGGTAACCCCAAGCGGTCATGTGCTAACACCAATGATGAGAGCGACAACTTTGGAGTATTCTTTGATCCACTACAATGAATTTCTTCGACCAAAAAGAGGATCCATGGGGCTAGTCGACAACATCTCCCTATGAAATGCATCAAGGTGGGGAAGGACAAAGATTCCCAAGCCATTACATCTGAGGTATTATGGTAGCCTTATTTGAATTGGAGGATTGTTTATCCCGTGGGAATAAAACCTTCTACGTCGAGTCAAAGGCCAGTGTAACAACCTTGGTCAAAATTCCAAGTAAAAATTAATAACCTCAAAAATAAGACCAAGGTCATGGGACACGTATTCCAAGATGAACATTGGGTAAGACATCCTAGTGTGGGTGTTCATTGGTTTATTATGTCTAATGAAAGTGGCAAAGGCTTTGGAAATGAAAAATGGCATTTTTGGCATATTTATTTATGAAAACAATGGAAATTAGGATAAAAGGAAGGTGAAAGGTCACAAGTTGCATGTGAGAAGGAAAATGAAGTAAAATAATGGAAAATGAAGAAAATAGAGGCCTCATTGATAAAAAGGCTTCTAAGTATCAGTGGGAAGGCTTGGTCAATGTAAGATTTTTGTTAGTTCAATTTTAGATCTCTCAATCTATTCTTTCTCCCTCTCATACTCTTGGACACTTAGAGTTTTCTTTTACCACTCTTGGAGAGTGTAGAATACTTGGATGATTGGAGCAAGAAGGAAAAGGAAGAGAAGGAAAGTGCAAAAGGACATCGGGATCAGCAGCTACAACAGATTTTGCTTGTAGTTAACGAGTTGCATGTATGTTTTCCTAAATAGTTTTGGCGTGCAAGGCATATGCATGTGGTTTCTTGGTTTATGATATGTCATTGGCATGGAAGATTCCCTGGATTGATAGTGGATTTGCATACCATTTCCATTTCTTGTATAGCCATGGTTTTGGGATTCATTTCCTTTTATTTTCTGGTTGGTTCTCATATTATTTTAGTTGTGGGTTGAGTTACTAGTTTTTAGATCCTTAGTTGGACAAATGCTCTGGAGCCCTGTAACAACTTGGGTTGAGTTACTAGTCCTGGAGCCTTTGTTGGAAAAATGCTCTTGAGCCCTTGGTGCGTTGAGTTACTAGTCCTGGAGCCTTGGTTGGACAAATGCTCTGGAGCTTGGTGGTAGTTGTGGGTTGAGTTGCTAGTCTTGGAAGCCATGGTTGGAAAAAATGCTCTAGAGGCCTAGAAGGATTGTGTAGAGAACAATATGGTGATGGTTTGTCATGTCCGACTATGAGGTGGAATCACTGTTTGATGGGTTCAGGTGGTTTTTCCTCTAGAAGGCTTGGTTCGGTTTTGATGGATTGTTCCATGAGATCCTACATTCATGCTTGGAAAATGGCATGGGGGTGACTGGATGAAGGGATATTTGGCTCAACCATGTCTATGGTCGGGTGGTTCATGGAAGTCCCAAACCTAGTTGGCCTTTGCATCATTAATATGAGGTTATTTCCCCTTTTTAATTCATGAGTATTATTTTGGTTTATATGTACATTATATGCACATTGTTTCCTTGGTATTTCTATTGTTATTATGTTGGTTATGAACATGTATTATGATAGTGGCTATGTATGGCTCTCATCATGTTTTTACTTGTAAATGAATGAGTAATATATATATGGCCCAATAGATAAAATTGCAACGAAGGTGTTGAGGCATCAAGGCTTTTTAGTGATTCTTAAAGAAGTATGAAACCCCTATGCTGAGTTCTGCTATTAAGACTTGTAGATTTCATATTTGTGATATGTTTGATGAAATGTCTGTCATGGATAGTAGGGGTCCAGTTTAGTTCTTGTCAAAGCTTTTTATAATGTATCATTCTTCTGTTGTTTAAATTCATTGCTAAAGGTGTCATTGACTTCTAGGTAGTGACCTGGGCTTGGGGCCTTTAAAATTAGCACAAGTCCCAAAGTTGTAGGCACAGCACTGGGGAAAAAAGTCCTCATAATATCCCTTGCCCTTAATGTGGTAGATTTTGGAGCCTCCCAGACACACCCTTGTCCATATCAAGGGATTTTATAAGGGTTTGATGCACTAAAACTTCAGTTGGTCTTTGGGGTTGGTTACCTGAGTGCTTAGGATGGCTCTTGGGAGTTTTGTTGCTGATGTGGAAGGTTTGTTTGATGTGTTCTACTGGTTCCACTTCCTTAACTGACGCATACTGAGTCGAATAATATCATAGTAACTTCTTGTCACATGTTTACCCTGGTTGGCTGGTTACATGGGTAGATGTGGGAGGAGGGTGTATAGAGAGCAGTGGATTTCGTTCTCTTTGGGTAATTTCTGGTTCTCATTCTCTCTGGGTGATATCTAATACCACAAAGTGGTATCAGAGCATGGTTCAACACTTGGACTAGATGGGACGAATGTGTTTTTCATGCATGCATATATGTTGTATATGTTCTTTTTATGTATGAATGGTAGTGGTCATTGTTATACTTGTGTGTCCATGTAGGAGTTCATGATGTTGTTGTCAAGATGTGTTTTTCATGAATGCATGTTGGTTGTATATGATTTGTTATGCGTGTCAATGACTATATGTTGTTATGCACACATTGTCCTTGTTATGGTTATGTATGTATGGTAGGTCAGACATGCATTATGAGGTCATTGTATGCAATTAGGTCATCATGATGTTATTGTTATGTTATGATACTAGTGAGTTGGTTGAGATAAAGAAAGAGATGCATATCATCATAGTGAGGTTGCAACACTAGACTTCGGGGTAAGAGTAGATCGTCATATAAGTTTATATATTTGGCATGCAGGTATGTGTTTAATAGTTGTTATAAGCATTAGGGTTACTTATATGCATGTCATTCTATTATTATGGTTACATGTATGATAAATGTTAGTTGATTAGTGTAGTCATATACACGTGTTAGATAGTCATGAATGATAGTGACCTATGATTGTATGCATTGGTGTCGTTGTTTTATGTTAGTTAATTGATGATTATGTTGTATGTCGTTGATGAATATGTTATATGTTAACTTGTAGTTAGCTTAATGATTATATTATATGTTGTTGATGAGTATGTTATAAGTTAACTTATTGTTGATATATGTTAGTTAACTTGATGATTAGGGTTTTAAAATTAATATATTGATGTTATATGTATCATGCTAAACTGGATTAACCTATGCAAATGGTTAGGGTTATGAAATTCATGTATGAGTCGACTTATTTGTGACATTGTGTTGTACTAATCTAGATTGATCGTACATATGTGATTGTTATGCATGAATGACAATTATTTATGAGCTTATGATGTGAACATGTTAGTTAGTTACTGTTATGGATATCATGATATTATTTATGTTTGAGTTGATATGTCATGAAGTTATATCATGCTAATCTAGATTGAGTGTGTAGAGAAGATATCCTCCCCTAAGATACATTAAGATATGAGTTCGATTATGTTGTTTATTTGGTGTTTGAGTGTTTTGTGTCTATTATGTCATCTATTTTATTTATTTAACATGGTATGTTTGCAAGTTGGTTGAATGTTTGATAAATTGCATAATATGAGTGTGTTCAAATGATCTTGTTTTAAGATGGTTGCACTAACATATATGTGTTGATACAATTAATATGTACTTGAGTGTAAGTAGGTGATAGTTTTAGCATATACTATGAGTTGACTATGTATTATGACATGATTGTTAGTCTTGGTAAAGGTTGATTCCAAATTAGTATATATGTTGCCTTGATCCTTGGAACATGTGGTTGATATGTGTGCGCCATTGCAGGGTAACATGCTTGGCATTAGTATGACAAGGTAATGTAACTAGTATGTTGTTATGTTTAGTTATGCATTGACAATTATGTGTTTATGGCAGTATGATACAGGGGATTGCATGGACAAAGAGGTTTCCATGAAATCTTAAAGAAGGCTCGGGTTGAGCTTTCACTCAGAGGCACTGGGAACCTTGGGGATGGAGTCATGGTGTATGTTTCTAGTTTTGTTCTTTCAATATTTGTGATTTGGTTGTTCTTGATTGCATATTTTTTATGTCTGGTACAAGGCCTTTCCTCTTTATTGTGTTGTCGTGTTGCTATTTGTTTTCATGGTCTTCTTCTTTTTGTTTCTTGTTCTTTTATTTTATGCTTTTAGTCTTAAGAATTGGTTTGAGAAAGAGGAAAGTTAATGGATTTCATGGAGAGTTGTGTGGTACCCAACAGGTGATGTAAGGCCTGGATGAAGCTCAGTGCATGTATAAGAGTAGCTCAAGGCAAGCATATGACAACTAGTTGGATTGGTTGGGTCCACTTATGTAAATGGATGGTGATAGGACAAACACGAGAAAGGTAACAGAAAGAGTAAAGTAAATGGACTTGAGGTGTCAGATTCCTTGGTGATGTTGGGAATCATTGTTCTCAATGTTGTGCATGTTGTGAACAAATAAAGGGAGTTTTCTTAACCTTGACCTTACGATATCTGGTTGTAACAACCCTAGTTAAAAATCCATGTAAAAATATACAACGCCATGGTCATGGGACATGTATTCCAAGATGAATGGTGGGAAAAAAATCCTAATGGTTGTTCATTCATTTTATTATGGCTAAGGAAATTGGCAATGGAAAAGGCATTAAATAGGTAAAGAGGAATTAATTTGCATTTTATTTATGAAAATAATGGAAAATGGGAGAAAAGGAATGTGAAAGGTCACAGGTTATGTGTGAGGGGGAGAATGATGGAAAATAATGGAAAACGAAGAAATAGAGGCCTAATTGATAAAAAGTCTTTTGAGTATCATTGGGTGGGGGCTTGGTCAGTTCAGTTTTGGTGGAGCTCTCTTCTTTTCTCTCTCCCTCATACTCTTGGATACTTAGAGTTTTCTTGGAGCACTCTTGGAGAGTGTGGCATACTTGGAATTTCAGAGTAATAAGGCAAGGGAAGAGCAAGAAACTGCAAGAGGACATCAGGATCAACAACTACAATAGGTTTTTCTTGTAGGTATCAAGTTGCATGTATGTTTTCCTCAGCATTTTTGGCATGCATGGCCTATGCATGTGGTTTGTTGGTCATGATCTGTCACTGGCATTGAGGATTTGCTCGATTGAAAGTGGATTTGCCTAGCCTTGCCATTTTGTAGATAACCATCGAGATTGTGAGTTTATTTCCTTGTTGTTTTGGTTGGTTCTCATGTTTCCTTAGCTTGGGTTGAGTTATTAGTTCCTAGAAGCCCTAGTTGGACAAACACTATAGAAGCCCTGTAATAGCTTGGGTTGACTTACTAGTCCTGGAAGCCTTGGTTGGACAAACACTCTGGAAGCCATTGGTGGGTTGAGTTACTAGTCCTGAAAGCCTTGTGTTGAGAAACACTCTGGAAGGCCAACAAAAGTTGTGGGTTGAGTTACTAGTCCTAGAAGCCTTGGTTGGAACAAACACTATGGAGCCTTGGAAGGCTTAGGTAGAGACCAATCTGATGATGGTTTTGTGATGTCCGACGATGAGTTGGAATCACTGTTTGATGGGTTGAGGTGGTTTGGCCTCTAGAAGCCCTAGATGGTTTTGCATTGATGTGTTTTATGAGACCCCACATTCATTCCTGGAATATGGCATGGGGCTGAATGGGTGAATAGAGATTTGGATCAACCATTCTACGGTCGGGTGGAACATCGAAGTCCCATCCCGGGTTTTGATTTTGCATCATCAATATGAGGTTATTTCTACTTTTATTTCTATGAGTACTATACTGAATTATATGTGGTTTATATGGCTATGATTTCATTGGTATTTATGCTGCTATTATGTTGGTTATATATTTGTTTTATGACAGTGGCTATGTATGGATCTCAACATGTTTTTACTTGTAAATGAATGAACAATGTATCTATCACCTAATGGATGGAATGGTAGTTGATGTGTTGAGACATCAATGTTTCTTAGTGATTCTCAGCTAAGTATGAGACCCCTATGCTCAGATATGTTATTTACACCTGTAGATTACATATTCATGATATGTTTGACGAAATTCATGTCATGGATAGTAGGGGTCCATTGAAGGTCTCATTCAAGTGATTTTTTTCATACTATCATTTCCTTTTTATATTACTGTTCTAAAGATGTGATTCAATTCTTGGTCTTGGGCCTGAAATAGTGGCTCAAATCCCGAGGATGCTAGCATAACACTAAGCAAAAGAGTTCCTGAATGCTATCTTGCAGGCCTGTGAGAGAATCCAGAGGTCCCTAGATGGTAGCATGCCCATAGCATGAGAGCATCCAGAGGCAAAGTTGTCCAAAAGTTTAGTGGGACCCATGGGATGGTTGGCAGAAAGGTTGGATTAGTTCTTGAGGGTCCTAATGCTGATGTTAAACGTTTGTATGGTGTGTTTTTGTTGGTTCTGCTTCCTTAACATGACTTAGGAGGTCGAATCATATCAGAGTGGCCTCTCCTCGCATGTTTACCCCTGCTGGACGATTGCTTGGGCAGATGTGGGAGGAGGGTGTTACACTGGTAATTATGTTGTGATCATGATTATGTTGATGTATATATATGTATACATGTATGGATGTCATTGTCTAACATGATCATGATTGTTTAATGCTAATATATATATATATATATATATATATATATATATATATGTTTTCTGATGAGGTTGTTAGGAATCATTCTTGTGGAGGAATGATTTCTTACACAGGTGAATGACATGAAGAGGTTCTTGGTTTATGAGGAACCAAGTGGGAAGAGTAGTCTTGACAAATTTACGAGGTTATTATCATGTGGATATGAATTGATATTGTATGCATGTATTATGTGTATGTTTATGTTATGATAGGTAACTCTAACAAATACATCATCGAAATGAAAACAATGTGATCTGTGGTGCATGCTAAGATATGCAAGGATGGCGAAGAGACATTGGAAGCAAGGTTTCTTGGTAGAGGTAGTATGGTGTTGGATGTGTAGTGCTATTATTGTGTATATGTTGTGCATGTTGTATATTAAGTGATTGTACCTATGGTGATGTGTAATGTTGTATATGTAGTATTTTTCACATATGATGTTGTATGCCTGTTGTATATATGGTGTTGTGTGTATATTACATATGCAGTGCTGGGTATAGATGGTACTATGTACATGTTGGATATGTGGTGCTGTGTACATATCATACTGTGTGCATGTTGGATATGTGTTGTTGTGTGTATACGGTGTTGTACACATGTTGGATATGCAGTGTTATGTACATATGATGCTATGTACATATTTTATATGCAGTTCTATGTAAATATGGTGTTGTGTGCATGTTGTAATATGGTACTATGTACATATGGTGTTGCGTGCATGCTTGTACATGTGGTGTTGTATGCACGTGGCACTGCGTACATGTTGCAAATGTCGTGTCATGTACATGTCATGCATGTGGTGTTGTGTACATGTGGTATTATGTACACATTGTATAGGTGGTGCGGTGTACACATGGCATTGTGCAATCATTATGCAGGTGGTGTCATGTACATGTGTATTTCTTATGTTGTACTTTGTGTACGTATATGTATTGTGTTGTACATTAGGTGTAGGTGTATGTATTGTGTTATACATTAGGTGCAGGTGTATGTATTGTTATGTGGTGTACACCAAATGTAGGAGCATGTATTTTGTTGTGTTGTACATTCGATGTAGCTGTATGTGTTGTATGTCAGGTGTCGGTGCATGTATTCCATGGTGTTGTATGTCGTGTGTGGTTGTATGTGTGTGATGCACACTATGTGTATGTGTACATGGTTGAGGAGAAGGAACAGGGTGTTTTTTGCGTGTGGAAACTGATTCAGTGTGCGTACAAAATACAGACAAAGGTAGAATCTAAGGATTGATTAAAGGATAAGTATCAGTATTTTATTTCAGTTTTATTATGAATGCAATTTATGGTTCTAGTCTATGATGATTATATGTGATCTATGATTATGGTTTATGATGGTTACATGTGATTTATGATTTTGACCTATGATGGTTGTGTTTTGAGCTAACTTGATGTGATATGTTTATACATGATGTTTTGGTCAAAGATGCTAGTTTGACTTGTTGTGACAAGAAGCAAACATAATTGCAAGTGTACCTTATTGACAAGCCACCAATGAGATATGATTTGAAGTTATTCAATTTATTTTGAATATAATGGAAATTGTGTGCTTTGTACATGCAAGAATGAAATGCTCAGTTGGGTGGTTGAAACTGATGGAAAGTATTAGAAATGACAACAAAAGAAATTAGAACATGCAACAATATGCTAGTAAAGCATTTAGGAGCAGGACCATTATGGGACATGGGTACCTAATAGTGTCCATAGATTGCCATGAGCATGCTATAATCGGTATGATGGTTTGAGAAAGGGATATGCCTTGCTTTCTGGACCTTCCATGCGAGGAAACCTTATCGAGGGATGGACTTCCAGGGATGGGGGTGCCAGCGAAATTTGGTTTTTATTGTAAATGCCATAATGAGATGTGTTATAAATCTCTAGTAAACGATATGATTGTCATGTCTTCAGCAATGATCATTGTAAATATTGCAACAAGTTGTGTTATAAAGATCCATGGGAATTATTTTTTGTTTTCAGTAGTTTTTTGGTTTATAGGTGTCACTGACTACCGAGGAAAGTGTTTCCCCAAGGGGGAGGGTTCTGTAACAACCCTTGTCAAAATTCCATGTAAAAGTTAATAATGGAAAAAATAAGACCAAATTCATGGGACACGTATTCCATGTTGAATGTTGGGAAAGACATCCTAATTTGGGTGTTCATTGGTTTATTATGGCTAGGGAAAGTGGCAAAGGGTTTTAAAGGAAAAATGTTATTTTTGGTACATTTGTTTATGAAAACAATGGAAATTAGGAGAAAAGGAAGGTGAAAGGTCACAGGTTGCATGTGAGGAGGAAAATAATGGAAACTAAAGAAAATAGAGGCCTCATTGATAAAAAGGCTTTTGAGGATTAGTTGGTAGGCTTGGTCAGTGTAATATTTTCGTCAATTCAGTTTTGGAGCTCACATTCTATTCTCCTCTCTCTCATAATCTTGGACACTTAGAGTTTTCTTCGAGGACTCTTGGAGAGTGTGGCATACTTGGATGCTTAGAGAAATAAGGAAAATGAAGAGCAGGAAAGCACAAGAGGGCATCGGGATAAACAACTACAATAGGTTTTTCTTGTAGGTACCAAGCTTCATGTATGTTTTCCTCACTAGTTTTGGCATGCATGGCATATGCATGTGGTTTCTTGGCTATGATTTTTCATTGACATGGAGGATTGCCTAGATTGATAGTGGATTTTCCTAGCCTTTCCATTTCCTAGATAGCCATGGTGTTATGGATTCATTTCCTTTTGTTTTTTGGTCGGTTCTCATGTTCCTTTAGTTGTGGGTTTAGTTACTAGTTCCTGGAGCCTTAGTTGGACAAACGCTCTGGAGCCCTGTAACAACTTGGGTTGAATTACTAGTCATGGATCCTTGGTTGGACAAATGCTCTAGATCCTTCGGCGGGTTGAGCTACTAGTCCTGGAGCCTTGTTTGCATAGACACTCTGGAGCCTGATGGCAGTTGTGGGTTGTGTTACTAGTCACGGAAGCCTTGGTTAGAACAAATTATCTGGAGCCCTAGAAGGCTTGGGTAGAGACCAATTTGGTGTTGTTTTATGATGTCCTACCATGGGGTGGAATCACCGTTTTATTGGCTGAGGTGGTTTGACCTCTAGAAGACCTTGTTCGATTTTGATGGATTTTTCCATGAGATCCCACATTCATGCTTGGAATATGGCATGAGGGTGAATGACTAAAGAGAGATTTGGCTCAACCATGTCTATGGTCGGGTGGTTTGTGGAAGTCCCAAACCTAGTTGGACTTTGCATCATTAATATGAGGTTATTTCTCCTTGTTAATTCACGAGTAATATTCTATATTATATGTGGATTATATGGTTGTTTTTTTCTTGATATTTTTGTTGTTATTATGTTGGTTATGAACATGTATTATGATAATGGCTATGTATGGATCTCATCATTCTTTACTTGTAAATGAATGAACAATGTATTTATGGTGTAATAGATGAAACTGAAGCTAAAGCGTTAAGGCATCAATGCTTCTTAGTGATTCTTAGATAAGTATGAGACCCCTATTCTTAGGTCTACTGTTATGACCTATAGATTTCATATTTTTGATGTGTTTGATGAAATGCCTATCATGGCTACTAGAGGTCCATTCTATTCCTCTTTAATTGTTTTGCAAATGTATCATTGTTCTGTTGTGTAAATTCATTTCTGAAGGTGTCATTGATTATGTGTAGTGACATAGGATCTAGGCTTGAAAACGTGGCACACATCCTAGAGTCGCAAGCACAAAACTCGAGAAAAAGTCCCTAGAAGCTCCCTTGCCCTTGTTTTTGTAGCTTCTAGAGACTCCTAGATGCACCCTTGTCCATATCAAGGGATCATTCAAGGGTTTGATGTAATAAAACATTAGTTGGTCTCAAGCGCTGGTTGCCTAAGTGGTTGGGATGGATCCTGGGAGTTATGTTGCTAATGTGGAAGGTTTGTTTGATATGTTCCCCTGATTCCACTTCCTTAACTCACAGATATGGAGTTGAATCATATCATAGTAAATTCTTGTCACATGTTTACCCTGGTTGGCCAGTGAGCAAGAATTGAAGGGGAGAGAGCATGAGAAAGAGAAAGTCTCGCGAGAGGTGAGTCTAGACGATGAAGAAGCTTGGATCTGAATTTTCCGTTGGCGTTAATGCCCATGTGATTACATTAGATTTCAAAAAGTAGATTTCAGCAATTGTCTTGACAGACATCATAGTATGTAATCTTACGAAAGCTACATCATTAAATATTTAATAATAAAATCAATTTTCATTTTATGTTTTTTTAAGCATTGATCAAATTAATTTTCTTCCATCCATTTAGTTTTGTTAACCCGTGTCATTAGCCCCTATTTTTTTGTTAGAAATCGATCCATTCAGGCGAAATGCTGACATTTTCAACTATAAATGTGTCGATAAATTAATTGATCATATGAAATTTATGAAAATTTCAAGCCTATCGCCCGGAGTGAAGCAGTCTAACGATTAATTAAAATGCCCATTTTTTTTCAAACACAACTAGAATCTGAGCTTCATATTCTGCAATTATTAAAATCTCCTTATTTTTGGAAAATACAAGTTGAATTTGATCAATATATTCTGAAAAGTACAATTTTGAGAAGTTGGGTTCTGTCACGGGAAAAAAAAGAAAAGAAAAAAAACCTGAATTATAATATTGGGAATTTTGAGAATACGGTTTGTTTGAGAGTGAAAAAAATTCGAGGAAAGTGCTTGAATCATAAGACTAGGTGGCAATGAGTTGGAAAAATTGAAATTTTTCTTAAATTAAAATATTGGGTTGCGATGAGTTGATGAAATTGAAATTTTACTTATTTTGAGTTGATTCATACACGATTGAGTCATATTTTTATTGTGTTTCTTATTTTTCAATTTTGGTCCACTAATCATGTACAATATCTTTTTCTCTTATTCTCAAAAAATAAGGTATGTGTTGACAGTGTTTGATGTATGTCAACCAAGGGGGTCTCGCCAATGTGAAGTACCAATTAGACCTCACACGATGTGGAGTAGGAGCCCCATCCAGAGTATCGACGTGGATGCGATGTATCCTTGTGGATTTTCCTTAGCTACAAATTTTAGCACAATAGAGTAATACACAGGTATTTTTGGATCAACAAGTGCATATTCGTTGTGAAATGCTCAACTGCAAAAATTATCAAGATCCTTCTACTGAAAGGGAAGAGAAAACTTGTCCCTTTAAAGACAAGTAATAGTACTAATCTAGAAAAGGCTCACAATCATATACATATGAATGAATCGTTTATTAACCAATGAATTAATTGACAAGGAAGCAACTATTATTAAATCAAATCCGACACACCTTCCACAAGATAAGTACCAAAGCCACTGAAATAGTTCAATTTCATTAGTACAGATGAAAACAACATACATCGTAAACATTCAAAGAATATTCTTACAATGTTCATGACATATGCATCAAAGCATGTTGGCTCAACAAGATTTTGAATTAAGTAAAAGTTCAAAGATACATCAAGATAGTCAACAGCACTAGCCCCAATAGTGGAGCATTAGAGTAGACACTTGCATCTCCAAAACTACTATCTTCCTCTCCAATTCGTGGTAGGAGGAGCCAAGGTGAAAATTCCTTTTGCATGTACAATGAGGGTATATATATAACAAATGGAGTGATAATTCATGTCCCTTGTGACTCTTGGACTACCTTCATGATTGTTTGACTTGTCTAAGACCTTTCGACTTCCTACAAGACTTTTCACATCAGGTAGATGACTCTTGGACTTCCACTTTACATTATGTTTCTCTAATATTGAATTTGCATAATCCACAAAATGATGTGGCACATGATGACTCACGATATGACATGACATGAAACTGATCACATGGACTGCATGATGACATGGCAATGTGAAGTCACCCTTTGCTATTAATTTCTTTGTCTTCTTGAAATATGGTTCGTGTTCTTCTTCTTCCTCCTCCTCAGGACTGGAAGATAAGGAGTGTTTAATGTGATCTTGATATTTTTTCTTTTGTTGTAATCTTGTGTTCCTTCATATTCTCTCCTAATGAACATCTGGTTTCTTCAACTCCATAGGTGTCTTCTAGCATGGTCTCCTTCCCCATCTCCTTCATCATCCTCCTATCATAGTGTGAAAGAATACCTACAAATGAAATCCACTCATGACAAGACACCATAATTATGATAAACCCCTAATATAACATGTTTCATGAAATCACTTGTTAGGGTTGGAAGTAGTGACTAGTTGATTGACTGACTCATGGACTGCACAGTCTCATAAGTCAAGGTCCGAGACTAAGGCTTGAGACTTTGCAATGAATAGTTTTGGAGGCTTGGGAAGAGGGACTGCGTAGTTGAGGGACTCAAGGGCTCAATCTGGAGGCTTGAGGCTTAAGACTACACAAGTGCAATTCTGAAGGCCTAGGTTGAGTGACTAGATAGTTGAGAGACTCAGGAGGTCAAGCTTGAGGCTTGAAGTTGCCCAAATTGCAATTCAAAGAGGAGAACATGCTGGTAAATTATGCAATTGAGGGGTTCAAGGGCTCAAGATTGAGACTTGAGGCTTAAATTTTCCCAATGCACAGTTCAAGAGGGATAGAGGCCAAGTGATTATGCAATTGTGTAGTTAAAAATCTCAAGGCCAAGGCTTGATGCTTGAGATAACACAGTGCATAGAGAAGGCTAGCCGGAGGAAAGGATTGTGCAGTTCTAGAGCTTAAGGACTAGGATTGATCATAGAGAATGTGCAATGTGTGGTTCTTGGAGGAAGATGCTATGCATTGCATAGTTACAAGAGACAAGGTTGTTGCTTGAGGACTGAGACTGTGCATTGCACAGTTTAGGAGGGTTGGATGAGGCTAGGTGGCCTAGTCAGGGAGTTCTCCTAGTTTTGATTAAGTGTGGGATCAACCAGGTGGAGCTGGGAAAGAACAAGCATTGAGCATGATCACACACTTAGATCACTTGATGAAATAACATAGGACCCTTAGAACACATGAAGAACATACTTTCCTTAATGTGACAACATTACGACAACTCACTCCAGGTGCGACACTAAATATACACTTTGTGACGATAGTGACGATACTTGTGTGACAATAATTGAAACTTTGGGAATGAGTGTGATACATGTATACATGGTAATAACGAATCATTAGCACCAAGGTTAACCCTTTAAACAAACCAAAAGTATATTTTATATGAAGAGAGACACTTTCCATGCCAAAATATGACATTTTCTATATGAAAAGAAAAGTCTAAATGAAACTTGTGAATCATTTTTGAATGAAAATGAAAGTGACACATGTTAGAATGAAGATAACATGAAATGAAATGATTAAAGTAAAATCGATCAAAAGTAATAGTCAGAAACATGAAAATGACACTTGCGAAATCGAAGGTGCGCAAAATCGACAATTTGAAAAACTCACCGTAATAGAAGTACAAATGCAGCTAGAAGTGAGAAATTGTAAATGATAATGCACAGTGAATGTAAAAATGGGTTAAAAATTGCACATGAACTTTCTTGTTGGATTGTGCTAGTCTTGTTCAATCTTGCATAAGAAATGCACTCATGAATTCGTTACGGATTGAGCATGTGTGAGCAGGCGAATTTGACACTTATAATCCAAGAAAGGAACACAAAGACTTAACGGAGCCTTAACCAACCAAGAATTGAATATAGAACGATTGATCGTAATATCCAGATTAGGCTTCAAAATTCAAATATAGGCGAATATTTGGAGGGTGCTTTTTGCAGTGGAAACACATGGCGACACATTGGTAGAACTCTAGCTTCTCTGCCTTGGTAAATTCTTTCCCGTAGGGTCTAGTTCTTTAGGGGGTATTGATACATCATTCAAATCACTTTGGTTTCCCCGCTTACCCCATGCATAAACATAGTCTCATTTGTCCTTCCTTAGTTGAACACAATATTAGAGATATCCATATCACAATGTTTCAAATCAGGAGAAGGGTAATATAATCCATGAGCTTTAGATTTTTAGATTATATTTTTTCATCTCTGGTGTCACTCCACTACTAGCAGGCCTGGATAATACCATGACAGAGTCACTTCAAGAACACAAACATTTTTCTACTTCGAATGAGATTGGAAAGCACCCTGTAAAGGAAGCCTTTCTCTTCTTTCACCCTTTATTTATTTATTTATATAGGATTGTGCATCGATGATTATTCATTTCATGGGGTGGAAGAGGGATTCTAACTTATTGATAGAAGAAGAGGTTTCTCCTTCAGAGAAGCATATGTAAGACCTCTGATATTGGTTTTCTCATTTAGATTTCCCCTTGTCCTTCACTACATGATTGGATTAGCATGGAAAACATCGAAATGTAAAGAATCAATCATAGGGATGATTTTTATAGAATAGACACGGATATCATGGTTCAATGCAAATATTTCCTTACACAAGGATCATATATTCCCTCAGAACATCATCAACCAAAGGATAACCAAGACACAGAAGAAGGAATGAAGGTTAGCCAAATGTTGCAGTTTCATGAAGCCCTTTTCTATTTTGCCACGTCATCTTTCGATCCAAATGGAACATCCTAAAAGAAGGCAAGACTAAAAACAAAGTGAGAGTTAATAGTTAGAAAACACAAGACATACTATAGAAAATGAGTGGAGGATGAATGTGTAGGTGAAATAATATGTAGTTAGATCTATTTCTAACCTAACCAGCTAGAAGGTCAGGGTCATGCATAATGAAATTTCTAGTGTAGCCACCGTAGCTTCTCCCGACCTACATTCGCAATGATATAAGCAATTAAAACACATATAAAAAATGTGCAATGGAAAATATAAGAGCTTAAATAAATTGCACAAAAAATTGAAGGCCTTTCCTATCAACTGAAAGATATGTCATCACCACTACCTCTAACCAGCTTGCATTCTTACCTTTTTGGTGAAAACCAATATTAAACACACCTCAGAAGCTTCTTGCGAATGTATATTTACCTGTACTACTCACCTTAACAAGCATAAGAAAAAATTGAAACTTTTTATCTATGATAGAGCTTTCCAGGTAAGATTTCTCCAACCATTCAGCGATTGGATTGTAAAATTTGAGACAATCCTCTTGAAAACCCTGAAATCCTTGACAAGATGAATTTTCAATTAAAACTGCGGGATCAGGATGAAAACCTTACAAGGAAAAATAAGTTTGATCATATTTAGAAGGTTTTTCAAGATAGTGAGGGCCTGACATGACCATAAGTGAAGGCTGACGTGCCTCAACTTCTTGAAGGGTATCTGAATTATGAGATAAACCATACAGATTAATCAATGTGATACAACGTTCATCAGATATACTGGTGGGAACATGACAAAATGAATGATAGTTAATAACATGATCATATGGACCATTTGTGAGGTGAGATTCTCGATTGGAAGATAATAAAGATAGATCAATTTGAACATATTTCCAATTTCTTTGAATGATAGAATCATCTTCCTCGCATGATGGATGTAACAAGCCATTTCTTTGTGATTGGTTACCCTCTACACTAACATCGTAATTGTTATAGGAAGTGAAAAGGAATGCTAGTATAGAAAACACATGAAACCAATCAGGATACAATGATAGAAGAATAATTTGATTTGAAAAATAACTCATGCATTCATTAGTACTCAAAAGGATTTGAGGTGTGATGGAGAAAAATATTAGCAGTATAACATTCACAAGAAAAACCAAGAGTTTACTATTCTGAAATGGATCTGATAGACATGATTATTTCAGCAAAATATAGTCTTTGAAATAATCAACTTCGCAGTTCCATGCTTCTATGAGAGATACACACTCCAAACCTGAGTTAAGAATAATAGCCTTGCATGGAGATGAATCAACTAAAATAGAATTTGAATCCAACCATAAATTGAATCTTGAAAGTTCGAAATATTATATCTGTAACGCTAAACATATTTCAAGGAGGAATTTAAATAGAGTGTAACCATGCATAAATTAGAGTTTTTCAAGGAATATTAGACTTGACTTAGTTAAGGGATCTTACTGTAGGTTTTAACCCTATACAAAAATTGTCTACAAATGAATTCTTCAAATAGAAAAGTAAACAAGGATGAGAACATAAAACAAAAATAAATGGAGATTCCCCCTTAGATCCCGAAAGCAAGACTACCAGATTGATTTTTCATTATGTTCCTTTCAATGTTATACCCCACACACACACAGACACACAGATATATATACATGTTGAAGCATTCATAAACTCCAATGCATTAACCCTGGATTAAAATATAACCATAGTTCCCTTGACCGAATCTACAAAATACCATGGGTAGAAAACCATCATGCCCAAAACCATGTACACAAACCATGCACAAAACCATGGGTAGGTTTTCCCACCATCTTTGGGACCTCCCCCCATCCTTGGGTCTGCCAAAATATTATTGGGTCCACACAAAAAAACTTCCTAGGGCACTACCCCGAACCCTGTGTATGGGGGCTACTGCCCCCCTACAAATTCCCCCATTAGGGGGGGGTTGTTGCTCCTGTTGTGCCAGGTGCAATGTAAAACACATCTAACTTGTCATGGAAAGAATATAACACACACCCAACATTCTCCCACTTGTTTTTTCTTTCCACATAGGGGGTCACAAGAGGGCGAGTCATTGGTCCAGCCCTGCAACACCCATAATTTCTCTACACCAAGGAAGCTTCTTAGTGCTCACATACTTTGTCAATCCATCTACAACATTCTTCAAAGTGTCCACCTTTACTAGAAACACCTTTTTGTCCTCGACCATATCCTTCACAAAATTATACCGAACATCAATGTGCTTTTTCTTTGAATGATAAGTGGGGTTCTTTGCTAACAAAATTGCATTTTGGCTTCCACAGTCTACCCTTATAGCTCATTGTACCAACCCCATACTTGAACATAATCTATGCAACCAAACTTCTTCCTTGCTTGCATTAATGGCTGCCATGTATTCTACCTCTATAGTTGAAAGTGCCACTACAGACTGTCTCTTTCTCATCCAATTGACTGCTCCTCCAAATGGGTTAAACACATACCCACTTGTAGATCATCCTTGATCTAGATCTCCAACCCAATCCGTATCAATAAAGCCATGAATTTCCAAAACTTTGTCCAATCCCAGTCTTCCTTGGTAGCACAAGCCATAGTCACTAGTCCCATGCAAATACCTGAAAACCCACTTCACTACAATCCAATGCTCCTTCCCTGGTTTTGACATAGACCTTCTCCATACTCCCACTACATGTGCAATTTATGGTCTAGTAAAAGCCATTTCATACACTAGGCTACCAACTGCACTGGCATATGGAACACGGGACATGTCATCTTCCTCTTCTTATGTCTTGGGACACTGTTCAGTAGATAACTTTACACCTAGAGGAATAGGAACCTTCACTGGTTTAATATCATGCATATTAAACTTCTACGATATTGTCTCGACATATTTCCTCTGGTTTAACTAGTGCTTCCTCTTTGCCCAATCTCATTTAATTTCCATGCCCAAAATATAGTTTGCAACACCAAGCTCTTTGATATAGAATTTGGAGGACAATTGGGACTTCAAATCCTGGATAATTTCCTTGTCATTTATAATCAGCAACATATCATCCACATATAAGACCAAATAATAACATGGTCACCAATCAATTTAAAATACACACAGTGATTCACTTTTCTCCTTGTGAAGCCAAGTCCACGTATATATGTATCAAATTTATGATGCCACATCTTTGGTGATTGTTTTAACCCATAAAAAGACTTTTTTAACCTGCATACCAGTTCGTTCTTACCCTTCACTAAAAAGTCTTCAGGTTTCTTCATATAGATATCTTCTTCCAGATCCCCATGAAGAAATGTTGTCTTCACGTCCATTTGTTCTACCTCAAAATCAAATGCAGTAGCAACATATAAAAGTAATCTAATAGAAGCTAGCTTGGCAACAGGAGAAAAGATATCACCAAAATAAATTCTTGGCACCTGGGAATAACCTTTCGCTACCATCCGAGCTTTTTATTTCTACACCTTGATTTCTATGTTCATCTTCTTCTTAAACACCCATTTTCTTCCAATGGGTTTCCTTCGAGTCGGAAACTCCACCAAATCCCAAGCCTCATTTTTTTCCAAAGATGCCATTTCATCAAACTTGGCCTCTTTCCAGAGTTGTCCATCCTCTGAATCTACTGCCTCCCTGACAATTTTGGGATCATCATTAGTAATAGATAAAGTAAAATTTGAATAGAAAGTAGATGGAATATACATTTCTGGCTTCCTTCTCTCTCTAATTGATCATCTCAAAACTGGAGTTTGTGGCTCTTCCTCTTTTGATTCATGTTTTTCTATAGAGTTTTATTCTTCCTCCTTTAGCTCAAAATCTATATTTTCAGGATCCTTTCATAGGAACTCATGTTTAATAACATCTTTCACCTTTCTAAACACCACACCTTGGTTGTACACAACCTTCCTTGTTTCTGGGTTCCAAAGCTTATAACCTTTTAAACCACCCTTTTACCCAATAAAGATATGCTTTTCAGATTTACTATCCAACTTCATTCTTTTCTCCTTTGGAACATGCACATATGCATCACAGCCAAATAACCTCATATGTGAAAGAAAGGGTTTCTTACCATTCCATTACTCATGTGGAATCTTATCCTCCAATGTTGATGAAGGTGATCTGTTAATCAAGTAACATGAATTATCCACTGTCTCTTCTTAGAATTCTTGTCCTAACCTGACACCACTGAGCATTCTTCTTTCCTTTTGCATCAATGTCCTATTCATTCTTTCTGCAACTGCATTTTGCTCGAGTGTGTGTGGATTATTCTTTTGCTTTTCTATACCACACTTCTTACAGAACTCTTCAAATTCCTTATTGCATAACTCTCCACCATTATATGTCCTCAATACCTTGATCTTCTTCTCTGTTTGATTTTCCACTAAAGCCTTAAATTCTTTAAACATGTCAAATACTTCATATTTCTTCCTGAGGAAATATATCCATGGATTCCTTGAGAATTCATCTATAAGTGAGACATAGTACATATACTTACCCAATGATGGAACTTACACAATTCCAAACACATCATTGTGCACAAGCTCCAATATCCCTTTTTCCCTCTTAGCAGCATAGGGGAAACTCACCAAATTTTGCTTCCCATATACACAATGTTCACAGAAATCGAAATCCAGAGAGAAATTATACATACCTTCTACCATACCATTTCCATGTTGTATATGAAGGTCCTTATCTCCAATATTTCCAAGCCTTTGATGCCATAGCATGGACTTTTCTCCATAGACCATTAGGCTTTCTTCTCCACTTTCAGGAACCATTGAACTGTTGCACCCATCAAGTGCAGTGTTACCCAAAATCTTGTATAGATTTCCAATCCGAAATCCCCACATCAATGCTAGTGCTCCCCAAACCATCTTACAGGTATATTTCTAAAACACTATTTTTACACCTGCATCATCCATCTCTCTTATAAAAATCATATTTCTTGCCAATATAGGAATATGTAGAACACCAGAAACTGTTCTAATCCTTCCACCTTGTGAATTTAGCTTGACATTTCTATGTCCAATGATTCTGGCCTTCCTATCATCCTCTAAGAAGACATCAACACCATCATATTTCTCGTACTCACATAACCACTCCCTATGGTGATGGGGTGGTTGCGGGTGTAAGGGATAATCATTCTAAACGAGTGACTATCGTTTCTAATTCAGGTGGAAGTACTTCTCGGCTCTCCCCTGGAGTTTCAGTCATTAACCTCCAAATTTTGCTTTGCTTCTAAAAAATGGCCGACTGTTAAATTTTATTGGAAATATATCAGCCCTTCAACAACGACGGAATCGAAAGGAACTTTAATCTTCAGTTTATATCCTTATCACATCTGTCTTTTCCCACAACATCGTATCGGACTAACTCTATGCCGTTGATCTTAAGCGCATAGGATTTGACGTGTTACGGGCCTTCAAACAACTCAAAGTTTACGAATGGTCTCAACCCTGGTATTTGACTATGATGTAGGTGGTTGACCATGAGATCGATGACTAGGAGCGAGTACAGGTCTTCAGTCATGATCAAAACTTCTGTACTCTCCTACTCTCGTAGGTGTTGATCTCCACCGTTCAATCGATCTCTCCAATCCAATGACTAACGGAGATATCGAGTGGATTACTTACCTAATGGTTACCCACCCGATAAAGTAGTTTTCCTCTCTCCTTTGGCTGCTACGTGTCGAGCGATGAATGGAATCCGGTGAACACCTCGAGTTACCACTTACCACCTTTTGATTATGCGATAGACTAATTTCTGTACAAAAACCACCTTGTCACTCATTAACCTCCGCACTTGTCTGCCATGTGATGACCGTTGATCTGTTGATTTGTTGATCAGACAGCTTCCGCTCTTCCTTTGAATTTAGAGCAAATTTATCAATCTTTTCTCATTCCGCTATGATTTTAGTGCTTCCTCTAACTTTAGCTTTTATCTATTGAACTCAAAATATCACTAACTAAAGCTCTGGGGTTTCAAAATACATTCGATTTATCGCAATACACAGTGAATGAGGGTTTAAACGCGATAATACAAGATCATACAGAACTCTAATTATATAGGCCAAACCGGAAATTAACAATGTTCAAAGACATTTCAAAGGAAATTCCAACCTCCGGGATTGACCATTCATGTACAAAATACATAGAAACACAAAGAGATTATGAATTTTTACAGTCTAATCCTCTACAACCATATCCCTTTTTCATTAATTCATAACTTACATAAATACATGTACATACAACAACTTGATCCTAAATCAAAGGACTGAAACTGCCTAATCCTATCTAATCTGATTTATTTTCTCCTCAAGAATCTCAACTAGATCTAACTACTTGAAATTATTACAAGGTAATCCAAAACCCTAAATTATAGCCAAAATCCTATCTAGAAAGCTTTGTAAAGTGACAGCTAAAGGATCCCACTCCTTTGCTTATAATTTTTTTTTTTTTTTTTTGTATTTTTGGAATAAAATTTGAAGTCTTTTGTCTTCAAGCCTCATGCTCCTGCATCAGACTCCTGAGGACAAAATTCTTCATGGGCTCCTATCCATGAGCTCTTCTACAGAACTGCCCAACTTCGGTAGCATGGACTCTGTCATCCAGGTAGCTTCAATAATTGGTTGATCCTTCCATTTGACCAAATACTGAAAATACTCCTGTCCCCTTGTCCTTTTAAAAACTCTCTTATCCAATACCTTCTCTGGCTACATTGCCCTTGCTATAGGTAATTGTTTTACCCAGTCAATTTCCTGTTATTCCTTGTCTTATGTTGTTTCATCTGTATTTCTGTCTTCATACCTATACAAATCAGCAACATTGAAAATTGGAGATATTCCAATATCAAGGGGAAATTCAATTTCATAGGCATTTGCAAAAAACTTCCTCAAGACTCTGCATGGTCCAATGTTCTTAAATTTTAACTTGTTATACTCCCTTTTTGGAAATTTTTTCTTCCTCAAGTGTGCCAAAACCAAATCTCCAACCTTAAAATTAACTTCTCTCTTCTTCAAATCTGCTCTGTTTTTGTACTTTATGTTGTTGTCCTGTAACTGTTGTTTTACCTGTTCATGTATTACTTGAATCTCTGAAGCAAAATCTTCCCCTTTTTCACTTCTCATTTCAGCTTTACCCAAGTCTCTTAATTCAGACACTCCCCTTGGGTTCATTCCATAAACTATATGGAATGGACTCTTCCCTGTACTCTTGTTAGGAGAATCACTATAAACATATTCAGCATGTGCCAAAACTTGATCCCACTGTTTTAGATGTTCACCTACAAGACTTCTCAAAAGATTACCCAAGCTTCTATTTACAACTTCAGTCTTCCCATCAGTCTGAGGATGATAAGCAAAACTGAAACTCAATTTAGTACCAAGCTTCTTCCATGAGTTTCTCGAGAAATATCCAACAAATTTGGTGTCCATGTCTAAAACAATGCTCTTAGGTAACCCATGCAATCTTACAATGTCTTTGAAAAATAGATTAGCAATATGAGTGGCATCACTGGTCTTATAACATGGAATAAAATGTGCCATTTTAGAAAATCTGTCACCTACAACATAAATTGAATCATTTCCTCTTTGATTTTTTGGTAAACCCAAAACAAAATCCATACTTACCATATCCCAAGGTCTATCTGGAATAGGTAATGGAACATACAAACCTATTTTTTGTCTCCTTCCCTTTGCATACTGACAAACTTTACAATTTTTTACATACTTCTCCACTTCAAACCTTATCTTTTGCTAGAAGTAAAACTGGTTGAACTGCTCATAAGTCTTGTCTACACCAAAATGTTTTCCAAGTCTACCACTATGTTTCTCCTTGATCAAATTCTCTCTCATAGAAAAATTTGGTATGCATGGCTGATTTCTTTTCAACAACAACCCTTCTTGCAAGAAAAAATCCAACCACTTACTTCTGTCTAACAAACAAGATTTTTACAATCTTCAAATGCCTCTTTAAAGTCTAAATCCTTTTCATATAATTCCTTAAGAAAATCAAAACCCAACACTTGAATTTGACTTTCCTGAACTAAAATACTTTTTCTGCTTAAGGCATTTGCTACCTTGTTTGATTGGCCATTTATATACTTCAATAGAAAATTAAAACTTTCAAGATATTCTACCCATTTTGCATGTTTCTGACTAAGCTTTGGATGTTGCATAATGTATTGCAATGCATGGTTGTCTGAATAAAGTATAAGCTCTTTAGACATCAAGTAATGTCTCCACTTCTTTAATGACAGCACAACTACATAAAATTCCTTGTCATAAGAAGAATATTTCTTCTTTGATTCATTCAGTTTTTCACTGAAATAAGATACAAGTCTGTCTTCCTGACTTAAAACACCTCTAATAGCTTCTCCAATAGCATCACATTTCACTTGAAAAGGTTTATTAAAATTAGGCAAAATCAAAATAGGTTTCTCAGTGATCTTTCTTTTCAACAACTGGAAGTTCTTTTCTACTTCAGTAGTCCATCTAAATGGTTGTCTGTCCTTCTTTATAGTATCAATAATAGAAGCATTGATCTTACTAAAATTCCTTATGAATTTCCTATAAAACTAGCATGACCATGAAAACTTCTTACTTCAAAGATATTTTTTGGTGAAGGCCACTCCATAATTGCTTTGATCTTCTTTGGATCCATCTTTAACCTATCAGCAGAAACAACAAAACCCAAATACATCAACTCCTATTTCATAAATGAAAATTTATTTAAATTTAACAATAATTTCTCTTGTTGTAGCCTCTATAAGACATACTTCGGATGTCTCACGTGCTCCTCTTTTGATTTATTGTAAACTAATAAATCATCAAGATATACTATGACAAATTTACCTATAAATTCTTTCAAAACTTCATTCATGAGTCTCATAAATGCACTAGGTTCATTTGACAATCCAAAAGGCATCACTGGCCATTCATACAATCCTTCATTGGTCTTAAAAGCAGTCTTCCACTCATCCCCTTCTCTAATTCTAATTTGATGACAAACACTTTTTAAATCTAATTTTGTAAAATATCTTGCACCACTCAAACAATCCATCAAATCTTCAATTCTAGGTAAAGGAAATTTGCACCTGATTGTTATCTTATTGATTTCTATTGAATCAGTGCACATTCTCTAGCCTCCATCTTTCTTTGGACTCAGCACTGTTGGCACTGCACAAGGGCTCAAACTCTCTCTAATTAGTCCTTTATCTGACAGTTCCTGAACCTGTTTCCTGATTTCTTCATTCTCTATGGGAGTCATCCTATAAGCTACTTTATTAGGTAGATTTGATCCTAGAATAAAATCTATACGATGGCTGATTTTCCTAATGGGTGGTAACTCATTAGGAAAATAATCTACAATGACAACACAATAATTCTCTAGCAGCAATGTATGATTAACACCATCTTTACTGAACTTATATGTGTTCTTCTTTCCATCATGCATAGCTCCTCTGTCGTACTGCCAAGGTCTTCCCAACAATATGTGACATACATCCATAGGCATCCCATCACATAGTATTTTATCTTTGTATTTTCCCAATTGCAACTCCACTTCACACTGTTCCTTCACTAACAACTGATGTCCTTTTTGAAGCTATGACACCTTGTAAGGTGTTGGATGTTTCTTTGTCTTCAACTTCAAATTCTCCACCACTTTAGGAGAGACCAAATTATCAGTGCTACCACTATCAATTATCATTTGGCAGCATTTTCCTTGAACCTTGCACACAGTCCTGAACAAAATATTCCTCTGTGCCAGTTCAACAACTTCCTTTGCTGGCTTTACCAAAACTTTGTTAACTACCAAAGTTTCCCCTCCTTCTGGTACATTTTCTTCTTCTGGCACCTTTTCTACTTGTTCTTCAGTCTGAACAACAATTTCATTTCTCTTATTTGTTCCTACATTTTCTAGGCACTCATAGGTTCTGTGTCCCAGTTTGTTACACCTGTAACATCTAATTTCTCTGACTCTGCCTCTGCCTCCTCTAACTCTGAAAAAACTCCTTCTGCCACTTGCATTAGCTTCTGTGGGTTTATGTTGACTTGAGCTATTGCTAGCTCCATCTCTAGGTATTGTAGATCTTCCTCTACCACCTTGACTTCCCCTTCCTCAGAAAGTACCTATATTTCTAGCAGATTGCTTCCTCATGAGTTTTTCTTCAGCCTTCAATACCATCTGATAAGATTCTTCTACTGTTTTAGGAGACAACACACTTATCTCCTTTGGAATCTCCATTATGAGACCATTTACATATCTTGCAACCTTCTCATATGTATCTTGAATTTGTCCAGATCTTATGCTCACTTTATAGAATTCCTCTATGTATTCTTTTACTATCATAGACCTCTGTCTAAGGTTCTGCACCTATCTAAATAATGTCTGCCGATAATCACTTGGCAAAAACTTACTTCTGAACTTTGCCACCATCCTATTCCAATTTTTAATTGGTTGTTTACCAAGTCTCCTTCTCTCTGCTTGCACTCCATCCCACCAAAGTGTTGCATGTCCCTTCAATTTTGTGACAGTAAATTTCACTCTCTTTCCTTCTTCTGTTTCTTCATAATTAAAGAATTTCTCCATGTCATTAATCTAGTCTATCAAATCCTCAGGATTTAAACCTCCTATGTAAATTGAAACCTCAAGTCTGGGTTTAGATGTGGATCTCAACACTGACCTAAAGAATCTCATTTCAAGAGTCACATCTGCAGGTTCCTCTTCTTCTGCAACTTCAACTTCAGGCTCACTGACATCTCCAGCATTTGCATCTCTTCCCATTTCTACCACTTCTAATATAGCTTGCATCTGTTGCATAGCTTCCAACACTTTAGCATTTACAACTGGTCTTCCTCTTTGACCACCACCACGTCTTCCTCCAACTCTAACATCCATATTGGATTTCTCTGATCTTGGAGATCCTGATCAGTGTCAACAAGCTACTCTGATACCACTAATGATGGGGTGGTTGCAGGTGTAAGGGATAATCGTTCTAACCGAGTGACTATATTTTCTAATTCAGGTGGAAGTACTTCTTGGCTCTCCCATGGATTTTTAGTCATTAACCTCCAAATTTGGCTTTGCTGCTAAAAAATGGCCAACTGTTAAATTTTATTGGAAATATATCAACCCTTCAACAGCGACGGAATCAAAAGGAACTTTAAAATTTGGTTTATATCCTTATTGCATCAGTCTTTTCCCATAACACAGTATCAGACTAACTCTCCCCCGTTGATCTTAAGCGCACAAGATCCGACAGGTTATGGGTCTTCAAACAACACGAAGTTTACGAATGGGCTCAACCCTCGTAGTTGACTATGATGTAGGCGGTTGACCATGAGATCGACAGCTAGGAGCAAGTTCAGGTCTTCAGCCACGATCAAAACTTTCATACTCTCCTACTCTCGTAGGTGTTGATCTCCATCATTCAATCGATCTCTCCGATCCAACGGCTAACGGTGATATCGGGTGGATTACTTACCTGATGGTTACCCAACTAATAAATCAGTTTTCCTCTCTCCTCTGGCTGCTAAATGTCGATCAATGAAGTGAATCGAGTAAACACCCCGAGTTACCACTTACCAACTTTTGATCGCCTGATAAACTACTTTTTGTACGAAAACCACCTTGTCGTTGGTTAACCTCCACACTTGTCTGTCATGTGATGACCGTTGATCTGTCGATTTGTTGATCAGATGGCTTCCACTCTTCCTTTGAATTTAGTGTGAATTTATCAATCTTTTCTCATTCCACTATGATTTTAGAGCTTCCACCAATGTTAGCTCTTATCTATTGAACTCAGAATATCATGAACTAAAGCTCTAGGGTTTCAAAATACATTTGATTTATCGCAATACACAGTGAATGAGGGATTAAATGCGATAATACAAGATCATACAGAACTCTAATTATACAGGCTAAATTGGAAATTAACAACATTCAAAGAGTCACATTTCAAAGGAAATTCCAACCTCTGGGATTGACCATTCATGCACAAAATAAACAAAAACACAGAGAGATTATGAATTTTTATAGTCTAATCCTCTACAGCCAAATCCCTTTTTCATTAATTCAGAACTTACATAAATACGTGTACATACAACAACTTGATCCTAAATCAAAGGACCGAGACTACCTAATCCCATCTAATCTGCATGATTTTCTCCTCGAGAATCTCAACTAAATCTAACTACTTGAACTTATTACAAGGTAATCCAAACCCCTAAATTCTAGCCTAAATCCTATCTAGAAAGCTTTGTAAAGTGACAGCTAAAGGATCCCACTCCTTTTCTCATAAACTTTTTTTTTGTATTTTTGGAATAAAATTCGAATCCTTTTGTCTTCAAGCCTCATGCTCTTGCATCATATGGGGAATGAAGTGAAAGGATGCACATGAGTCAATCAACCATGCCTCATGATCTACATGTGTACTTGAAGAAGAAGCCAATTACACAACCCCACCTTCATCTGAGGTGGTTTTTGCCTCTATAGAAGGAGCATCATCATATACTTTTCCTTTCTCATGAGATTTAGATATACAGTCCTTTTTGTAGTTCCCTTCCTTTCCGCATTTCCAGCACACCTTTATAGGTTTTCCTAGAGATTTAGATCTTCCACTCGAGGACCTATTTTTGTTTATGTTCTAGGACTATCCTTGTATAGACAAGGCATCTCCATTATGGCTCTCCATATTTTTTCATCTCATCTCCTCCGATAGAAAGGATGCGACTCTTTGGTCAAACATCAAGGTAGTTATATTACTACTTATATCAACAACTAGACTATCCCATGAATCTAGTAGAGAACACAAAAAATTGATGCACTTATCTTCATCTAAAATTTTTATATCAATAGATAATAACTGGCTTACCATAGTATTGAACGCATTCAGACTCTCTGTTACCAAGTCTACATCCTTCATCCTCAGGTTATAGACCTTTTTTCGCAGGAATAGTTTTTTCACTAGAGACTTATATTGGTACAAAGTCCCTAACTTGTCCTACAAATCCTTCATCGTAGCTTCCCCTGATAAATTCAACAATATTTAATCTGATATACATTACCATATTATGTTCTCTGCCTTCTGATCCAACTTCACCCAGTCTGTTTTTTACATTGTCGTTGATTTAGTACTTGGATCTACTACGATCCACTAATCTTTATCCACCACCAAATCCTCCATCATGAGTTTCCATAACTCAAAAGTTTGTCTATTGAATTTCTCGATCTCTATCTTTCCACTGTTTGCCATCTTCTTTCACCGCAAGAATCGATCCGAAAGATCCCCCACTAAACAAGGTCTACCACGGGCTCGAGAAAAATCCATCAGCAACAAAGACGTCCCCTTAAAGCTAAAACAACTATGATACCAAATGTAGGTTTTAACCCTATATAAAAATGGTTTGCAAATGAATTCTTCAAATATAAAAATAAACAATGTTGAGAATAGAAAACAAATATACACAAATATTTTCCCCTTGATCCCAAAATCGGAACTACCAAATTGATTTTCCATTATGTTCCTTTCAATGTTATAATACACACACACACACACGTATATATACAAGTCAAAGCATTCATAAGCTCCCATCCATTAACCTTGGATTAGGACATAACCGTAGTTCCCTCAAACGTATCTAAAAAATACCATGGGCAGAAAACCATCGTGCCCAAAACCATGTGCAAAACCCATGCACAAAACCATGTGCAGGTCTTCCCACCACTTTTGGGTTTGACCAACTAGTCATGGAAAGAATTTAACACACACGCAACACATATCAGAGTTTCGAGATCTTGACATAACCATCAATGGAAGTCGAAGTGCCTCGAATTCCTAACAAGTCCCGAAACATTCAAGGATTGTAAAATCACATTTTGAAACCAGATCATGCATGGTGTAAGGATAGCTACTACCACAAATTTCAATAAGACCAATACCAACCAGATGGCATCCATCTCTATCATTAACTTGATCGGATTTTACAACTTTGACAACCAAATTTCTCAAGTCAAAAGATTCTTCTGATTGTAAATCTAGAGATGTATGAATCAGACAAATTTCATAAGCAAACTTATTTGAAGATTTACCCTCATCCAAAACACAAAATGGTAAGGGATTGAGGGGATACTAAATAATTTAATTGTTTTATCTTTCATCATTGACAACCTCACTACCTTGTGTTAATTGAGAAGTTGACTCATCAGATGAAGAAATTGAAGAGAAAGGAGTACCCTCATCACAAGTTGATACATCACAAATGATGGAGCACAAGGGATAGTGAGGTGAAGAGGAAGTTTCCATTAGAACATCTTCATTGACCGAATTAGATTCCAAATCTATTTCTTTAAAATCAACATATTTTGAAGGAACCTAAAGATTAGTTGGTGTGTTGGGTATTCATCATTGCATACATTGACATAGCCATCATCATCATAATGATTGTTGCCTAAGCCTATGGATCTGAGAAAATTGATTTCATTTAGTTCACTACCGATATTAGGATATTGCAAGTAATCCAAGAATGTAAGAGCATCATATTGATATGGGAATATCTGAAAAATAAAAGAAATATCGAAATAAGCTTCTCTTTTTTGCTCCTCTACCTGTGTATGTGATTTCATTTTACTAGATTGCAATTTGAACCAATAACTTAAAAACCAAGAGAGTGTGAAGAACTAGTTGGTGGAGAATATTGCTCAAATGGATCATGGTACGAAGAGTCATGACATGTAGATGAAAGAGGATGACAAATTTCCCTTGAAGAAGCAACACCTCCAATGGAACCATATTCAAGATTGAGGTTAAGAGAGCTAATTTCATCTTGAGGAATAAAAGGATTAGTCTTCACCCTAGGCTCCATGAACCATTCCAAGATTTCCTCCATTAGATCTTAATCATGAGAGGTGGATGAATGTTGAAGAGATGGATAAGTGATATAATTTGCTTATTTCCCAACTTCAACATTAACGCATAGAAGCACCTTGATCGATACTTAAAAAGTAGGAGGACAAGGAACAAAAGGAATATCTTGTTCCTCCTATGAAATTAGGGGTGTCTCGTGACTTACAAGAGTTGGAGGAGGAGAAACATTAGGAGGTTTAGATTCATTGTGTAAAGAGATATAAAACAAACACTCAAATTTTTGTTTAAAGAAATCCCAATTTGTGTCTTCTTTGGGAAATTCATAATAAAGGTGAAAGAATCGATTAGAAAAATCCTAAATTCATTCATTAGGTTCATTACTAGTTGATTAATCCTTTTTCAAGCATCTTGGTAATCATACTTATCAAATGAGAAATGAAGCTCCTTGATGAGGTGTTCAAGAGAATGAATGGAAGAATGTGGTAGAGTGTGACACCATCGTCTAACTTGACCTTCAAGTGTGAGGCAAAAAATAATACAAGCCACATCTTCACACTCAATTTCATAGTCTTAAAAAAAATTAAGGAAAAAGGATGCATGCTTGATAATGGATGTATTACCCTCACCATAAAACTTGAGTTGAGACAAGTAATTAAGAGGCTCATCAGGGATTGAAAGTTCACCAAGAAATAGGTTAGAAAAAAATCTCGAGAGTATGATTTGAGAATGAGCCATTTTAGATAAGAGGTTCAAAACAAACTCAACAAGCACAAATTGTTATCTACCCCTCCTTCTAGCACCATTTTGTTTATGGATCTATAAATCTATCAACCAAGGGGGTCTCCCCGATGTGAAGTCCCAATTAGACCTCACACCATTTGGAGTAGGAGCCCGATTCGGAGTATCGTCCTGGCTACCATGTATCCTTGTACATTTTCCTTGGCTATAAAGTTCAACAAAATAGAGTAATACAAAGTTATTTTTGGATCAACAAGTGAGTATGCCTTGTGAAATGTTCATCTATGGAAAGTATCAATGTCCTTCTACCGAAAAGGAAGAGAAAAGTGGGCCCTTTAAAAGACAAGTAATAATACTAATCTAGAAAAGTCTCACAAGCATATACATATGAATGAATCATTGATCAACCAATGAATTAATTCACAATGAAGCAACAATTATTAAAGCAACTACAACACACCTTCCACAAGATAAGCACCAAAGCCACTAAAATAGTAAAGATGAAAACAACATATATCACAAATATTTAAAGAATAGTCTTACAATATTCATGACATATGCATGAAAGAATGTTGGCTCAATGAGATTCTAAATTAAGTAAAAGTTCCAAGATACATCAAGATAGTCAACACCACTAGCCCCAATAGTGGAGCATTACGATAGTCACTTGCTTCTCGAAAACAATTACCTTCCTCTCCAATGCCAGGTAGGAGGAGCCAACGTGAAAATTCCTTTTGCATGTAAAATGAGGGTGTATATATAACAAATGGGGTGATGATTCACCTCCCTTGTGACTCTTGGACTACCCTCATGATTGTTTGACTTCTCTAAGACCTTTCAAATTCCTACATGACTTTTCACATTACATGGATGACTCTTGGATGTCCACTTTACATTATGTTTCGCTAATATTAAATTTACATAATCCAAAAAATGATGTGGCACATGACGACTCATGACATGACATGATGTGACACTGATGACATGGTAATGTTAAGTCACCCTTTGCTGCTAGTTTATTTGTCTTCTTAAAAGATGGTGCATTTTCTTCTTCTTCTTCCTCCTTATGACCTCAAGATAAGTTGTCTTCAATGTGATCTTGATATTTTTTCCTCTATTATAACCTCATGTTCCTTTGTCTTATCTCTTGATGATCATCTTGTTTCTTTAGCTCGACAGGTGTCTTCTATCATGGTCTCCTTCCCCATCTCCTTCATCATCATCTTGTCATAGCGTGAAATAATACCTGTGACTGCAATCCACTCATTACAAGACAACATCAATCCGATAAACCCCTAATCTAACATGTTTCATGAAGTCACTTGTTAGGGTTGGAATTGGTGATTGGTGTGGTGATTGATTCACAGATTATGTAGTTCCAAAGGTCAAGGTATGGGACTGAGCTTTGACAAAGTGCAATGCACAATTCTAGAGGCTTGGGTAGAGGGACTACACAAGTGAGGGACTCAAGGGCTCAAGCTGGAGGTTTGAGGCTTGAGACTATGTAGTGCATAGTTCTAAAGGCTTAGGTTGAGTGAATATGTAGTTAAGGGACTTAGGAGGTCAAGATTGAGGCTTGAAGTTTCCCAATGTGCAGTTTAGACAAGAGAATGGGTTAGGAAATTTCACAGTTGAGGGATTCAAGGACTCAATCTTGAGGCTTGAGGCTTAAAGTTTCCCAATGCGTAGTTCAAGAGGGACAAAGGCCAAGTGAGTGTGCAATTGTACAATTGAAGTGCTCAAGGATGGGAGAGATTGTGAAGTGACAAGAGACAAGGTTGTTGCTTGAGCACTGAGACTGCATAGTGTGCAGTTCAGGAGGGTTGGATGAGGCTAAGTGGCCTAGTCGGGGAGTTTTCTTAGTTTTGACTAAGTATGGGATCAATGAGATGAAGTTGGCCAACAACAAGACTTAAGCTTGATCACACACTTAGATCACTTGACGACACAACATAGGACACTCACAACACACTCACAACATACTTTCCTCTATGTGACAACATTGTGGAAACTCACTCCAAGTGCAACACTAAAGATACACTTTGCGACGACAGTGACGACGCTTGTGATAGTGCTTGAAAATTTTGGAATGAGTGTGATACATGTCTACATGGTAACAATGACTCATTAGCACCAATATTATTCCTTGAAACAAACAAAAAATACATTTAGATGATAAGAGACACTTCCCATGCCAAAAGACGACATTTTCTATCTAAAAAGAGAAGTGTGAACGACACTTGCGATATGAAAACGACAATGAAAGAGAAAAATGTCATAGCGAAGATACCACGAAAATGACACTAATTAAATTAAAATCAAGTAAAAGAGAAATTAAGAAACATGAAAATGAAACTCGTGAAAGTAGAGGTGCGCAAAAACGAAAGTTTGAAAAACTCGTCGAAATAGAAGTACAAACATGGCCAGAAGTGAGAAATTATCGATGAAAATGCGCACTGAGTATAGAAATAAATTAAAAATTCCACATGCACTCTCTTGGTGGATTGTTCTAGGCCTTTTCAAACTTGCATGAAGGAATGTGCTCATGAATTAATTACACACTTACAATGTGTGAGTAGGTGACTTCAACACTTATAATCCAAGAAAGGAGCTCAAAGAATTAACAGAGCATTAACCGATCAAGAAGTGACTAGAAAACCACCTATCACAAGATCCATAATAGACTCAAAAATTCAAGTATAGGAGAAATTTTGGAGGGTGCTTCTCACAACGACAATAGTATGCTATGTATTTTATTGCTTAATGCTTGCAACAAGTAACTTCTACAAGACATGAAGTGAATTTCAATGTTCAAATTAATATTTAATGTTTGATTATGTACATATTTAAGGAAAAAATATTATGGATAAATCACATCAATGTTTCAGGATAGACGTGTTTCGAACTCCTACTGAGGTTCATCAATATTTTCTAGCTAGAGTAGTGTCTATACATACAACTTATGATGTTGAAGTTCTAATGAATTAACAGAAGCATAAGTCCTTTAATAATCCAAAAGCATAATGGTTCTAGAAATTATGATATTGATGAACCTATTGAGAGTTGAAATAGGAAATAATGTATGATTGTATTCCTAAAAGGGAATAAAGAAGAAACAAATTGTAATCTACAAATTTAGTATTAGTGTCATTATTATATCCCCATGTGATCATTCTCATATATTTTTGAATCAATCCAACAATGGCTTTATCTCATTGGTGATATTAATAGAAAATTAATATTTCTACCATGGTTACATTCCCCATTCTCGTTGTGGGGTCACCTCCCTTAATGACATGAGTTGACTTCAGTCTGGGCATGTTTCTTGAAGGACTTCTAACATTCAAAGAAATATAATATTTAATCCATCATGCACTGATTTCTGCTTTATGTATGGATGAGAACCATTTACCATTTTTTCATATATTCAAACAAAACCCAAATTTTCTGCCTGATGATCCCAAGCTACATCAACAAGACTAGGATGAATCAACCATCTAGCTTAAATTCATGTGTCATCTATCATTTTTATCACTGATACATTCTGTTATTCTGAAAAATACAAAAAAATAGATTTGATCAAAACCTTTACAACTAGAAAAGCACAGGCAATCTTCAAAATGAATCATGAAAAAGATTTAGCTAACCAAAATTCTTTATATAATGTCCATGTTCCCTACCTGGGATCTACAAAAAGAGTTGTAAAATCATTTTTAAACTCTTTCTACTCCATTTGAACTTCATAAGGTGCTTCTTCGTGTTGAATGATATATGAGCACTTCACTTGCAAGCTAACAATACCAATATGGTCTATATCCACAAGAGGATTAACCAAGAAATAAAACATGCCCTTGACATCTCCTTTGTGGGTTGTTTCTATAATTACCTGAGAGTCGTAATCGGCTGAAACCACTTTCCTTACCATTTTATAGGGAAGAAAAATCCTATGTTTGAAATATTACATAAAACACAACATCACATACATAAAGACATATATTTCTCTCTCTTATTCGAAAGGAGGATTTATTTTGGCCCATAGTATTCTCAAGTTTAGAGGCTTCTTTTAATTTCAATTATTTGACAATTCAACAGCACAAGAATTTGTCTTAATCCTCATAGATGAGTCTGAATCTGCGAAGTCCATTAACCAAATGTTTATAAATTATTGCATAAGGAAAGGAAGAGATCAATGAGGAAGGAGTAGCCTATTACAATAACGTCATTAATGAACTCCTCCAGAATGGTTATATCCAATATTCTCACTTCATGTAGCTTGATTTATCTCACATTTAATGTAGCCTATTTATTAGGTTCTCGCCATGTCTTTATCTGAATGTTGTTGGTTGTAGGAATCTGAGAATTTATCATGTTGCCTCACTAGGATACTCCCCAGTCTCTCAGAGGATGAATATGGAGGATTTTTGAGTCCAAACATTGTGTATTATTTGGATTTATCCATCTTTTTATAGAAAAATTTGAGTTTCTATACTTTGATATACATGATCTATGGATCACTCATTTTTATGTTATGATATTATCATGCAAGAATGCTTTGACTACCTATGCAGAGGAATTTATCCAATTATTTGGTGATCGGGTTAAAAATTGGGTAAAATTCAATGAAACTTTTATGTATTTTACCTTAGGATATGATCTAAAAATTATTGCATTGTACCATAGGATATGATCTCAGAATTCTTGTTCCCAGCCTCTACAGTTTTCATAGACCTGATGTAGATGAAATGTACACAGTGTCCCATTTCATGCTTCTCACCTATGTAGTTGTTGTGGATGTCTATAGGAGGAAATACAGGGTAGAGTAGATACTCTACACAAAAGCCTACTAGAATTGAAGTTAAAATCCACTTTCATGATGGGTTTCTCAATTGGTCAACATGTACATTTATGTCAAAAGACCTCAGAGAACATTAAAGTGTTTATTTCTATAAAAATGGATTACAGGGGTTAAGATATAAACATTATGGCCATGGGAAGTGGTCTATTTTGAGGTTTGAATTTAGAATATATATTTGGCTTCTATACCTTCATGGTAAGAGATGCGACACGGGATATAGTTACCAGACATATTGCATAAAGGGCTACTACATTTGGGATCCAATCAGCCCTAACTTATGAGGGAATAGGATACCTAATTAACTCAAGCCTTAGTTTACTGATGACGATTTTATCATTTCCCATAGAAATAGTTTAATGAGGTAAACTTTTGGCCTTGTTTTGGACAAATGTTTTGGTTGATTTTGCCTAAAAACTGGTTAAAAATTAGGAAAATTGTAATTTAAAGTTGTTGAGTTCTAAATACCGAGGGGTTTTCCAGGGTGTTAAATCCATTTTTGCATTCAAAATATTATTTAAATAAGATTACATTGTGATTTCACCATGAACCAGATGGAATAGGATAACTGGTAGAGTACAATGATTAACCTCTTCCTCTATTTGTTTTCACTAAAATATTGCTCTCCAATTAATGCTAAACTTTATTGCAATTAAATGTAGATTTTGATGGCATATATGTAGCAGTTTTGATAATTGTACTATATTAGGATTATGATTTTCCATGTGATTTTGATATGTGTTATTCCATAATGCAAAAGGATTTTCACCCAATTTTCACAAAAATCTCACTATCCTTCTCCTTCCATATGATCTTCCAAAATTCATGGTTGAACTTTTATATAATATCTGAAAAGAAAAATCCTATCACCCTACTCCTTTATTAGCATCTTCCTAACTTGATAGTTGTGAATGATAATTGAGCCACTTGAGCATTCTCATTGTCTTAGTTGTCACTTAAAATGTACATCTATTCTGTGTTTGAAAAAGAAATGCAAACATATACCAACCAACCTAGCATATGTTAAGTAGCCCTGCCTCTTAGGCATTCCCATATAAGATTTACCATTGGAAGTTTTAGATATTCATCATACTGACTAAAACATTTGTAAAATACTTTTTGATCCTTCTCAACATTGGATAGCTCCAAAATTTGTATAAATATAAGCAAGTATATTTTACTTAATAGTGCTATAATTATATTATTATACTTGAAATGTGTGTGCGTTAAAAAAGTTCATTAATTTTTTGTTACTAGGTTCTCAATTTTAGATATGTCTTAAATTATTATCTAGACCCACAAAGGGAGATTAATAGTTGTAAAAATATATGCAGGTCGAGAAAAAGGGTTGTATAGAGCTTACAACATTAGTCTACAACTAAATGTATCCTTATTCATTATCTCGAGATGAGCACAATGTAGCCTGGAGAGAAGTTCATCTCATCCTCATATGGTATTACTTGTGTTTTATTTTAGGTCCTTACACTTCAATATAAGATTATTTTTTGGTTAACTTTATTTGAGGCTTTTGATATGTGCATAAATTTTCTATTATCATTTTTCCTTATTTGCTTGCAATAATATTTTCCACTTCTTTGTTTTAGCTATGCCTTAAATTATTAGTTGGACCCACAAAGAGAGATTAATTGTTGTAAAAATATTTGCAAGTCAAGTAAAAGGGTTGTATAGGGCTTGCATTAGTTTGCAACTAGAATTATCCTTATTCATCATCTTAAGATGACCAAAATGCAGCCTAGAGAGTGGCTGATCTCATACTCATATGGTATCACTCGTGTCGGGTTTTAGGTCCTTACACTTTAAAATAAGATTCTTTTGTGGCCAGTTGTTTTCGAGGCTTTTGTTGTGTGCATAATATTTTTATTATCATTTGTCATTATTTGTTTATAGTACTATTTTCCACCATTACTTCTTGTATGGTAGGTTTATCGAGTCAGTAACGTCAGGGGACTACCCATTTACAATGAGAGATAAGTTTGGTGATCATTTTCTAAGGTTCACACAAAAAGAAGAGAAAAACAAAAATATCGATATATGGTAGAACATTGACTATCAAACTTGAAGTAAAAGAATTCCATTAAAAGCCAAGTATTGGGATTTTGAGTCCTGACTATGAAACTTGCATGAAAGAAAAAAAACATAAAAATTTTAACATAAGAACTTGAAATACAGAAAATTGTTTTGAAGCAATCAAAAGATGCATAGACTATTACTGTCATCAAATACATAAGTTTCTCTTCCTTTATCATATAAGGCCTTTCTTAAATAAATCTCACACTGATCAACAATGTAAGTTCTTGTGTTGAGATGACAAAAAATGGGTAGGTTATGACCAAGTATCATGGGAAAGTTTAAAAAAACTGACCTTGTTATTTTATGTTCCAACTCCATCAAAAGATCCAACTTATGACTTAGTGTGGCCAAGGTACCAAATTCCACGCAATACAAATAGAGGCAAGACAAACATTCAAAAGCATGCAAAAAACTCTATAGATTAAATTTATAAATGTGAATATGACCTACAGATGCTTAGTTGTTTAGATATTTTAGTTTTACTCTCCTCCTTACAATGCTTTGTTTTTCAAACATGAAAACTAGAGTTTGATAGGAAATACTACTTTCCAACTCCTGATAGCATTAAGTGACTATTAAGATGTACTTAGGTTGTTCATCCAATATGTCAATAATGGAAATGTACTAAACCTCTTTATCCAGTGGGTCAATATAGAAAACTGGTATTTCATAATCTTATTACAAAATACCAAATGGTTATAAGTGGCTTCTTTAAGCTAATATCTCAACGAGGCTCATTCCATATAATCCCTTGATGTTTATTTTTTGCAAGTATTTCATACAATCCTTTTATGTTTCTTTTTGCAATCCATTCCATCCTTTTGTAACACTAATATAGAAGGTTTATAGTCAATTTAAAGTAAATGAACATATTTCACTCAATAGGTTCAAGGTAACTTGAACCTACCAATCACGAACCTTATCCAAAAATATGAACCTACAACTTTCACTAGCCTTGTCCAAAAAGATGGACTTTTCAATGCAATCATGCATAGATCGACTTGGAGGTGGTGGTGAAATCTAGTGAGAGTATACCAAACATATTGATCCAGATTTCTTTAGCTACCGAGATTAAACAAGATCTTTTACTTCTGTGATGTTAGCAAAATTTCATGTGAAAGAGCATAAACAACCACATGTGATTTTTCTAAAGAAGATGAAACATAACGAAAACCATCAAATCAAGAACACAAACACACATTGATAACGGAGTTCACCCAGTGTGGGTTATGTCTCCGACCCCTAGTGTCAACAGTGGAGAGGTCGCTTCATTAAATGTTACAAATGATGATGATGTACATGGTATATTATTTTTCATTACAAGTATAAATACCCTCAACCAGAGTGGCATGTATCTCCACGAGACTTTCTCATGGACTCTCACTCACATGCGAAAATTCCCTCAACAAGAGTGGCATGTCTCTCCATGAGACGTCCTATAGGAACTCTAACTCAAATGGGTCCTCCTTCAGCATGACAAGCTAATAAAATCTCGCATGATGTGCCATGAAAAGCTAATAAAATCTCACATGATGTGGCATACAAGCATCCCTCAATATAATGATAATCAGAGATCTCAACAACAAAAACACCATCTTATCAAATTAGAAGAAAAACATAACATAACTGCATCATATACCTCCACTCTTGGGGATGGCCTAAAAGTGAAAAGCCCAGCTACTGAAACAGACATCACTGCTGAATTTGTGTGACGAAATTGTGTTAAACGACTATAAAATTTTCCCCTTTTTGACACCGTCAAATTCTCGATCCTTAGGCATCTCGAAGATTCCCCCAAAGATTCCTTCTTGAAGATCGCCAAAAAATCTGCTACTCGGATGCATATTCTAAACACACCATTGCGGTCATTACGAAATTCTGTGAAAAATTATTATAAAGTTGGAAACATTCCACCTCTGTAAAAAATCAGCCTTCGAGGAAATCTTTTAGATTCCATAAGATTCTGCCAAGATTCCTTGTTGTTGGAAACCTGAATTTATGCTTCTCAGATGGGGAAAAAACTACACAGTTGGACTCCTAGCGAGAAAGCATGCAAAAATGGCTATAATTTTGTCAAATTCTGACACTGGCACCTCTAACCCTCTAAGGGAATCTTTTTAGCATCTCATGGATTTCGTCGCTCAGGGTTTCGCTGCCCAGGCTGCTCCTGGTTCCGCCGCTCCTCAATCGTCAGGGCACTGGGAAAATTATTTCAAATCTGATATAAATTTGCGGGAAGACTTAACAACGTGTGGGTCATTGGCCTATTGGTAAAAATGCCAAGTTGGGGCAGGGTGGTCAGGGATTCCAACCCCCGAAATGGTATGGCATGTTATTTATTAGAGGTTGGCATATATATTTTACGAATGGTGGTTAAAATCAGTACATAATCATTTGTGATTGTATATTAAATATGTGTTGGCAGTTTATTTTGTTACCATTCAAAATATGACGTGGTTGTGTCAAACCATTGGCATTGCATGTATTTGGTTACGGTTTGTGGCATTGCCTAGGTGGCGGGTTGGCCCCACCAAGCCAGGAGGGTTCAAGCCCCACCTGTTCCATCACATTGTAATATAATATGTGGTTTTCTGTTGGTCAAGTTGTGATGGTTGGCAGGGTTTGATTTCTTTCCAACCATTTTAAAATTTATATATTAATACGACCGTTGCGGGGGTGGTAGCCTAGCACCCCATTTTTTTTTTGAATAAAGCAATAATGAAAAAATTTCTGCCGAAAAATAAGGGTCATTGCACAAATTAAGTAAGTAACAAATTCACCCGTTCTGGTGGCCGGATTTCATGCGTCGAATTGCCACCAAATTGGTGCCTCATTAACGCTGCCACTTGTCCAAGTTTGACCAGAAATTTGACCAGCTATAACTTGAGCATATGAGCTCAAATTTGAGTGTCGTTCATAATGTTGGAATCAGGGCGACGAGAACTATGATTTGGTCCTAGTTTCATTTCAATTCGAGGACATTGATTTTTGAGCTATTCTGAGACCCCTTTGAATTCTAAGCATCTCTGGAGCCACCTGGATCATTCCTCTCCATTGATGATATTTTGATCCTCCAAAAGCATGAACATAATCTATAACTACTGTGTTACATTGTCCGCACCACAAATGTCCTGTCATGTCACACTTCCTTCTCCTTCGCCCTTGTTCTTCCAGAGCCATAAGTGATGAGCTGACCCTTGCATCTCCTGCAAACCTATAGTACATATTTGAAAATTACATGCTCAATGACCAACCATGACCCAAGCATCCCCATACTTGCCAAGAGTTTATAAGACACACTCTTTGGTCAATTTTACATCATAATAGAAAACAACACCCCAACTATTAATAAAAGGCCAAAACATAATCGTTGCTTTAATAAATGATGCAAAACACATAATCAATCTTACATTTGTATCACAACACATGATTTACAACATGTGGCTATGCCAAGCTACTAGATATAGTAAAACCATCTCTTACTGAACAAAGTGAACCACCAAGAATGTGGCAATTTTGCTTGTTGAACATCTTCACCAACTGGTTTCTGCACGGGTGCTTTGTCCTTAAGACACTGCTCTGGATGGAGCCTCCAACACATGGCTCTTTGATGTCCATCTCTGTTGTAATTATTGAAAAATTTATTCTTCCTCCAGAACTTCTTTACCTTTGTCTTTCCCTGATGTGGAGAAGGCCTTTCACACCTCATCTTCTTTCTTATTTCCATTCTCTTCCAACACTCAACAACCACATGGTTATGTAAACCATAAAAACTACATGGTTTTCTATGCCAAGTTTTTTTTATCATCACTAACAATATGCTTGTTATCAAAATGAAATTTAGAATACTAAGACTGGTTATACCTCTCTTGAATGTATTTGGTGTGATCATGGTGATGAGAGATGGAGTTAGCTCTTCCTTTGCAATGTGCACTATCATGGGAGGATTGTGATGTGTTTTGATCATCCCCTTTCTCTGATGGCTTCGGGGATTTCTTGGGAAATTCTAACACCTTTGAGCACTCTCCTTCAATGTATCAAACCTACAAACCGAGGTCTTTGTACAACCCCCAATGGATGAGTCATTCCTTGGCCATTAACACCAAGTCCTCCTCCTTTATACCCCGTCTTGGTAAGGAGTCTCATGCCAGTTCCTGAAATGGGTACCTCCAAGTTTCCAATAGAAATAGTTTCATATGAAAACAAAACTGAAGAATGATCAACATTGTTTACCTCAGTTGTCAATTCTGAAACATGTGATAATGGCTTCGCTATGCCTTCGTTGCACTTCAATTTTTCCAAGGCCTCTTCCATGGCTCGTAATTGAAGAGGCAATATTTTATTCTTCTTTCTCTTCTCGTAGACGTCTCCCCCATTCAACGTTATGTACTTGAAGGCTTTGATTGATCTCCTCATTTGAATGATGAGAATACAATTGTTCACTCGAGGGGTAGATGGAGCATCGTTCTCTACTCTTTCTTTCTCCCATTCCTCTTCTTCCATTTTCCTCTCATAATATTCATATGTTATGTCCACCATGCATTCCATATTAAGGAGGTCCTCGTAGATATCTTTTTTTTTCTCCATTTCCCTTCTTGTTGCACATTCAATCATGTAATTGACATCAGTGAGAAGACCGCCCTGATACCAAAATTGATACGGATTTATTCAGCTACTGGGATTAACCATGATATTTTACTTCTATGATGTTAGAAGAATTGCATGTGAAAGAGAATAGACAAACACATGTGCATGCTTTAAATAAGATGAAACATAATGAAAGCCATCAAATCAAGAACACAAACACATATTGATAATGGAGTTCACCCAATGTGGATTACATCTTTGGGCCCTAGTGTCAAGAGCGGGGAGGCCACTTCATTAAATGTTGCAAATGATGATGATGTACATGGTATATTCTTTTTCATTGCAAGGATAAATACCCTCAACCAAAGTGGCATGTCTCTCCATGAGACATTCTCAGGAACTCTCGCTCACATGGCAAAATTCCCTTAACAAGAATGGCATGTCTCTCAATGAAATGTCCTATAGGAACTCTCACTCAATTGGGTCCTCCTTCAACATGAAAATATAATAAAATCTCACATGATGTGGTGTACAAGTATCCCTCAACATAATGATAGTCGAGGATCTCAACAACAAAAACATTCTCTCAACAAATTAGAAGAAAAACATGACATAACTACATCATGTACCTCCACTCTCGGGGATGGCCGAAAACTACAAAGTTTATCTGATGAAATGGACATCACTACTAAATTTGTGGCTCAAAATCATGTCAAAGGACTATAAACTTTTCCCCTTTTAGACACCGTCAAATCTTGGACCCTTGGGCATCTCGAAGATTCCCCCAAAGATTCCTTCGTGAACATGGCCGAAAAATTCACTCCTCGAATGAAGATTCTGAGTACACCACTATGCTCCCTGTGAAATTCTGTGAAAAAGGGCTATAAAGTTGGCATCATTCCTCCTCTATAAAAAATCAACCTCTAAGGGAATCTTTTAGATTCCACAAGATTCCTTATTGTTGGACACCTGAATTTTTACTACTTATATGGAGAAATAGACTGCACGGTTGGAATCTTGGTGATAAAAAGTGAAAAAATGACTATAATCTTGTCATATTCTAACACTAGCACCTCTTTCCCTCTAAGGGAATCTTTTTAGAATCTCATGGATTCCCTCGCTCAGGGTTCCATTACCCAGGCTGCTCTTGGTTCTGCTGCTCCACCGTCGGGCCTCTGGGAAAATGATTTTAGCTCTTATATAAATCGGTAGGCGAACTTACCAAGGTGTGGGTCGTTGGCCTATTGGTAAAAATGCCAAGTTGGAGTGGGGTGTTCAGGGGTTCCAACCCCATTGACCCCTAAAATGATATGACACATCATTTTTTAGAGGTTGCGACATATATTTTACAACTGGTGGTTAAACTCGGAACATAACCATTTGTGGCAGTATATTAAATATTCCATGGATTTTTTTTTGTTACCATTCAAAATATGGTTCAGTTGTGTCAGAACATTGGCATTACATGTATTTGGTTACAGTTTTTGGAACTGCCAAGCTGGCAGGTTATCCCTACCAAGCAGGGTGGGTTCAAGCCTCGTCGGTTCTATCACATTGTAACATAATATGTGGTTTTCATGCTGTCAAGTTGTGACGGGTGGTGGGTTTTGACCGCTTGCCACCCATATTAAAATTTATATATTAATACGACCGTTGCGAGGTCGGAGGGGGTCACAGTCTGCCACCCCAAATTTTTTTATTTTTTATTTTTAATAAAAGAATAATGAAAAATTTTCTACTAAAAAGTAAGGCTCATTGGGTAAATTAAGTCGGTGACAAATTCGCCCATTTTGATGGCCAGATTTTGTGCTCCAAGTTGCTGCCAAATTGGTTCATTATTAAGCCTGTCGATGGGCCAAGTTTGACCAGAACTTTGACCAGTTATAGCTTGAGCACACGAACATAGATTTGACTGTCCTTCACACCATTGGAATCAGGGTGATGAGCACTACGATATGGTCTGAGTTTCACTTCAATATGAAGATTTTTATTTTTGAGATATTTTGAGCCCCCTTTGACTTCTAAGCATCTCTGGAGCCACTTGGATCACATATCAATGAAGAAGCTATCAAATACAAAAGCTTCCCTTCTGTCAACTCTAGAATAAGAAAATACATCACAAAGGTGACAATAAATTCCCTTGTGTCAACTCTAGAATCAAAACTTTAGGTGCAAGAATTATTTTTAATGTCTTCAATAAGATGACAAGGGATTCCTTCCTTGGAATGAGTATTAGTAAGAGGGAATGAGTTCTATGTTTCCATTCCAATAGGTTCATGACCAGTAATCAGCATAGTCTTGTGTTCATTCTCACCACTGATATAATAGCTAACATAAAAAAGAATGCCACAAAACCATGCATACTAGGATCCTTGATTGCCTTGCTCAAACTACAAATTTATGGTTTCATCATCCACAACGTCACTGTGTAATATTATTGTTCATGTTGTTTCTAATTAGGTATGAGAGCTAAAGAATCAATTTGAGATATAGGAATAATATATTCAACAACAACCTCATTTCCCTTTGAAAATAGACTATTACCCTCATCAAATACATCAACTACTCTTCTTGTAGGATATAAGGCATCTCTTGAAGACATCTCAGAATGATAAGCACTACCGGTTCTTGTGTAGATCACAAAAAATGGGCAGGTTATGAGCAAGTATTGTGGAATATCTAAAAAAAAATTGACCTGGTCATTTTATGTTCCAACACCAATAAAGGATCCAACCTGTGATTCCTTGTGGCCAAGGGACTAAATTCCACAAAATACAAATAGATATAAAGTGTCTAGGACTTTGGAGATAGGATAAATTGAGGATGCAATGAGGCTATAAGGGCTCTATCCAACCACTTAATGATTATGTCAACACTCTTAAGAAAATTGCTCTAGGTAATCATAGCATTAATGCTTCCACATTTATTGTTCTCTATTACACCGAGTCACGGGTTTTGTGATTATTTCATTTCCACCCTTTCATAATATTTGTTAAATCATTTAACATTTTTCTACATATCTCATACAATTCTATTGAGATTTCGTCTAGTTATTTTGGCCCAATTTTCAAGTGATTTATGCTTGTTATGAACTTGGCATGTCACTAAGGAAGTGCCTTAAACAAAATGTGGCAATTTAGAGGAAAGTCAAGTTATCTAAACATGCATGATGATATTGGCTGGATAATTTAATTCATTTTCTGAGAATGTGTTTGGTTTGAGTAATTATAGAAATCATAAAATTTTAATGTGCAATAAAATGTAAACAAATTTCCTCCAAATGTTTTCTTTTGTGTTTGTCATTGTGAATGCCTAATGCAAAATTTCAAGAAAGGAGGCAACAAAAGTGGCAAGCTATGGTTGTTTCTATAGTCTAATTTAATATATCAATATTATTTGCATGATTATGAAACCAAACTACAAATTTTTCCAATTTAACAATCCTATAGGTGTACCTTTGTGATGAGCAGCAGTATTGCATCAAGAATGTTGCAACTCCTAGGGCTACCAACTTTACTTTATCAACCTGAGGTTCATACAAACTTGGAGGTGACAGTGTTGTATACATAAGTAAATGTGATGGGTCCACTCTTTGTCACTACTAAGCTGGTGATAGACCGCTAAGGTTTTCCAAACCAGACTTCTATTGATTTAGAAAAATCTTGATGACCAATGAGGAAATGAGAAATCTATACTAAAATAAATCTTGTCTACTGCAGGAAGGAAAAAGACTGAAATCAAATTCTTAAACACACTAGTCTTCTAATTAACTTGTAAGAGGCTTTGCTTTAAAGGAAGGCTAAGTTAACATGTATGCAATCCTACTATCCTAGGCATCCAAATTAAAACATAAAAAATTCTACTGTTTTGCATGTAAATGAACAAAATAACTCTCTTTCTCCTTTTTGCCTTTTTTTTGTGTGAAAGTGTGGAAGCTAACTTCTCTTGGTCATGTGGCAAGTGGCTTATGGATGATGGTGAATGGTCAGAAGGCTTAGGAGGAAAGTAGGGCCCCTTTTATACATTACTAGGGGCTTTTTCCACAATTCAGCCTCAAAACAGGCGAATACAGGTCAACCTACAGGATGTCCTTATGCGTTCTACAGGATGTCCTAATGCATTCTACAGGATGTCCTGAATTCCTATAGGATCCCCTGTATTCCTACAGGATACAACCGAGAGAAAAAGGAGGGATGTTGAAGGTGATGTAAGGCTTAGGGAAGGTGGATGGCAGATGGAATGAGGCAAGGGAGTGCCTAGGTCTCCTTTAGAGCTCCAAACTAGAGTTGTGAAATGGTTGGATTTCCTCAACAAGATTGGAGAAGTATTCTTGTGGAATGATGAATTTGATGAGGAATTTAGTGAAAGAAAGTGACAATCATGGATGGATGAAGTTGGGATGAGGTTGTTGATCATGAAATCTCTATGTATTGTTGAAACTCTTGCACTACATCAACCATTGATATTTATCCATAAATCTTGTAAACAAGAAGGATTTCAATTAACTAAGGAAAAAAAATTTCATGAGCTAGCTACCAATTTCATGCATGGGAAAACTTGCAGAATAATATGAAACCTTGATGAGATCTAAGGTAAGACTGAAGATAGCAGAAATAAGAATCAACTCATATTCTTGAAAACTAGCAAAATGCTGGCCTAAGTAACAGAAAACCCTAAATTCCTTTTATCTCTTCTAAGCTACTGCTGAAATAAGGCACAAATAGAAGCAAACTAATCAAATCCACAACTACTTGCAATGAAATAATGCTAAAGACAATTCAACCATTAATCTATGAAATCAATCTAATGATACAAATACAAGAAGAGAAGCCTTTTCTACTAGGGTTGGGCCGTAACCCAAGAGCTTCATCCCTCTGAGTCAACTCAGTGCTGGATCAAGGAAATACTCATTCTCATTATAAAATTAGAAAATTACGTAACAATGTCTTCCACATGTCTTGAACTTGAAAATGACTAGTTTTTTTACAACAAAAATTTGAATCCTAATAGGGCTCTAGGCCTCCTTGTTTATACAATTGAAGTATCCAACGAATTCCTTAAATATAGTGAGGCTCAGCTCCCAAACTCGAGATAAATTGTCTCTTTAACTATCACTTGTTGAACTACCTTTTCATCTCCATAACTTGGCTACTTGTAACTCAGAGCTAGTGTGATTGATGGAGGAATATTCGAATGAGTGAGGTGTAAGTGAGGAGGATCTATGTCGTACAATCTCTCCTCCTTGTATCATTCAATTTTTAGCCATTAATTAGCCAAAATGTCCATGATTTTCTCTCAAAAACCTACAATCAATGCATATTAGTCCATTAGGCATAATATCTCACTTTGACTCATCTCATTAAGAAAAATACAATCAAAATATGTAAGAAATTATGAGAAGAGTTGATTTGAATAAGCTAGGAGGTGTATTAAGGTCCATATAGTTACCCAATGATGAGGCTCATCATCAACCCCTACTAAAAGTGTTTCTTATCCTCTCAGCAACTCAATCTATATCCATGTCTTTCATTGCTCTAGTGGCCTCCCTGACATCCCATGCTTCTATTGTAGTTTCCTCTTCCTATGCATAAAATCATACCTTCCTTTCTATCTCCTCCCACTACTTTCTTTCTTCCTCTTCCTTCCTCCCTTCCAACATTCCTAAGAGCCTCAAGCCAATCAAATTGACTTTGAGTCTTTTGAGAACTTGCTTGCACATGGGTGTTTTGTTCAGTGCCTCTCTCATTCTCTAAGGAATGGTACTCTATGATTTTCATGTTGTAGGGAAAAGTGTTCCATCTCCTTTGGCAAGCTTGCATGCTTTCATCCCCTAACAACCTGCACATATCCTCAAAGTGTTTGATTTCTTTCTCTTGAAAAGCAAAGTACCCAGGTCAAAGTTGAGGGTCATTTGCAATCATGTTATTGTTGCTGATGATAGCCATTGGATTTGATTGCTTAGCTCTTATCATGAGAGGTTATGTTTCTTCCCTTCCCATTACTTTCTTCATTTATATAGCCCTTGCTTCCTCGTGATTCATCCATGATGCCAAGGCCATCAATTGCAAGTCCCCTAGTTTTGAATTAGGGTCCCACACATTCAGGTCTGCCAAGGCTAAGTTATGTAGGTAGAACTCAGACATTTTAGCCCTATCCTCCAATGTGAATTCATCACAGAGATAAATGAATTGTCTATAATCTTGGAAGGGCATAGTGCCTCTCTCTGCTAAAGTCTTGATTTGGAACTGCAACCACTATTACTTAAGATACAATGCATAGGACTTTGCTGACATCCTGGACTCGATTACCTCTAAGGATAGAGTAGCCATGGATGCCAATTAACTCTCTCTCTCTTGTAGGTGTCCTCTTAACCATGCATTTTTTGCCTCCAACTGAGATTTCATCATCAAGTCTCTGTCCCTCAGGCTGCTTAGTTCTCTACCCAATAGCTTTACTTTCTCCTCCATGTGACCTATGTCCTCCACTCTTTTAGATTTGGAAATTTGCATCCATCTATGTGTTCTTTCCCTTTCTTTCTCAAGCTCAAAGAATAAGGGGATGGAAATTTTTGGTGGAATGACCCTACCCCCTTCAATGAACCTGTAGTAGCAGTCAAGGTTAGGTTGAGGACTAGGTTCCCTCAGTTTTGGATCCTGCTTCTTTGTTTCTTGTTGCATGATCCCTTCTTTGTCCAATTTCTATGTTTCCTATACGTTTAGCAAAGTTTCCTATAGGATGGCCTCTACTTCATATATGTCCTTTTGCATCTCCTGTAGGAGGCCTTTTCCTTTGGATGAGGCAAATCTAGGGACAGACCTCCTAACATAAGTGATAGGAGACTTGGGAGAGGCTTGTCCTGATGATCCTTCTCCTTAATTTTTCAGAAGAGGAGTTATCTTTTCCTGTTGTTTTGGTCAGTCTTCAATGACAATAGGAACCTTGGTGGGAGTTTGAAGTTTTCCTTGCCTTATTCTTGTACTTTTTCTTTTCCTAAAGTACAATGGAGTTTGTCTTTGTCTCTTCCCTTTTTGCTTCATAGGGGTACTAAGGGCAGTGAAGGTAGTTGCTACTTCTTTCTCAATGGGTTCTCTAGATACCCCAGGTGATTCCTCCACTTCTTTGCCTAGCATTATAGACCTCTATTCTTCCTTGTCTCCTATCTCCCCTTTTCCATTCTACTTCTCTCTCTTGTCTTTCTCCTCTTCTTCTCCCTCTTGTTCCTTACTCTATTCATCAATTTCCTCCTTTGCACCTTCTTCTGTCTCTTCACCACTTTCCTTCTCCTTTTCTTCCTCTTCTTCCTCGTCTATTTCCTCTTCATCCTTCTCTATTTATTCTTCATCCTTCTCTGTTTCTTCTTCATCCCTTTCACTAGAAATGGGGCTTTTATCATATTCAAGGGCTTTTATGTCTTCCTCTGTCTGCATGCCTTTGAAATTTGCCCATGATATTGGGAGTCTTAAGTTTTGGAGGGAATCTTCTATGATAAGTCTACTTAACCCATGATGGGTGAGCTATTGATGGTTTCCATCCTGCACCTTAATCCTCATATCTATCATTGATTGAAGAAGAAAGTAGGGTATGCGTAGCCTATTTTAAGGAGGTGTGTCTCCTCCAAACCTCAACTCTTGGAGAAGCCTAAAGTGGTATCCATATACCACATTGTACCTACTTTCACATGATATATACATAATATGGTGGTAGCTAATTTCATTCCGAGGATATGGCATGCTTGCTCTTCTAACCCCATTTTTGTATTCTATTGCCTCCTCTCCTTACAAAAATAATTTCTTCTTTGCAATTTGGTTGTTACCCTTATCCTCCTTTCTCCAAGGCACTCCTAAAGGAAGTGTGGTGATTCTACCTGTGATTTTAGCAGTGAATTCTAAAGAGAGGCCTTTCACCACAACAATGGCATGGGTCCTAATCAGTGGAATGAGGGAGAGAGAGCAAAGTCTCTGACCACTTCATCGTCATATACCCTCAATTCTTCAAATAAACCCATCCAATTGTGCCTTGTGAATATCTCTAGTATAGGAGGGTTCTGATGAATCCTCACTGTGTTGGTGGGATCCCTCTTGTTAAATCCCCTATCATGTTTCTCTAATGGATGTGGAGGGTTGTATATGTCTGATACCAAACTTAATGGATGAGGAATTTTAAATGAAACTTTTGTGTACAATTCCCCTAGACTACAATTTTTTTCAACAAAACAGAAGGTTTTTCACTTCGAAATTGTGGGAAAGTATAGCTCCTACCTCATTATCACTGTCTAATGAAGCCAACCTCTATTTTTTCCCTTTAAAAATGCTCTCTGCCAATCTTGTAGGTGGTGTTCTATGTCCTGTAGGATCATATAGGATTTCCTATAGGTTCCTGAAGGTGCTCCTGTGCTGGAAAAAACAGTCACTATCTTTCCTGTAGACTGCTTCAGGGCCGACAGAAGAATTTCTTTGGTGTAGCCTCGAGAATGTGAATGCCTCTATGCATGGGAATCAACATTTTATTTCCTCTTATCAGTGATTTGAGTGGGGTGGTGTGCTGGCAGCTGAAGTACGAGTATCCATTTTTGGACTGTTGATCCCACTACCACATCATCATTCTATTTACCTGGTAATCAACTCCCACTTCAGGAATCCATAGCTTAAGCACTTTCGACCTCATCTCTCCTTTCTCTTGACTTGACTACTACCACATGTGAAAGAACTAACTTTATTCTCCTCACTGACTAGCGAAAGGTGGCCAAGCTAACTGGCCACCTTTTGCTTATAAAACCAACTCTTTCACAACTTTGCATGTTTGATCATATTATCCTAATGAGAGAGTGGAAGCGAGATACATACCTATGGTAATGATGCCTTGATGTTGTTTGTTGGAGAGTGAAGTCCTTGTTGTGTATTTTCTACATCTATTTTTATCTTCTTTTCTTTATTGTCCTCTAATGTTTTTCCTTGATGTGCAAGTACTGGATGGTGAGGTTGATGTTCCTGATGCTGCTGCTAAGCTCTGAGGAGCTTCTTAGACCTCTGAATTTCCATGTTGAAGCTGACCACAACTTGTGATTTTTTTGTTTTTTGCGATAGGCTGCTATAGGATTTCCTATTGGATGTCCTATAGCTACCTCTCCCTCAAATTTTTTAATCATTTCTGTACTTCTGGAGAAGGAGGATGTTTGGCATAGGTAGAGAAGGGGTCTAGGGATTGGTGAATGAGAGGGATAGCCTTCAAGTGTTTTCCTCTTATTCTTTGTCTTCATCATCTTTTTTTTTCATGGAAACTGTAAAAAAAATTAAACTGACTTTATTGGATTAATACAGGGGTGATCATGGTGGAGAGAAGCATGTTGATGAGATGGTGGAGTAGGCATTTATTTTTTTTGACAAAAGAAAGTCATCCCCTTGCTCTAGGGTTACATTCTTTGGGATTCCATAGCCACTGTAATTCCTACGGGATCATCCTGTAGGTTTTCAGAGAATCGTATAGGTTTACAGGGAATCCTGTAGAAAACACAAAACCCTTGCAAACTGGGCTAAATGAGTAAAAAAAGTGAGGGAATGATGGAATGATGAAGGATATGGAATAAAGAAATGAAAACATGAACTGTATAGGTCCCTTTTGATCCTCTCTTGTTGCTCTGATTGTCCTCCTGCTGACCTACAAATAATATTTCAAAGTTTTCTTTTCTCTTTTATTTTTTATTTTTCTTTTTTTCTTTTTGAAAGAAACTAGTCTGCCTCCAAGAGGTTTTCATCCTAGCTTCTTTCCCTGGGTGCCTCAAAAGAGGTTTTCACCCAAAGATATTTTTATTTATCCTTTTTTTGTTCTGACACAGTTGGGCTACCTAAAGAGGTTTTAACCCCAACAAAGGGACTCAGGTGCCTCATGGAGGTTTTCACCTGAGTCTCCTTATTTTTTCTCTTTATTTTTTTTATTTTTCCTTTTTTCTTTTTTCCTTTTTAGTGACTTGAAGACATATAAGCTGAGACTTGCTCCACCACTATCACTATCTTATTGACGCCACCAATGAATTCTTGCTTTGACAATGGATTCTTGTAAACCTTCAATCTATGCCCATTAACAAGTAAAGGAATAGCCTCTGCATCAATGGTTCTAGCCTGCACTAAACCATTATCATGAAATTTCTTTATAACATAAGTCCCTAACCATCTAGTCCTTCACTTTCCTTTAAAATATTTGTATCTAGAATCATATAACAAAGCCCAATCACCTTCTGGAATTTTTTTTTCCTTTATGTTCTTGTCATGCCAGATCTTCCTTTGAACTTGAGTCACCTCTGTGTGCAGGAGGGCCTACATTCTAAACTCATCTAGCCCATTCAGCTAGAGCAATCTCTCTTGTTGTGCACTGGCGATATCTAGATCTAGTTGTGCTGCCATCCTCAATGTATTGTACTCAAATTCAATGGACAACAGGGCCTTCTTCCCATAGACCAACTCATAGGCAGTGAATCCAGTGGTGGTCTTCTAGATGGTATTGTAGGCCCAAGTGGCCTTAACAAGGCCCATCATGACAAGTCAAAAGGATGTCAAAGGCTTCCTCCTCCATGACACATCTTCTCAGAATTTGATCCTAGAGTAGTTTGAAGAGGTTTTCCCCAATCCAAGTGAATGGGGCACTCTTCCTCACGATCTTGCTTTTCTCTTTGGAAGACACATTCGGTGGGAATTGTGCAGACACCAATTACTTTACTATGTTGGCAAACCATGGAGAGAGAACTGAAATGGTGAATAAGTTTTCATCTAGTAACTAATCATCAACCATTCCTTCCTCCCCTACAAGCAAAGTTAACCTGGACAAAAAATCTGCAACAACATTCTCATTGCCAGGCTTATCAATAATAGTTAGATCAAACTGTTGTAATAAAAGTAACCATCTAATAATCCAAGCATTCACATCCAGTTTATTCATCAAGTATTTAATTGCATCATGGTCAGTATGTACAAATGTTTGGTAACCTGTAATGTAATGCCTAAATTTGTTCAATTAATGCACAAAAACTAGGAGCTCCTTTTCAGTCACTGTGTAGTTTAGTTCGGCCTTCGACAGATTCTTACTGATGAAATAAATGGCATAAGGTAACTTGTCATCTATCTGGCCTAGAGCTACTCCTATGGCTTTTGAGAGGAGTCAACATGTATATGGAAAGGAAAGGCCCAATTTGGGACTTAGAGAATAGGTGCAGTGATCAACTTGTCCTTCAGGGTCTCCAGGGCCTCTTGATAGCTTTTTGACCATACAAATTCAGAATCTTTGACCAACAACCTAAATAAAGGAGAAGCTAACTTGCTGAAGTCTTTTATAAACCTCTGATAGTATCCATCTAAACCTAGAAAAATTCTGACATCTCTCCATTTTTGCGGAGGTGGGACCCTTTGGATGATGGCTATTTTGTTTGAGTTCACCTGCAGTCCTTTCTAGGATATTGAATGACCTAGAACAGTCTCTGCAATCATCAAGAATTCACATTTTTCAGGACTAAGGGACAGGTTCATTTCAATGCATTTGTTCAACACCTTCCCTAAGTTGGACAGAGCCTCCTGGAAATCACACCCATAGGGTGTAAAATCATCCATATAAATTTCTACTGCATCATGAACTAGCTCGGTAAAGATACTCAAGAATGCTCTCTAGAAAGTGGCATGGGCATTGCATAGGCCAAAATAAAGGACCCTATAGACGAAATTACCCCAAGGACAAGTGAAGGTGGTTTTTTCCTAGTCTTCCAGGCTGATCTGGATTTGATTGTACCCATTGAACCCATATAGGAAAGAGAAAAACTTTTTCCTTGCCAAGCCATCTAGCACTTGGTCAGCGAAAGGTAGAGGGAAATGGTCCTTCTTTTTTGCTTTGTTTAACTCTCTGTAATCAACACAAATCCTCCATTTCCCATTTTTCTTTGGAACCAACACAAAAGGAGAGACCCACTCACTCTCCAAGATAGGGTAAATTAATCCTGCATATAGCAGCTTTTGCAGTTTATCTTTGACTATATCCTTGAGAGATGGATTCATTCTCCTTTGGGGTTTTCAGACTAGTTTGCAACCTTCTTTGATATAAATGTGGTGAGTACACATGGAGGGGTACACTCCCCTCATTTCCTTGTAACTCCAAGCAAAGGCATGCATATGTTCCTTTAGCATGTTGCACAAATTTTCTTCTTGGTGTACAAAAAGAGATGGGTTGATTTTCAAAGTTCTCTCAGGGTTGAATTCTATGGTTTTGACATGGGTAGGGTTTGAATCAGCTAAGCATAGATCAATCTGATGGTTTTTCTGGGTTTCCTTTACTACTTCCTCCAAGGACAATGTGCTAGGAGTCAGAATTTGAAGTATGTGTTCAATCAAATCATCTTCATCTGATTGTCCTCCTCTCATGGTTGTTTCTACGGTATAGAGTTGGGTTGAGTAGACTTCATCTTCTTCCTCCTCTTCCAGCCATAAAGGTAAGTCATGTTCTAGATATGGCTGAGCAGGATGGTACATGAATAACTTCTTGGGCATATGCCCATTTTTTATGGTCATATTTCCAGCCCTACAACTAATGTAGGTATCGACAGTGGCTAACCAGAGCCTCCCAAGGATGAGAGGGTAACAAATATGCTTGGCCTTAGGCTGGAGAACTAGGAAGTCTGCAGGGTACTCCCAAGATTCAATGGAGACCATCACATCCTCCATAATCCCCTCAAGGGTCACTGTGGAATGGTATGCAAGTTGCAATACTATTGTGGTCTTTCTCAATGAACCCTGGAGATTGAGCTTGAGCATGGTGTCCTTATCCATTACATTAATGGCAGCCTAAAGATCATTCAAAGTGTGTGGGACAATGGTGCCATTAATGTGCACATCTACTACAGGGCTTTCAAGGTCCAAATACTTCGTACAAATTACGTGCCCCAGCATTAAGTCAGACAGTTGTCCAATGACATTAATGGTAGCGATGTCTCTTCTCCGCTTCCCTGGATGTTTGAAGCACTTCTCCTTAATCAACTTGTTGTAAATAGGTACATCCTTTAAGGCTTCAAGAAGTGGAATTTTGACATAGATTTTTCAATTCACCCAAAAGTTCATTCTCTTCTGGGGTAATATGGACTGGATGGGTTAATCTCTTAGGAAAGGGTGTTGGATTTAATCTAGGCATGCTTTCCTCTCTTTCCTCCTCGCTCTCCCTAGGTGGAGGTTGGATGTCTGGGAGTACTCTCCCAGATCTCAGGTTGATTTCCTGAATCTCCACAAAATAAGCAGGATAGGATGTCTCTCCACTATATACCTTTTGTGCTTGTCTGTTGTTCAAGTTTGGATTTGGATGGGTAGGCATCTGGGGTTGTTTAGGTGGAACAGGGTGTAAAAGTCATCGGTTAGTAAGTGGTGAAGGAAATAAAGTTGGATCATCGTTGTATGGGGACCTCCACACCTTGTGCAGTGCATTCCACTAAGGCTGTGGCAAAGCATATGGCTGAAATGACTGACTGGTCAGCTGGGAATGGTACTAAGGCACAAAGCACCAAGGAGGAGGTGTAGACTAGGAAGGATGAGCAGGCCCCCCTAAGAGGGAATGGATGTGGTATGGCTAGGGTTGTAATATGCATGGGATGACCCTTGCATGCCCTATTGGTATAGCCGAGACCCATGAGGTCTCCTTTGATTTATGTAGCAGAGTTGTTTAGTCACCCCTTCAATTCCCTGATACATAGCTTTTAGTCCAGGTAGAGAAGGGCACTTCTCTGTGGAGTGGTTTTCTTCACAGATTGAGTAGACTTAATCAGATTCAATGGAAATTATTTCCTAAGGTGCCTCCTTATCCATATAGGGTGGAAAATGGCTAAGGCTCTCTCTGCTTCCTCCTGCTTTCTCTTGATGTGCATAGTGTCCATCTGTAAGGAAAGAGTTTTCATCATATCACTCTTGAAATCTTCCAGCATATTTCCAATTTCACCCTTGATGGATGTATTGGATGAGGATGGACTTACCATAGGTTGACTACCCCTAACCTTTTTCCTAGCTACCCTAGAATGGTTCCTAAAGACAGTCTTGATATCTTCATAGTGTAGCCGGTAGATGTCCCCTCCTGTTAATAGGTTTAGGTGTTATAGCTCCAAATCTCACTCTTATGGTTTGTGATGCTGCACTTATGGCCTAGGGCAACCCCTCCTTCCAGACCTGGTCCAAAAATTTAAAAAACAGTGTTTTATTCCCTATACGCGACTTTGCCCTGTGTTAAACGCGTGTACACGCGGGTCTGTCATACCCAACCCGCGTGTATCTATTAAAACACTTAAAAAAATAATAAATTCCTCTTTTTCGGGCGGTGATCGCGGGTTTACCTGCTGGATCACCTGTTAGTGCCCGTGGCCCAACTGTTCCCAACCAACTCCTAACTAAAAAACTACTTTGGAGAGGGTATAAAAAGACATCAAAGGGAAGGCCAAGGGGAGAGAGAAAGGAGAGCAAGATTATTATGCTGAGGTTTTTCCCTTAGACCAGGTCTGAAGTCCTTGGTGCATTCTGCACTTCCCCCATTTTGCATAGGAAACCCTTGTTTCCATGTGTATTGGTGATCATTCATCCTTGACATCATCATTGAGTAAGACTTGGAAGGAGCTCTTGTTGGAGGCTTGAGGCTGGAACGAATCCGGGAGGAAGCTTGCTTGGAGCCTGCTGAAGGTGTTCAGGTGATATCTTTCCGATATATGTACTTTATTTGCCTTTATATATAAAGAAACACGTCTTTGTTCCCGAATAATCTTTCTTTATGCTTATGAGATTCTTGTGTTGAATTCTTATGAAAGTGGTTACTTAAAGATTGTTTATAACTAACTTTATAGCATAAAGATGATTTATATATAAACTTCTATACATGTACTGTTGTGTTCTTTGATTTGTTTGTCTTGCAGGTCAAAGAAAGAAGAAGGGAACTCCAAGAAGGGTTTGCACCCTAACGGTCTTCTCGAACGTAGGACCTTAGGTATGTACCCTAAACATTAGAATTTGCTTAAAAGTAAAAAAGATGGCTGTGTGTATGTGTTTCTTTGAATAAACAATTTTCAGTCTGGTAGAGTCTTAGCCCAAAGGACCCTAGGGGTACTTTCCCTTCAACCAGAATTGGTGACTCCACTGGGGACAACACTCTTGTTGTTCCTAGTTTGGGTAGTCCTCAAGCCAATCAAGGCTCAGTCCCTCTGTTTGTTGGTTCTGACTGTCTGATATTTTCTTGAAATCCAAGCTTTTCCAGTTTTTCAGTCTGTGTTTTTTATTTTTCTTGAAAGACTTCAGATACGCTCTTTTTCTTGATTACAGAAGCGTATATACGCAAGTTGCACTAAGTAAACCCGCGTATACGCAGGTTTCCTTAGTTACAGTCGCATGTACACGCATTCTGCAAATAATTGCAGGCGCGTATATTCCATAATTTTCAAGATTTATAATTTTTTCTTTTTGCTGAATGTCTGTCTGGTGGTTTGGGTCAGTTTAAAGCAGTCAATTCCCTGTGACAGTTCTCTGTTTAACAGGGGGCATCTTGTTCTGAACTCTCTCTAGTTATAAGGAGTACTAGTCTTGTTTTTCGTTGATTGCAAGCGTCATTGATTTTTTGACACACAAGATTTCTGTTTAAGAATCTTGATTGCTCTGTTTCGGCAGAGTGGGAAGATTGTGTTCAATCTTTGTGTCCATTTTTGTTTTCATGACATTTTTGTTTGCTTAACGAAATCATTTTTATGACCATTTGCTCCTTCGTTTCGGGAAAGTTGTTTGTTACCATTTTCTTGAAACTTGTCTTTTGATTTCTTGGACTTTCATTGCTGCTCTTGATTGTCAAAAGCGATTTCGAACACATTTTATTTTTGTTGAGTTCTCATCATTTGAAAGGTGTCAATTCACAAAAGTGTTTGGTTGCTTGTTTATCAATCATTGGTGTCAGTATTTTTGAGAGCTTTCCTTTGAAAAAGACTTTTTGGTTTGATTGAAAGAAAATCTTTTGAAAGTTTTGAGTTTCGCTTTCTTAAACTTGCTTTTCATTTGATTTCCATTTTTGCGAAGTGAAAGTGCTTTTTTTTTTATCTTAAAACTTGTTTTTATTGTTTGGACGAAATGATTGGTAACACATCATCTTCTATCTAAGCATTTTAGTGGCAAGACAAAATTTGGTAAAGCAGCAACTTTCCTTCTTTGTTTGCAGAGTAGTCTTAAAATCTTGCATTCACATATAGTTCTTGCATTAGCATAGCTTTGCATCCTCTTTTAGGCATGCATAGTTTTGTTAGCTTTTGTGAGTGTGGAGTTTGAAAAGAAAGCAAAAAAAAAACTTTGTTTAATTTGAAGTACATCTGAACCTCATAGAAATTGCTCTTCATCAAAACGAAAAAGTGCATGTGCATGTAGTTAGGATAGTTTCTTTTTGCGTCCTAAAAACACCACAAGTTTCACTTCCGTTACCTTTGACTTAAAGAACAGCCTAATAAAATCAAGCGCTTAATTAAAATCCACTAGAACTTTTTGTTTTAGTTATTACACCAACAAGTTTAGGATTTTAGGGCCTTGGATTAGGCGAGTGGAGAGTTAACTCTCCAAGGCCACACAAAACGTCAAACATAAGAGTCTGATTAAAGAGAGTAAATCCAATAGCGTTAGGAAGACCAGGAAAGCTCCGGATCTGGGAGTTAAGCACGAGGGTCTGTGAAGACAGGGAAGAGAGATACCCCCTCTCCTACTTGTCCGAACTTACCTCACGACTGTTCCGCCTGGCTTCTGCGACGAGTTGGTACCCATAGTTGCCTCTCCTAGGGATCTGCATAGGTGGCTGCGGAGGGGAATCCCGTGGCACCTGAGGTCGACGTTGTATCACTCTCGACAGTACTACTGGAGGGCACCCTTGCGAAGCTTGGGGGCTTGCACCGGCGCAGGCTGTTGTTAGGAGGTCAGCGTAACTTCCTCTGATACCTTCGCTGATAGGACTGGGCCCTCATCATCCCAGACTATCTTCGGAAGGCCCTTTGATTCACTTTCTCGTATTTTGGTGTCCGGTCCTAATCACCCGGAGCGGAAATACTTGAAAGTTGTTTGACTAGCTGTTTCTTTAGGGACTTTATAGTGAGTGCTCTTTGCTCCTTGTATATAGTTGGCTTTAGGTATTTTTGTCTAGTCACGTTTGGACTTTGTGTTCTGAGTGACTGGCTTGCCACTCTACCGATCTTGAAAGGCTTTTGGTTGTTCTTTCAGAAGTTGTGGAGTTGCCTCCTCAAGGGCAAAGGTTTTGATCGCTTATCCATATTCCTTGAAAAGTTATTTCTATATTCCCGCAAGGGAAAGGGTCTTTGGATCAGTTAGATATGGCTAATATTCCTGTGGAAACCAACCAAGGTCCCTTCCAAAAAGGGATCCTTGTGCTTTTCCTTTCTTTGGAAACGTTGGTACTCCCTTGATGGCCACTTTGAATATTCCTGGGTTGAATGTTGGACTACCCGTTTGGCTGTGGTCCACTCCGAATATTCCGAATGCTCTTGAAGCTTCTCAGATGAATGCTTTATTTCAGGGGCATCATATGGGTGCTAATTGTTCATCTTCTTTCAAAGAGAAATCTGGGATTCCTTCTTCTTCTCCTTCTTGTAATAAGAAATCTAAAAAGAGGAGAAAAAGGAAGTCAAAGAAGAAGAATAATTTTAGCACTTCATCTTCAACCTCTGCGAGTCATGTTGGAGATGAGTCTTCAACCTCTGCAAGTCATGTTGGAGATGAGCCTTCAGCCACTGCTAGTCATGCTGGGGGCACAAGTCTAGTCACTGCAAGTCATACTAGCACCTCATCTTCAACCTCTGCGAGTCATGTTGGAGATGAGTCTTCAGCCGCTGCGAGTCATGCTGGGGGCACGAGTCTAGTCACTGCGAGTCATACTAGCAAAGAGTCACCGACCTCTGCAAGTCATGTTCAGGACTCTCCGCAAACCACTGCTAGTCATGTTGGCGGAATGGAGGTTGATAATAAACCTGGACGTAGAAGTTTTAAACCTAAGTTCCCTTGTAAGATATGCAAGGGGGACCATCTTACTCATTTATGCCCTGGTATTCCAGAGGTTCAAAGGATATGGTCCGAGTCTGAAAGTACTTCTGCTCCTAGATCTGATTTGGTTTCTCATCAATCCCATCAACCATTGGTTGATAATGTGGTAAAGCCAGTGCAATCGCTGGCCGATTACACTCCTCTTTTGGGGGGTGAAGTGCCTAACAAAAGAGTCTGTTTGATCTCTAGTACAGAATCTTCTGGTATAGGGGGCATTCCGGTTTCTTCGAATGTTCCCCCTCCAAGCTCTAAGAGTGTTTCCTTTGATTGGGATAGCCTTGTTGAGCCTCGTCTTCCTTCCGCTGCACCTTTCCAAATAAAGGTCAGAGTTAATTCCACAAATGTCTATCGATGTATGGTGGATGAAGGATCCTCTACAAGTATTATATCCTCTTTGACTTGGAAAGCTTTGGGTTCCCCAAAGTTGTTGACAGCTCAGAATCAGTTGTTAGCCTATGATAGAAGACCTGGTGAATCTATGGGTGTTCTTCCTCAATTGCCTATCACTTTAGGTGGGAAGACTGTCTTAATCGATATGATGGTGGTTGATAGCCCTTTAGACTTTAATATGCTACTTGGGCGCGATTATGTCTATGCTATGAATGCTGTGGTGTCTTCACTCTTTCGAGTAATGTGCTTTCCTCATAACGGGAATATTGTCACTATTGATCAGCTTGCATCTAATAATCACCACCCTAATTCGACTTTACTGCAGAATGCCCCTTGGTTTGTTCCAAGTGTTCAAGTAGACTCTACCCCGCCACGGGTGAATTATGTGGCATTGAATCCTCAATGTTCAATTGCTTCTAAGAAGGATCCTTTGACTTATTATTTTCCTTCTTGGGACTTGGTCCCGGCAGTTGACCGAGAGATTCTTCCTATAAGGACATGGGACCCTTTAATTCCCTCTTTTGATCCTTGTAGTTCTCATGATTTCTTAGAACTTGTTTTGCCTTCACAGGAGGAACTCTTTGAAGCCATGAGTTATGACTACCAAAGGAGCCCTTGGCCTGAGCCCTGCAAGGGGTTTGTTCAGAAGAACTATTATGCGTAAGCCGCAAGGCTGCGTGGTTCCCTGTACCATATTGTATATATGAGGTACGCATTTTCAAGTTTTGTATTCTATAGCACAAAGATTTTATATGAAGTTTGTATGTGGGATGTATTAACTTCTTGTCTAGTGTTCCTATTTATGTTTACAGAACTTGGAAGATTTCTCCTTTGGAAGTTTATGGTTGGTCCGTTCTGACAGGTATTGGTTCTCGAAACTGGCATATAGGTTAGGTTTTTCCGCCTGCATTGTGCACTTATCAGTTTCCTTTCCCATTTGGCCTTAGGATCGACCCCACCAAGTTATGGTGTGGAACCTTCTCATTGCTTAGAAGTATCATGACTTGTGTGGTAGAGCCTACCTTATCATGGGTGCCCTAGTTAGTACCTTTTTGTCACTTGGCACTCATGCTGATTTTTCACCCCTAGGCTCGGGAGTCCTCTGTAGTCCCACCATGACTTATGCGTTGAAGACTCATTCCTCTTTGCTTCTTCACTTCGTTCTGGCCTTATACCCTAGAGGCTCCTATGTGTGTTGAGTTGTACTTCTGCATTGCATATTGACCATTTGCACCTTGTGGCCTATAGCCGGCTTCACTTGGACTCGTTTTTAAGCCAACTTTTGACCATGACGTCTGCAAAATCAACCTTGCATGCCCTTGACTTCTGCAGCTTGACATACCCAGATCCGTGGAAGGAAGTTACCTTTGAGTGTCACTGACCAGTTTTTCACCTCCCTGCATTGAGCATAGGAATGTTCCTTTCCCAGGAACTAGATCATCTGTTTCACCGACACTCGTTCTTTCCACTGTACCATAGCATTCTTTTATTCTTTTTCCAGCTTATCAGAAAAAGACAAAAAAAATTAAATATTCCAAAAAGAGCGGGAACAGGGACATTATTTCCATTTATTGTTGGCAGCTAGAGTCAGTCGTGTCGCCCTTGAACAAAGCACTCAAAACAAAGTCTCCTCCGCATGGGTGGGATTTAGTTTGACTTAGGTAAGCCATAACCTTGTTATCGAGTCAGTTCTCCCCCGATTGGTTATCTCTTCTAATCATATGGAGGGTTCGTTCGTGCCTCCTGCATGACGAACTTATACAGATTCATTATATGCTGCCACATAGTCACATTGAGTCGTGCTTTTGTTCAAGGGAAGTTAGCCTGAGTCGGCCTTTCTGCGGTGTCTCTTGACTCATTTTTCAGTCGGCCATCCCTGGTTGTCAGTGTCATGTCTATCATCACATCAGTTATATTGGTCCTTCACTCGTGCCGGTTTGAGAAGGTCCCCATTGACTTCTTGCTGGCGGGTCTTGTCCTTATCGACGACGACACATTGCTCTGAGGGCAGACCTAGAGACCGCACCCTGGCCCTATTTTCATTATTGATAGGTCACCTTGTGCTCAGCATCGATCAGTATCATGGGTCTTTGACTGAGCGGTTTCCCTTGTGTTCGACATCAGCATACATTATCACACATTGGGATTCGTGCAGTACCTTGGTTTCCATTTGACCCTATTGGTGGATACCTCGCCTCTGTGTCAGCTTTCATTATTGGTTGGTTCAGAGGGTTTCTGTCGTGCGCTAGCCACATCTTGTGTACGCCGGAAACGTACTTCGGTTGGGTTACTACATCTTCTTCGTCTGATTCCTTCCACATTATTGGCCTACGGGTTACACTCGTGCTAGATTGATGGAGGATGCCTTAATGCCTTCCTTCTAGCGGATCTTTCCCTATCGACTCCGACTCATTGCTCTGGGGCAAAGATCTAGAGTCCATTTGGCAGTACCTTGGGGTTTGCAGTCATTAGTGGCAAATTCCTTGCTATCGACAGTGGGAAACCATCATTGTCTCCTGATTGATAGATTCTTACAGGTGTTCGACTTCAGCTCATCTATTCACACTTGTTAGATTGTACTGGGTACCTTGACGCTCATTATCATTATCGGTGAGTAGTCTCGCGTTTGTTAACGGTATACATCAATGACCGGTAATCAAACGATTTCTCACATGGTCGACTTCAGATCATTTATTCCCATGGTGTAGAAATGTACCACGGCGGTCGGTGAAGACCTCAGGTTGTATCAGCATTCATTGGTTCACTTGACAGTTGCTCTTGTTGCTGCTAGTTGATACCACTCCACCTTATATGTTGCAGTCAGTCATGGCGACATTCTATATGCTGGCACCTGAGTTTGCAGTGTAGTACCATCCTATTCCATCATGTTCAGTTGGTACCTTATGGGATCAGTCTTTGATTTCAGTGATCCGTTGCATCTTTCAGCATCATTGACAGTTCTATATGTGATATTCAGACATGTACTTACTCATTATGATCAGATGATCCATTATGTATTTTACAGTCATTTATACTTGTATACTTAGTGGATCCGCTCGTACTTGATATGCGGACATGCTTTACTTTTCCTGAGCATGGGTATGCCCGCCTCAGACAGTGTTTCTTTCTGATCTCCTTTCGGTGGCTTGGCAGGCTGAATTCTGGTGAAGTCCTCCTCGGTTTTTCGGCAGAGTTCCTTTCCTTGTACTTACTTAATATATTTCGGCCATCATGTTCCCCTTCTGACCTCATACATTAGGGGGCATCTGTTATAGCTCCAAATCTCACTCTTATGGTTTGTGATGCTGCACTTATGGCCTAGGGCAACCCCTCCTTCCAGACCTGGTCCAAAAATTTAAAAAACAGTGTTTTATTCCCTATACGCGACTTTTCCCTGTGTTAAACGCGTGTACACGCGGGTCTGTCATACCCAACCCGCGTGTATCTATTAAAACACTTAAAAAAATAATAAATTCCTCTTTTTCGGGCGGTGATCGCGGGTTTACCTTCTGGATCACCTGTTAGTGCCCGTGGCCCAACTGTTCCCAACCAACTCCTAACTAAAAAACTACTTTGGAGAGGGTATAAAAAGACATCAAAGGGAAGGCCAAGGGGAGAGAGAAAGGAGAGCAAGATTATTATGCTGAGGTTTTTCCCTTAGACCAGGTCTGAAGTCGTTGGTGCATTCTGCACTTCCCCCATTTTGCATAGGAAACCCTTGTTTCCATGTGTATTGGTGATCATTCATCCTTGACATCATCATTGAGTAAGACTTGGAAGGAGCTCTTGTTGGAGGCTTGAGGCTGGAACGAATCCGGGAGGAAGCTTGCTTGGAGCCTGCTGAAGGTGTTCAGGTGATATCTTTCCGATATATGTACTTTATTTGCCTTTATATATAAAGAAACACGTCTTTGTTCCCGAATAATCTTTCTTTATGCTTATGAGATTCTTGTGTTGAATTCTTATGAAAGTGGTTACTTAAAGATTGTTTATAACTAACTTTATAGCATAAAGATGATTTATATATAAACTTCTATACATGTACTGTTGTGTTCTTTGATTTGTTTGTCTTGCAGGTCAAAGAAAGAAGAAGGGAACTCCAAGAAGGGTTTGCACCCTAACGGTCTTCTCTAACGTAGGACCTTAAGTATGTACCCTAAACATTAGAATTTGCTTAAAAGTAAAAAAGATGGATGTGTGTATGTGTTTCTTTGAATAAACAATTTTCAGTCTGGTAGAGTCTTAGCCCAAAGGACCCTAGGGGTACTTTCCCTTCAACCATTAGGGTATCCAAAAGATCTTCCCTTACCCATCTAAGCAGGACTAGCTTTAGTGACTCAGTATCAATTGTGCACCTGGCCCTTTTGTAGCTAAGCTACAATATTTCTTCATAATCCTCTAGGGATTCATCATGCCCTAAGGTCATCCTAAAAAATTCATCTTTATTGTCTTTGGACCTGCAGTAGTTTTGATGATTATTGTTGAAGGCTTGTTGCAATTGAGCCGAGTTTGTGATGCTATCCCCAGGTAAACCCATGAACCAATGCAAAGTTGCATCCTTGGATGGGAATAGTTTCAACTTCTGCTCATCATCGGTGTAATCATAGGTTTTGCATATGACAGGAAACTCAAACAAGAAAGTGTCTGGATCTTCTGAGTTCATACCATGGAAATGAGGAAGAGTAGAGGGGCTTATATTCTTCATCTTGGTATCCCCATTATTTTCTCTGATGGGAAAGGCACCCTCAATTCTTTCTCTATTTCCTCTGTCATTTCTATTTTCATCCATTGGGTCAATTGGAATGGATTATTCTTCTTCTTCTCCCCCTGTAGGCTCTTCAAATATCTCTAGTTGTTCACCTAAGGGGTTCTCCAATTCACAGCCACTGAAGAAGAGGGAAGGTTAGCTATTTGAAGTGGTAGGGGTATTTGGTATAAATTTCCCTAAGTTATCCCTATTCCTACGAGGCATGAAAGAAGTGTTTTTTTATGTTTTTTTTTCAAGCTTTGAGAATAATTGCAGAATTGAAATTACAAACTGAATGGAAACTAACTAACTGAATGAAATCTAACTACTTGAATGAAATCTCACTTGCAGAATGGAAAAGAAAGCAAAGTAAATTACTTTTGTAGAAATTAAGGTAATAACAAAATGTCCAAGATAATAAATGGAAGAAAGAAATAAGTAGTCACATATTACTCAGACACCTCCCCAACAACGGCACAAAAAAGTGATGAGCACTAGTATTGCAGCAAGAATGTTGCAACTCCTGGGGCTACCAACTTTACTTTATCAACCATGGGTTCAGACAAACTTGGAGGTGACAGTGCTGTATACACAAGTAAATGTGATGGGTCTACTCTTTGTCACTACTAAGCTGGTGATAGACCACTAACGATTTTCAAACAAGGCTTCTATTGATTAAGAATAAGCTTGATTTCCAATGAGGAAAAGAGAAATATATACTAAAAGAAATCTTATCTACTATAGGAAGGAAAAAGACTGAAATCAAATGCTTAAAGACACCATTCTTCTAATTAACTTCTAAGAGGCTTCCCTTCAAAGGAATTCTAAGTTAACATGTATGCAGTCCTACTGTCCTAGGCATGCAAATTAAAACATCAAACATTCTACTGTTGTGCATGTAAATGAACATAATAACCCTGTTTTTCCTTTTTGCCTTTCTTTTGTGTGAAAGTTGAAAGCTAACTTCTATTGGTGATGTGGTAGGTGTCTTAGGGATGATGGTGAATGGTCAGAAGGCTTGGGAGGAAATTAGGGGTTGTTTTCTAGCTTACTAGGGGCTTTTTCCACAATTCGTCCTCAAAATAGGCCACTACAGGTCAACCTACAGGATGTCCTAATGTGATCTATAGGATGCCTTGAATTCCTACAAGATCTCCTGTATTCCTATAGGATATAGTTAAGAGAAAAATGAGGGATGTTGAAGGTGATGTAAGGCTTAGGGAAGGTGTATGGTGGATGGAATGAGGCAAGGGAGTGCCTAGGACTCATTTAGAGCTCAAAATAAGAGTTGTGAGATGGTTGGTTTTCCTTAACAAGCTTGGAGAAGTATTCTTGTGGAATGATGAATTTGATATGGAATTTAGTGAAAGAAAGTGACAATCATGGATGGATGAAGTTGGGATCATGTTGTTGATCATGAAATATCTCTGTGCTACAGAAACTTCTACACTGCATCAACCATTGATATTTATCCATAAATCATGTAAACAAGAAGGATTTCAATTAACTAAGGAATACATAATTTCATGAGCTAGATGCCTATTTCATGCATGGGAAAACTTGTAGAATAATATGAAACCTTGATGAGATCTAAGGTAATATTGAAGATAGCAGAAATAACAATCAACTCCTATTCTTGAAAACTAGCAAATGGCTTGCCTAAGTAACAAAAAACCCTAAATTCCATGAGAAAGCATAATTTTGTCCTTTTGGGGCTGCATAGGAGTTCTTTCCTCAAACCATAATCCCTGAAGAGAGGAGTGATACCAAATCCACCTACTGATAGCTTTTTGATGTCATTTTATCTCTTGTAAGCTACTGCTGAAGTAATGCACAAATGGAAGCAAACTAATCAAATCCACAACCACTTGCAATGAAATAATGCTAAAGACAATTCAACCATTAATCTATGAAATCTATCTAAGCATAAAATTACAAGAAGAGTAGCCTTTTATGCTAGGGTTGGGCCCTAACCCAAGATATTCATCCCTCTGAGTCAACTTGGTGCTGGATCAAAGAAATGCTCACTCTCATTATCAAATCAAAAAATTACATAACAATGTCTTCCACAAGTCTTGAACTCGAAAATGACTATTGATTTTATAGAAAAAATTGAATCTTAATGAGGCTCTAGGCCTCCTTATTTATACAACTGAAGTCTCCAACAAATTCCTTAAATCTGGGGAGGCCGAACTCCCAAACTCGACATAAACTGGCTCTTTAACTGTCACTTGCTCGACTGCCTTTTGATCTCCGTGACTTGGATGCTTGTAACTCCAAGCTTGTGTGATCAGTGGAGGAATATTCAAATGAGTGAGGAGCAAATGAGGAGGATCTATCTCCTACAATATCTCCTCCTCATCTCATTAGAGTTTCATCCCTTAATTAGCCAAAATTTCCATGATTTTCTATCAAAAACTTGCAATCAATGCATATTAGTCAACTAGGCATAATATCTCACTTTGACTCATCTCATTAAGCAAAATACAATCAAAATATGCAAGAAATTATGAGAAGAGTGGATTTGAATAAGCTAGGAGGTGTATTAAGGTCCATATAGTTACCCAATTCTGAGGCTCATCACTTTGCACCTTTTTGGGATATGATTTCTAGTAATAATTCTTAGAATTGAATATAGTTATTTGATACTCTTGTGGCAAAGGGAATATTTGGAAAATCACTTTCATACAAGGGTAATAGTTGCATGTTTGGGAGTGTGAAACTCATCATGCAATCTCTACACTCCCACAAGGTGAAAATAAATAATTTCTTATGTGTCCATATATTTAAAAAGAAATATTGTCTTAATTTTGTCAGTTCAAACTTAGAAAACAAAACAACGTAGTTGATGACTTTGAGAAAAGAACCACATGGCATTAGGTTTCGTTTCCATTCCATAGCCAACATTGTTTGTTTCTCACTCAAAATACAAAAATTAGTTTAGGTTCCATTGTGCTAAAAGTTACATCCATGCAAGCTTATAGGAGACTAAGAGGAGATCCTTTTGCACCACCCCTTAGAGTACTTCCTCAAAATAAGACGCTTATGTTGACAAAGAGACAATGTTATGTGCCATAAAACAATCGAGCAGTGAAAAAGAATATTCTAGTTCTCCTACTGACTACACATCCTCTTTTTGTTGTGTGCAATGTTTACAAGATGAGCTACAATAACTTTTCCATATTATTAAGGTAATAGACCAAAAATCCATTTGAATGGGAGAGAAAACATGTTGAAATTTGTTGTAGATATGCACGTATGACAATAACAATCATAATAAGAAGGCTCTACAATCTTCTGTCAATTAGATTTTACAAACTTGTTGATGAATCCTCGAAAATCAATTATGATATCCAAGTAGATATCTAACAACTACTTATTGGCTCTAATAAGGACTTCGGAATGATGCTCATGCTCACATTTACATTGGATCTATGTAACTCACATAAATGATGCTCAGGCTCCTCAACACAAATATTCGTAGGCTCATAATCGAGGTGGCTGGGAAGTATCACCTACAAAGGTGGATCAATACGCCATTAAAAATTTAAACCATGTGTTTCCCTAGTAAGGAGTAGAAAGGGACTCATGGAACAATGGGGCAAAATGTCAAAGACAACTTTTGATATATCGAATACATTGGTCTACATCTAGTCCGTGAGAGAGGAAAGAATATATGCCAAAGAGATAATATTATTGTTATTTTTCCCAAGCAGAAATCGCATACATCGATAAGCAATGAAATATTTAATCAATCAATTCCTCCACTATTAATGTGTTGGTTTCTCTTAGGAATGAAACACAATTACCTTCTATTATGGGTTTAGTAGAAATAAAGTCATATATAATATAATCTACATTGAAAGGTAACATGCCCATATCTACATCGAATGAAAGGAGCCATCTGCGGTATTCAAAGAAGGGAATCTAAATGGCTAGCACATATGATATTAAAATTCATTTTATCGAATTGACAAACCTCTCATCACTACCCGGTGGGCTCCTCTATCTTCAAGGAAGCCTCACCTCTGCCAAAACCTATTGTCTAGTGCCTATGATTCAATTACTTAGATTTGGAATGACAATGCATCGAAGTCTACATGCAAAGAACCAATATAATGAGAAGGAGTGGATGTGAATGTTAGGCCAGGTAGTAACTCCACAAAATTCAATTCATATTATTCCTTTAGGTTGCTCTTTATTATATACATGAGGGAGACTATTCACTTCATCTCTCGATGATTGTTCATATTACTTATTTATTTATTTATTTACATTATATTCACCCAATCCTGATGATTAGGTGTCAACATTCCCCCCCTTAATCTGAAGGGATGTTGGTGAGTCCAAGCATCATTCTGAATCGTTCAAGCTTTTCTCTTCCAAGTGATTTGGTGAATATGTCGGCAATTTGCTCATTAGTGGAACAATGACGGAGATGGATTGTTTTGGCCTCAACATGATGTCGAATCAGATGATATTTGGTATTGATGTGCTTCGTTCGATCATGGAACTTTGGGTTCTTGGCCAACTTTATTGCAGAGGTATTTTCAATCATGAGTGGAGTTGATTGTACTTGTTTTACCTGCAAATCTTCAAGAATTTTCCCAAGCCACACAATTTCTTTTGTTGCTTCAGCTGTTGCCATGTATTCTTCTTTTGTTGTGTAATCTGCTGGAACTAATTGTTTGTGTGATCTCCATGAGACAGCTCCTGATCCAAGACTCATAGCATATCCTGAAGTAGATACACCAATTTCTTTGTCTCCATCGAAGTCTGAATCAGAGTATCCAATCAAACTGAAGTCATCCACCTGTGTATACTTGATTCCAAAGTCTTGAGTTCCCTTCAAGTACTTTAGAACTCTTTTTGCAGCAGACCAATGTCCCTCACAAGGCTTTTACATAAACCTAGAGAGGATTCCAACAGCAAACAAAATGTCTGGTCTGGTAGTAGTTAGGTAGTTGAGACTTCCTACAAGCTATCTATACTTTGTTGCATCCTCAAATTCTTTTCCTTCAATAGATGTGAGCTTTAAGTTTTGTTCCATTGGAGTAGTAAGAGGATTGCATTCTGTCATGCCAAACTTCTTCAATAGATCTCCAATGTATTTTTTTTGAGAAAGAAATATGGACTTCGGATGTTGGGTTACTTCAATACCAAGATAGTAATGAGGATAGCCCAAATCAGTCATTTCAAAACTTTTCCCAAATTCCTTCTTTATGGATGCAACATAGCCTTCATTTTTCCTTGTCATCAAAAGATCATCTAATTTACCACAAGATATACAACTGTTTTTCCAACTTTCTTTACAAATAAAGTTGCATCATCAAGATCATAATGTTTGAAATTGAGTTTCAAAAGATGCTCAGTTAGTTTTTCATACCAGGCTTGTGGTGCTTGTTTGAGGCCATACAACGACTTCACAAGTTTACATACTTTATGTTCATGTCCTTTCACAGCAAATCCTTCAAGCTGGGACATAAAAACATTCTCTTTTAGATCTCCATTCAAGAAAGCAGTTTTTACATCCATTTGATGGACTTTCCAACTGTTCTGAGCTACTAGGGCAAAGAGTGTCCAGATGGTAGCCCATTTTGTTGTGGGGGAAAAATTGTCCTCATAATCAACCCCTTCCTTTTGTGCAAAACCTTTTGCCACAAGCCTAGCTTTGTGCTTGTCAAGTGAGCCATCAGATGTATACTTGTTCTTGTAGACCCACTTGCAACCAATTGGTTTGGTTCCTAATGGAAGATCAACCAGCTTCCAAGTGCCATTCTTTATGAGGGAATCATACTCCTTTTGCATCGCTTCTTTCCATTCATCATGAGAAGCAACTTCTTTGAAGGAAGTTGGTTCAAAATCTGTAGACAAGTTCAATTCACAATCATAAGAAACATCCATATCAACAGGTGAATTAGAGTCATCCACATCACCTCCATTTTGCCGGTTTGAATTTCTAGTTCTTGTCTTTCCAACCTCATCAGGATGAACACTTTCAAGTGTCTTTGTCAACCACTTTGGGGGACCTTTCTTAGATGGTCCAGGCTGCTCTGTTGATTGAGTTAGGACTGAATCAAGATTGAGTCTCCCAATTCTATCAATCACATCACTTAAACCATCGTCTGTTGTTGGAGTTTCATGCGGGGGAAAGTGTTCTTCAGAAGAAGATTTCACATGTTGATCTAGTATAGGAATCCCCCCTTCAAGATGTGGAATCTGATTATCAAATTCTTGAAATGATTTTTCTTTTGCGAATCTATCCAAGCGATCAAGTTGCCACTCAACAACATTGTCAATTTTGGATGATTCAAGAAAAATTACATCTCTAGATAAAACAAAATTTTTATTTACTTCATCATAGAGACGGTATGCTTTGGAGGTGTTTGAATACCCCAGGAAGATACACTTACGACTTCTTGCACCAGGTTTGTTTCTATGTACCTTTGGTATCAAGGCATAATAGGTGGAACCAAAGACCCTAAGATGCTTTACCGAAGGAACATGTCCATACCACATTTCATATGGAGTCTTGTTTTTGATAGCATTAGATGGACATCTATTCTTTATATATGCAGCACATAGAACATCATCATCCCAAAACATTATCTTTACATTTTTGAAGAAGAGCATGGATCGTACCATATTTAAGATTGTCCTATTCATTCTTTCAGCTACACCATTTTGTTGGGGACTATAAGGCACAGTTGTTTGATGTTTGATCCCATGTTGGCGAAGATAGTTTTCAAATTCATTTGATGTGTATTCTTTTCCATTATCAATGTGAATACACCCAATATCAGATTGTGCATCATTTTCAATCCATTTATGAAAGTTCTTGAATGTTTGAAAAGCATCAGATTTGTTCTTCAATAAATAAACCCAACACATTCTGGTGTAGTCATCAATAAATGTCATCATATATTTATTTCCATTTGCAAAAGGAACAAGCATTAGACCACATAAATCTGAATGAATGACCTCAAGTTTTCTATGTGCTCTTGAATGTGAATCATGAAAAGACTGTTTGCTATGCTTTCCTAGAATACAAGCATCACATTGCTTAAATTTCCTAGGAATTGCAGGAAAACCAACAACACCATTTTTCTTCAACAAGCGGAGGCTGTCATAGTTCAAATGTCCAAATCTAGCATGCCATAATAAACTTGATGGAAGTGTACCTTCTTCGCAATGATAATTGTATGAGAAATATTGTGTACGAGCAGAGGTACCTTCCAACTTGATAAGCCTTTCTTCTTCTATTCCCTTCATGACAAGTGAGTGGTCAGATGCTTTTCTTACCTCAAGCTTGCCATCAAACATATGAATGGAGTGACTTGCTGGCAGATGTGAACCAAGGACAGCAAGTTTCTCTTCAGCTATGGGAGATATAGAACATGGTGCAGAAGAAAGTCTGGAAGACTAGGCAATTTAAGCTTCATTGTGCCAAGCCCTGATGGCTTGATTTTTTATTGGTCTGCAAAGTATACTGCTCCATCAACATTGTCAGTAAATTCTTCAAAAAAATCTTTTCTATGATTCATGTGGCAAGTTGCTCCTGATTCAAGCAACCAATAATTTTTCCAACAAGCAAGTGAAGCATTAAATAAATCTTCATTTACTCCAATATTACATTGTGCCACAACATAGTGAGTGGATTCAGGTGCTTTACCTTTGTCTGTATCATTAGTTTTGCCTTTCTGTTGGTTTCTTTGCTGCTCAATTTTGTCCCATGGTAACTTGCATGTAGAGGCATCATGTGATCCATTTCTTTTGCACCGTATACAGTGCAAATTTGTCTTTTCTCCTTGAGAGTGTCTGCCCCCCCGCCTTTGAAATATCTTCCTCTTCCTCTTCGACCACCTCTTCCTCTAGAAGAGTATCTAGCAGGATTATTTTCTTTATGAGCAAGGCACACAACCTCTCAAAGGATTCAGGGGTTGTCTTCTTTCCAAAAGCTTTCTCTCTTTCAGCAAACTTTTTCGCAAGAGAATCAAAGGTGATATCTTTGAGATTTCCATTTGCTTGCAATGACTCAAGATAATTGGAGTAAGTGGGATAAAGTGCCTTGAGAAAAGTGATAAGAGGAATATCCAATTCAACCTTAGTGGATTTTATATCATGCATTATAAACTTTACTTCAGATGCAAGAGCAAGAGGATCATTATTTTGCAGTTCAAGAGTGAAGAGTTTAATCATGAGTTGAACAACTTCAAGTGCAGAATGTGAGTCATAGAGTTCTTTAAGCTTTTGCAAGGCTTCAAAATCAGTTGAAAATGGAAAAATATGGTGACTCACCTCTTCATTTACAGATGATGCGATTAATGCATAAGCTTTGATGTTCTTGTTTTCCCAAATGATGAGCTCTTTGTCTGATGTAGGCTGTTCTAGCTCTGTGTCTCCGTCTCCAACACACACTCCTTTCCAAAACTCATTGAAAATGAGCATGTGTTTTATCATCTGGGACCACTCAGGATAGTTCTCTTTGACAGTGATAACTATTCCCACAATAGATATGATTGAATGCATAGTGTAAAAAATACTTTTGCTGATAGAAAAATATTTTTTCCAATATACAGTAAAACTGTACTTCTTGTGGTAATTTTTTTAAAAATTACAATTCAAAGGGGCATTCTCTCCATATAGGGATTTGTACTATCTTTGTCTTTAATGTTAAGGATGAAACGCAACAATGAAAATTTATTATTATAAAACATTTCCAAAGAAATATTCAGATCAGCTATGCACTCTCAAAAAAATTTCAAATCTCTTCCTCATCAATTTTTTTTCTTATGGTTCCTGTGTAGCGCATGATATAGCATCGATAACATCTTTATCAGTTCAGACTTTCACTTTTCCTCAATGACACAAAATATTTGAAAACCTGTGTTCAGAGTTTCACTTACTACCAAAATAGAAAGAATTGAAATTTTGTGTACAACCGTGCGTACTTTGCTCCATAAAGTGCAGGTAGGTACAGAGTCGTTACCCTCAGCACATAGGCTAATTTCCCAAGAATACTTATGGAAGCAGCGTTCTTCAAAACAAGAATACTTATGGAATATTTATGGAAGTAGCGTTCTTCAAAATAGGAGCAGCTTCAATACCAAAAAAATGTACAGTGCATTCAAGAAACTGGACTACTCTAGCAACCAGTGTTCAATGTAATACAATAACCAGCGTTCAAGCGTAAATAGAAGAACTGTGTATTAACTTATAAATTGACTTATAACAGGCAGCGTAAATCATATTACACACAACATTCAAACCTCAGGCCTCAACGCATATGCAAGCATGGATTTAAAAAAGAAAATCAAACGCTCATACCATAGATACCATAGATTCTTCATTCTTTTGTTGCACATCGTCAAACTTCTTTTGTTTCACTCCCTATTTGTTAGTAGAAAACCTTATGTTGATTGTATGAAATGAGTGAATTCATGGAGCAGGGCGTTCCTCTGTGGGAGTTGGGCATTCATCATAGAGATTCAACGCTCTTCTTCTATAAAACAGAGAGACATTACACCCAAGAAAAAATGTGCCAACAATAAGCGCAGGGAGGACAATTATGAATAGTCTAGGGAGCCAAAGGGCACAGTCAATGGTGCAAATATCAAGCAGCATAGCAGACAAGCATACAGGTAGGCTTGAGAGAAAATATCAGGCACTGACACCACAACGTATATATGGGCAGTGCTTTTAAATGGCTAACATATTATATGGGCAACACTTTTGAATGGAGAGTAGAGGATCAAAGTTTTGTATGCAAGGTAGAACATAGGCAGAATAGGGAGTTACAAAGTAGAGGAAAGCCAAAAATGGCGCCTACTCTGATACCATGTCAAGCCAGGTAGTAACTCCACAAAATTCAATTCATATTGTTCCTTTAGGTTGGTCTTTATTATATACATGAGGGAGATTGTTCACTTCATCTCCCGATGACTATTCATATTACTTATTTATTTACATTATATTCACCCAATCCTGATGATTAGGTGTCAACAGTGAAGGTGAACCTTTTTTTTTTAATAGGGAAAAACACACCATCTTTCAGTAATAAAACAAAAGATAGTTACAGATGCATGGATCTTGAATCTCAAATTCCTGAATACATCACAGAAGATTGAAAGAGAAAAAAGGGCGAATAGATCTATAATAGATTGTTCAATGCTAAAAAATTGAGGAAGAATGTATCACAATGGAAGCTAACAAAATAGATTTCTTGACAATCTATTATTGCTAGAAAGAAAACTGAAATATAAAAATAGTTCCAAATAGAGTTAAAATAGTTCCAACATATGATACCTTTCCAATAGTTGACTTTTCTACTTCTTTGTTTTTGGTAAAATCTACATTAACTGCTTCAATTTTTATCTCTAATCTCCCATATGTAACTAATTTAGATACCTGCATACTTGCTTCTTTATAAAAGATTTTCGGGCCATGTATGGCAAACTTTTCAACCTTAGGATTAGACATATGGATATAAGAAAATAAACGTACCTTTTCCATAAGTCAGAAATAATATGTAATGGATCATATTTCCAAGGACAAGCCTTTTTGAAACCATATGAAAATAATTCATTTTCAATTATTTCCAAATAAAATATATTTCTAACCATAAAAGATAAAATTTAAAATGACATTGCAATCATTGAATTTTTACTTTTAGAGACAAAGTGAGTATCATCAGCATATAACCTATGTATTAAAAAAGTTGTGGGGTAACAAATTTTGGCAGATAATAGGGTTGACTTTCTAAACCTGCATAGATTCTTATGATAAAGAACTTCTCAAAAGGATATGGGTCCCCTATATTGGTTTCCTTTGTTAACTATAAAATCTTCCTGAAATCCTTTGGCATTAGTTTAGGAGCTTTATCAAGCAATTTTGCTTGATTGTGAAATAGGAAATAATATGCAAATTTGAGATAACCTCCCTATATCCTCCCTAGGTATAATACTCCACTCCACTTGTCAACTTCCTTCACTCTTTACTAAACATCTTTAATTCTTGAGAATAGTCCTTTATTGATGAAATATTCGAAATAACAAAACATGACTAGATGCATGAGATATGTAATGTGTTTGAAGAACCCAAAATATCACATATTACTTAGGTGAAAATGTATACTCTAAGCTAGCTAACCTAGAAAATTAATCCTAATTTCATTGAGATTTGTCATTATTTCCCTTAAGCACTTAAGGACAACTTCATCCATAACTAATTCATTGCAATATCCTAAAATAACAGTAAACAAAGAGACCATCAACTTAAATTGTGGCTTCAATACCTTACTAGCCATTGTTAATTCAATTTTCATCATTTCACTAGGGTTTTCAACCATATTTTGTAAAAATTTTAATTTTTCATCTTCATTGTTGGGCATGGAATTCCCTCGAAGCATGTTTTGGGGCTTAAAGCCCAAGTTTTGATTAAATCTTTGTAAAATCTCCCCGAAATATGGGCACAAAGTGCGAAGTCATAATAGAGTCATAGGGTTGTCCACCGTAAGCTTTTGTAATGTAATGTTAGCTAGATAGACCTACCCATCATCTGCGGACCATGGGATTGTATAAATAAGAGCGAGGCTCTAGGTAGTTAAGAGAAGAAGAGAATGATGAGTCTAAGTGATTAAACAGAAGCATAAAGTGTCTTTCGGTCGTAGAGTAGGAGAACACTCTGCAGTTGAGTGCGCAGAGGCCTAGTAGTTTGCAACTAAGTGCGCAGTCCCCTGCAGCTAAGTGTGCAGGGCAGATCGAGTTTGTAGTCGGTTGAAGAATCAATAAAGTAAAGTTTTCCATAGTTTTGTGTATCTTTTCTTAGGTTAATGTATGATTTGGTATAAATTGCAATCTTACTGTTTATTTACATCCACACACTTACATGAATGTGTTAAATGAGTATAATATAAGACATACCTTTACGTGGGAACAATTAACTCATATAAGAAAATAAGTAAGGTCTCGAGGTGTCTTAAGGGAATAGTGCATAGCACTATTCTAGTAGCATGAGAACTCCTCGACCCTTGGTTAGGGCTGCGCGAAGGCAGGGTATCTGGGTGCGAAGGCCTACGAAGTGTGTGAAGGAACTTGCACGAAGGACCTAACAGTTGGAACCAGTTAGCCTCTTAGACATCTCAAGTGTGCAAAAACCTGGTTCTGGCACCCTCCCATACTACTTTGGGTGAGACCTCAGTCTGCGCTCCATGGACTGTTACCGAAAGGGCCAGTAGTATAGGGATTTGTTTGGCTATTTAACTCTGAACATGGGTTAGGCCCCAACTAGCCAACAAATGGTTTCGTTGCCGGGATTAGGATCTGCATAAGATATGTCTAATGTTGCATCATTGGAATCCAACTAAGAAGGAAATAGAAGACTAGATTGACAGAAAAATTCACGAGTTCGCAGTAGACACTTCAGTTAACTACAGTGAGGTAGAGCGACATTTTCTTAAAGGACCGTGAGGTAAGTACATTAAGTCTTTGAACACTTGGATTAAAATGCTACTATATGAAACATGGGTTATGTGAATACATTGATGTTTGGGGATACGCGAAGTGGGAGAATTTACAGAAACAAAGGAAGTACAAAACTAGAAACTATCCCCTTGATCTCACCTCCATGAAGGGATGAGGAAGAGCTCACGCAGGTATCTCCGTGTAGTGCAATCAATTTGATAAGGCAAAGGATTCCGCCCATACACCTCCATGCACATTGTCACCAGTTTTGCTGCCATCACCTCCATCGTCGCCCACCCCATCTCCACCACCACTGTGTTGTAATATGGTGAGCGTAGTAAAGTTGCCAGTGTTCAAAGGAGTGGGAAATGAAGATCCGGACTAGTTTTGGTTTGTGGTAAAAGTTATATGGGAAGCACAAGGAATGACAGATGAGGCTATCAAGAAAGCTACATTGGTTAGCGCCCTATAGGATTGCACACTGACCTGGTACATTAAGCACTCAAGCGATCATCTGAATGAAAGAATCAGGGAAGTCCAAGGCGCCCTAACTAAGGAAATTAGTAGGCCAAAATTAGAAACACAATCAATAATTGGGTTTAAAGAAATCACGATGCTACCAGGTGAGACTCCTTGGGAGTTGGATCAAAGGTTGAAATGTATGATCCACAAAGCCAACATGACTCTCACAAATGGACAACACCACGCATGGTTTGTAGCATCACTAGCACCGCATCTGAGGAACACGCTGGCACAACAAAGAATAACAACTCAAGCCGAAGCATTAGAGATTGCAATGAGGCTACATGAAACCATGATATAGGATCCTAGCCTAGCAGTTTAGCAGATTCACACGCAGCTGAAAAACTTATGCCTTGACATGCAGAGCCTAAAACAAGACAGGAAGGTTCACCTGGAGGTGCGTGACGAAGTATGGTGTGTAAAGTGCAAGGGTTAGGGACATGACAAGGACCATTGCTTAGTGTTTTCAAATTACCTCGTGGGAGGAGGACCAATGCTGTTGAGGCCATAGGCATAAGCAGGACCAAGCGCGGTGCCTGCATTATGGTGCACGATTCTCCAAATAGGGGGAAGCATGCTACAGACAACTACCACTTATTACAAAAGTACACGCAGAATTCCCAACAATTGTTCTATAATTTCCGTAGGTCAGTAGGGCATGATGAGCACACCTATAGAAGTTATGAGCTAATGTTGGGTAGCGGAGGCCCCACGTAACGGTTGTGGGGCTTAAAGCCTATAAGTTAGGGTAATGATATTGTAAAAGCTCTGTGAAATGCGTGGAGCACAAAATGTAATAGATCAAGTCAAAGGGTTGTTCGCACAAAAATAATATAACATAATAAGAAGAGAGTCGGCCTACCCATGGTCCGCAGACCATGGGAATGTATAAATAGAGCAAGGCTCTAAGGTTAGAAGGTAGCTTTTTCCGGAAGATCTGATGTGTTACGGGTTTGTAAAAGCAATAGTTGATCTGAGTTTGTAAGTCCGAGTCATGGGTGTTAGTGGTTAGATAGAGGCTCCGCAGCTGTGTGCACGAAGGCCGAGTAAAGTCCACAACTCTGTGCTCAGACCCCTGTAGCTGAGTGTGCAGGGTGTATTTAGTTGTATTGAATGGAAGATATTAATAAAGATAAGTTGTTTCTGAAATATCGTGGATCTGTTGTATTCTAGTTTATGCATCTATTATATGAGTTTATGTCTTTAAGAATTATGATGGCGCACACTGGTTATCATTGTTTAATGTTTGCTTAAAGACCATATGAATTAATTATGATCTATAATAAATCCATATAAATAATAAGATTCAGGAAGTAACTGGCGCAGATCTACGCGAAGGACAGATAATTGTGCAGAGTAGCGCAGGTGCGCAGAATGGTTCATGATCCTTCCAGGTCACATCAAGACATCCCTAAGGTGCAGAAACCTAGTTCCAGCGCCCTCCCATACTACCTTGGGTGATACTTTAGTCCACACTCCGCGGAATGTTGCTGAAAGGGCTGGTAGTGCGAGATTTTTTTGGCTAAAACACTTCTAAAACTGGGTCTGGCCCCAATAAGCCAACAAATGGTTCCATTGCCAGGACTAGGATCTCCCTAAGGGATGTCTAATATAGGAAGTTTGGAACCCTATGAAGAAAAATATTGAAAATTGAATGGATTAGAAGTGGTATGGGTTTGTAGCTGGCCTTAGCACACCCGTGTGTAAACCAGAAGTTTAACATGGCGAGCACAGTCAAGTTGCCTGTATTCAAAGGAGTAGGAATCAAAGATCCAAAATAGTTTTGGTTCGTAGTAAGGGCAGTGTGGGAAGTGCACGGAGTTATGGACGATAATATTAAAAATGCTACCTTGGTGAGTGTGCTACAGGATCGCGCGCCGACTTGGTATATCAAACACTCTAGCAATCATCCAAATGCCAGAATAGTGGAGATCCAAAATGCATTGTACAATGAGTTTAGCTGGCCGAAATCAGAGACGCAGTCGATCATTAGGTTCAAGGAGATCATGATGCTGCCAGGTGAAATCCCTTGGGATTTGGATCAGAGACTGAAAAGTACGATCCGAGAGGCTAACATGGCGCTAATAGATTGGCAGCACTGCGCGTGGTTCGTGGCGTCTTTGATGCCACATCTACGAACGTGCTATCACAGCAGAAGATCTTGACCCGGGCTGAATCATTAGAGATAGCGATGAGGTTGCATGAGACTCCAATATAGGATCCTGGGTTGGGAGTTCAACAGATCCATGTGCAACTACAAAACCTATGGTTAGAAATGCAGAGTTTGAAGTAGGAGAAGGCATCCTGGCTAGAAGCACGAGAGGAAGTGTGGTGCATAAAATGTAGAAGCCAAGGCCACAATAAGGATCACTGTCTGGTATTTGCAAACTATTTGGCAGTGGGGGGACTAATGCTGTTGCGACTAGAGGCACAGGTGAGGCCAAGCATGGCACCCTCGCTCTGGTGCACAATCTATCAGGTGGGAGGAAAGCACAACACGAACAATTGTCTCCTACTACAAAAGATTAGCCAGACCCCCCAGTAGCTATTTTGTAATTTTTGCAGATCGGTAGGTCACAATGAACAAGATTGTCGTAGTTATGAATTGTTGATGGATCGAACACCTACCTACAGGATGCAGACTGAGTCGTGGGGTTAGGATCCAGCTGCGATGATAGCGCGTGGTGGGTTCCAGGGGTGAGGACGAGGACAGGGAGGAATGGGGCCAGGAAGGGGCCACGGATAGCTAATCTATTACAATTGTGGAGGACCAGGGCACTACGTGCATGATTTTACTAACCCAACCAGAATATCGTGCCCCTACTATGAGCAGTTTGATCATGAAATGATAGATTGCCCCATGCTGATAGCACGGATATGTGAGAAAAGGGCAGCACAACCTATGCCAACACAGAACATCCAAATGATGAGGTCTGAATTGCATGAGGAAGACCCCAATGTGAATATGATGCTTAGAGGTGGTGCGGCCAGAGCAGAGGATAAGGGAGAACTAGATGAGCTAGCCCCAGGGGTTCGCAAGACCCCTACAAAGTAGCCTGACTTTGACTCAAAACATGCGAAGAAGACATGTATGGAAGCTAAGAAGAGCTTCGCGGGGGTCTATACCTCTGGTAGTAAGGAGCTAGAAATGGATCCCTCGATGCTAACTACCTTTCTAGAGACATGTATGAAGTTTCTACATGACAATAAGGCAGTTAATGGATTGCAGGAGCTGATAACTAGGTGCGCAGGGTAAGGTGAACCTCATGTGGTCCGGAAACTAGGAAAACACGCTTTGCGCACGGGACGGGAAATGTGATTAATAGCACAAATCGACGACTATGAGATGGATCAGATTATTCTGGACTTAGGCTCGGATGCAAACGTGCTACCCAAATAGACATGGGAATGCATCGGTAGGCCCACCTTATAGTGGTCTCCTATTCAATTACGGATGGCGAACCAACAAAAGATCTTTCCCATGGGAAGATTGCAAGGAGTCACAATGGATATAGAAGGTGTGAGCATGCAAATGGACTTTGAGGTAATATAAATTATGGATGACAGTAACCCTTACCTTGCATTATTAGGGATAGACTGGGCCACAGACATGAATGGGGTCATTAATTTAAAGAAATGAAAGATGATATTTGAGAAAAAGTCCCTACACGTAGTCATTCCGCTAGACCCCACCGAAGGAGCGCGCTACACTGAACTCATGCACAATGATGAAATTGATGATGGATTGGACCATATCTACAAGATAACTCCGCAAGATCAAGATTGGGTAAATCCAACTGCAAAAGGAATAATACCATGGGAACGGGCAGAGGCCTGCATTTTAGATTCAAATGAAGAAAACAAACGATGGCATAACCAGTTGAACGAAGTAAAAATGTTAAACTGCAAAATGATGACGAGGTCGTTGTATTGTGTAAAAGCTCAGGATCAACATCTACTAATGTATGATGGGTTGATAGCGGTGGATGAATTCTTAACCAAGTTTGAGAGCACAGTTCCAGAACACTAGTGGTTCGATGCATTAAAATGGGCATTGCGTGCGACGCCTGCATGTTGGTGGGGAACACATGAAGGAACTTTTGAAAACTGGCGTGGCTGTAGTCGGATGATGCAGATAAGGTTTGGGAAGTTGGAACTATGAATAATTGAGAAATACGATAGACATGATGACCCTTGTATGCACCTCACTAGATGGACCTAGGCCTATGGAGAAGAACCCCAACCGAGGTGGGTACACTTATTTTATCATACCCTAAATGTCATCCCAAGGAAATGGTATACTGAAACAGAACTCTGACATGGTATGGGCGAATGGCATATCTTTAGTGAAGGATTTTTATTAACATTCTTATTTTAGGACTTATGGATGGATACTATTGACGATGCGTTACAAGTTGTGAAGGTCGCCATTTTCAAATTACCACTGGAACTAGAGGAAATAGTGCATCCAGATTGGTCACATCAGTTGAGCCAGGCACTAGAATGTTACAATGTGCAGGTAGAAGATGATGATGATGACCCCAGAAACATCAATATTCTGGAGAAAAATGGAAGTCGCGAGGTTCGCGGACCCCTGATCTAGGACCCATACATTACCATGCCACTGAAGACGAAGCAAGTGAACATTGGTATAGAGGAGGAGATGAAGTACGCGACACTTAGAGATTATTGAGATGATGCCATGGTGGAGAAGGTGGTCGAGTTACTTCACAAATATCAAGATTTATTCCAGACCAAAATCATAGAGTTAAAAGGGATCCTTAGCGACCTAGGAATGATGTAGATAACCCTGAAGCTGGACACGAAGCCAGTTAAACAGTAGCCTTATCGGTTGAATCCAAAATACAAAGAAAAGGTCCACAAAGAGTTGGACAAAATGCTTGTAGCAGGAATAATTGAACCAGTGGAGGAATCTGACTAGGTAAGTCCTATGGTTGTATAGCAGAAAAAATACAAGGGTGAAATTCACATTTGCATGGATCACAGGAAGCTCAACAATGCATGTGTTAATGATCCATTCCCAATGCCATTCACAGATGAAGTAGTGGAAAATGTGGGTGGACAAGAAGCCTACTCCTTCACAGAAGGTTTCTCGGGGTACCACTAGATCAAGATCGCGTCGAAGGACAGGAGTAAGACAATGTTCACCACGGAATGGGGCTATTTTTAGTACACTGTGATGCCCTTTGGACTGAGGAACGCACTGGCGATATTCTCCCGCGTCGTGGTAGCTGCATTCAAGGAATTTATACATAAGTTTTTGGAAGTATATCTTGATGATTGGACCATATTTGGGCTAGTCAAGAAACATATCACGAGCTTATGCCTAATGTTGGATACTTGCCGATGGCACCAGATTGTGCTAAATCTGAAGAAGTGTACTTTCCTCAGCCCCTTCGGGAACTTGCTCAGCCATGTGGCTTGCAAGAAAGTCCTAATGGTGGACCCGGCGAAGATTGCTGTCATACTCAATCTGCAAGTGCCGTGAAGTGTCAAACAACTGCGCGCCACGCTAGGACACACTAGTTACTATCGAAAGTTTATTAAGAGCTACACACAGATCACGGAACCAATGGAACAGTTATTGAAAAAGGACACTACTTATTGTTGGAATGAGGAATGTAACAAAAGTCTGGAGACTCTCAAGGAAAAGATGGCATCAGCCCCCATTCTAGTCTTTCCAAAATGGGACATTGAATTTCACATGCATGTTGACGCATCGTGTATTGCACTGGGCATGGTACTCACACAGGAAGGAGTGGAAGGAATTGATCACCCAATCACATTCGCAAGTCAACAATTGTCCAAAGTTGAAAAGAACTACTCCACTATTGAGCATGAGGGGTTGGCGATGGTATACGCACTCCAAAAATACCGCCACTATCTACTCGCAGGACACTTTAAAATGTATATTGATCACTCCACGTTAAAATGCATAGTGAATAAGCCTGTGTTGGGGGGGTGCATTTGTAGGTGGCTGCTATTATTTCAAAAATATGATTTCGAAGTCATCATAAAGCTGGGACATCTAAACGTAGGCCCAAATCACTTGTCTTCAATTGAGAATGGTGAAGGGCCTACAAACATAGAAGAAGGACTACCTAATGCACAGCTTTATGCAGTGCGCATCGCGGATGGCCACTTTGAGGATATAATCCACTTCTTAACCACAGGAACTGTGCCACAGGGGTATTCAATTCAGCAGAAGAAAGAACTGGTGATACCTGCAGTAGACTTTATTGTTATTGCAGGGCACCTCTACAAAATGGGCAATGATGAAATATTACGCAGATATGTACCTGAATTTGAGCGAGGACAGATCCTTGCTGAAGCACATGGGGGGCTTGCAAGAGGACATTATGTGGGACACACCACAACAAAAGATATTCTTCGCGCTGGACTATGGTGGCCAACTCTGCATCAAGACTCAAAAGCGTACTGTTAGGCTTGTGACATATGTCAACAGACTGGGAAACCATCGTGGAGGGACGAAATGCCTCTCAAGCCACAGATGATGTTGCAACCATTCGAAAAATAGGCAATCAACTTTGTGGGGCCTATCACACCTCAAGGAAAGATGAGTGCACGCTATATCACCATCGTGACAGAATACTTGACTTGATGGGCAAAAGCACAACCAGTTAAGGATTGCACTACCACTACAACTACGAAATTTTTGTTTGAAAATGTGTTGACATGGTTTGGATGCCCAAAAATTCTGATGAGCAACCGCAGAATGGAGTTCCTGAATGAGACTATAAGTGCACTCACTGAGGAGTTTCAGATATATCATTAACAGAGTACGTCGTACCATCCGCAAGTAAATGGGACCGTCAAAGTGTTCAACAAGATTTTGGAGGCTGCCTTGACCAAGGTATGTAATGCGCAGAGAAACGATTGGGATTTGTGCATACCTACTGTGCTATGGGCATATCGAACCACATGCAAGAAGTTGACGGGTTAGACACCTTTTCAGTTAGTCTATGGCACAGAAGCCAGCATGCCAATGGAATACATTGTACTTAGTTTGTGAATAGTAGCAATGATAGGCATGGCCAACCACAGGCTTTGGAAAAGAGGCTCGCGCAACTGGAAGAACTCAAGGAGGGACAGTTTTTTGCAGGATTCCATCAGCAGGTCCAAAAGCAATGGGAAAAATCTTGGCATGATCACCACATCAAGTTGCACATGTTCAAAGAGAATGATCTAGTATTAATATATGACAGCAAGTTCGAGAAATTCCCTGGAAAGCTCCGAATGCATTGGTTTGGACCCTATGTAGTCAAAGAAGTCATAGATGGAGGCGCGGTCCAGCTCCGCAAGCTTAATGTAGAGCCCTTCCTAGGTAGAGTAAATGGCAGTCGCCTGAAGCTCTACAGGAGTGGGCCGACTACTTGACTAACTGATTGAAGTACAGTCTCATCACTCCAGACAGTTGAAAGAGAGCATGGGACGATAAAGCAGTCTATGAGGGAGCTCTACAACAACAAGGGTGAGCATAGAATCAGTATGTCACAAAGGTTGTGGTTGCACAGAAGGGTCTGCACTGCTGCATGGATGAACATGGGGGTGACTATTGTTGTCAGTATTCATGACAAGGTGTCCGAGGTAACACGAGAAGGAGTGGGCAGTGGGCAATTAAGATACAATGGACAAGCGAAAGTCAGAACAATCTACCATAGATTTCACGTTAAAGCACTAGAAAAGGAGGGAACGACAGATAGGGGACCTTCTGGGTAGTGGCACGTCAATGGCCGTGGATGTCACACTAAGTTCAGCATCGACGATAGGGGATGTACCGAAAAGTCTTAAACACGAAGCAGAACTGGTCTGGATGTCACTGCCTAACCCATGGGCTGGCCGGTAACCCATGAAAGATAAGGGAAAGATCGTGAACAATGAGACAAATGATGGAATTGCAGTTAATAGTTGGTCTCTGATACAACTTGAAGATTGAGATCTTGTGGATAGCAACATTTTTCTTGAAAAATTGCAACATAAGCTGTAGCAAACAGTGTGTATAGTAGACTAGAAATTGGAGATTTGTTGCGTTGGCACAAAGAGTTCCGTATGCGGCACCCCAGCTTGAGCTAAAATCCTATGAGTGGGTGCTCTATGTTAACTGACTAGAGCAAAGTTAGCATCATAGGTTGCATGAATTAGTAGAGGCAATGGAGCAGGAGCTTGAAGAAGAGTTGCAAGAGACAAAGAGGGAGCAGCAGAACATAGTGCGTCACTCACAGGGATGGTGGACAGCGAAGCTTTGGCAGCGTGTATCGCCACACCGACAAGTGACTCGGGACGAGTCACAATGATTGTGTTGGGGGCATGTTGGGTAGAGGAGGCCCAGCGTAATGGTTGTGGGGCTTAAAGCCTATAAGTTAGGGTAATGATATTGTAAAAGCTCTGTGAAATGCATGGAGCGTGAAATATAATAGATCGAGTGAAAGGGTTATCTACCCAAAAATAATATTAAATAATAGGAAGAGAGTCAACCTGCCCATGGTCCATGGACCATGGGAATGTATAAATAGAGCGAGGCTCTAAGGGTATAAGGTAGATTTTTGGGGAAGATCTGATGTTTTATGGGTTTGCAAAAGCAATAGTCGATCTGAGTCTGTAAGTCCGAGTCATGGGTATTAGTGGTTAGATAGAGGCTCTGAAGCTGTGTGCGCAGAGGTCGGGTAATGTTCACAGATGTGTACGCAGACCCCTGCAACTGAGTGCACAAGGTAGATATAGTTGTACTGAATGAAAGATATTAATAAAGATAAGTTTCTTTTGAAATATCACAGATCTGTTTGTATTTTGGTTTATGCATCTGTTATATGAGTTTATGTCTTTAATAATTATGATGGTGTGCACTGGTTATCATTGTTTAATGTTTTCTTAAAGACCTTGCGAATTAATTCTGATTTATAATAAATCCATATAAATAATAAGATTCGGGAAGTCACTGGCGTGGATCTACTCGAAGGATAGATAACTGTGCAGAGTAGTGCAGGTGCACAGAATGGTTCATGATCCTTCCAGGTCGCATCAAGACATCCCTAGGGTGTGGAAACCTGGTTCCAACAACCTCCCATACTACCTCGGGTGAGAATTCAATCTACGCTCTGTGGATTGTTGCCAAAAGGGTTGGTAGTGTGGGATTTGTTCGGCTAAAACACTTCTAAACCTAGGTTAGGCCCCAACAAGCCAACAACTAATGATGGATAGGACTCCTACTTACAGAATTCCAGCCGCAACATGGCCCCTTAACCAAAACACTAGAGTGTTGCGCACCGGATTCCAAGGGCACGGACGAGGCTGAGGGGGAGGAGGATTTGGGAGAGGGCATGGAAAGATCATATGTTACAATTGCGAAGGGCCATGACATTATGCTCATGGCTGTATGAATCCAACGCATCCGTCGTGCCGGTATTTGTTATAGACATTTTTGTGCCTTACAGCATAGAGCATGAAATGTCAATAATCTAAGGGATCCAAAGTCCCTAAACAAGTTGTTCTTACCCTTAGAGGAATAAGGTCAGCAAACCACAGCACTGCAAATCAGTTCTCCACTGAAAAACACTCAAAAACAGGTCAGTTTTGGATCATTGCAGCTGCTCCACTAGGCATCTGCGCTGCATAGCAGGTACAACAAAGGCTACCTGCGTTGCATAGCAAGTAGAACAAAGGCTACCTGCGTTGGGCGTACTTGGACATGTGGAGGAATCTTTTTCTCAAAGTGCCAGTGCCCAGGAAGCTTCTAAAAAGACACTTGATGATAAGATTCGCCTAATGATGAGTTAAGAGCTTCTAAAACTCCAAGTGGAAGACAGAAACTCCGAGTGAAGAACTGAAGAACAACTGGAGTTGAAGAGGACAACAAGTCACACATCAAGCTGACTTATCTTCACTCCAAAACTCTATATAAGGATCTCATCCCATGGGATCTGGAGGCCGGAATTTAGCGCGAAGAATTGCTGTTGGTTTACAGTTGTGAGCATTGGGTGATTGCTTGAGGGAGGTGAAGAAGAGATTTCTCTCCGTCGGGAAGGTGATGCTGGATTGGACCTCTCATGGTTGTATCACCGCCTGAACCTTACTTCCATATATTAATAAAGCATTTGAGGTTCTTCTATTCGCATGTGTTTCAATAGTGTATTGTCTTACTTGCGTCTTTGATTTATGCTAATCCTTGAATCAGTTATGCATGCATGCTTCTTGTAGTTTCCTTTTCTTGTCTTATTTGCAGGATCTCGTGTAGCTGGGCCCGTGAAAAGACTTGGAGCTGGGAGCAAGCGGCAATCAAAGGAGATTGGATCGACCATTTGCGCAAGACATCGGTAAGTGGATCTCTTCCTTTTATCTCTTGCATGTCATAAAGAAGAAACTTTAGATAGCTTTGCTTTCAGTTGTTGCTAAGGAACTGTCACCCTTAGAGTGGGTTAGGGTCATTCCGAGTTGGATACCTTCCCCCACAACAGACTGGCGACTCCGCTGGGGATCGTGTCTTGTTGGTAGCTTGTGTTTATTGCTATTCATTTTTTAAACAAAAGAGTACTGAATCGGACTGCATGTGAGTCCTTCGAATGCAAAGTAGAGGGCAGCTACTCTAGCCCAATGCTGGGCATGTTTATGATTTGAAGAGCTGATCCACAAGGACTCTTTTTAGCTCTTTGTGATAGTGTTCATCTTCCTTTAATCATCCTCTAGTGTATACTTGACTGACAGCCTCTGATTTGGCCAAAAACCGCTCATTTTTTAGCAAACTGTGACCCGGAATCTGAGAGAGACGAGAGTTGTCTCATCAGTGCAGCTGCCACAAAGGCTACCTGCACTGCAACGCAGGTCCCGAAGGGGCTACCTACGCTGCATCTCAGATCCACAGTGCAGCACCTGCGCTGATCCAGTTTTGCCTTGTGCAACTTGGATTCTCCACTGTCTGTTGCCCAGTTTTCAGTATTGTTTTTGCAGCCAGTTGTCAACCTGTATACCCAGCTGAAACCACTTCTCTTTGCCTTCATTCTGCCTCAGTTGTATGAAGAAACCGTGATTGTTCTTATTGTATTTCTTGCTGTCATTCACAGTTTCCCATAGTGAAAGTGAACTAGTCTTGTTATGACCTCTTGGATCTAGACCTGTGAGAAAGTGTCGTTGTGATTCTAAGAGCTAGTTTATTGCTGTTCATAGCTACTTGAGCATTTACTTTCGTTATATGGTTCGAATTTCAGTATTTCTTGTGTTGAAAACGAGTGAATCTTAAGGTGTTCTTTTGATTATTGGACAAAAAATTGTTTTCTTTCGCTTGAAATTGAATTCGAAATTATACAACAGCTTTCTTTTTGTAATACATCAACATTAAGGAAGAAGAAAAGAAATACTTGCATTGTGCATGTGCATTTTGACAGTTTGCATGTCGATTTAGGAAAAGTGCATCAGTGTGTGCTCTATGATCTGTTTGAAAAGATGATGTCTTTCTTTTCCTTCAGTAGTTAAGGTTTTCATAAGTTGAAAGAATTGAAAAAGCTTGCTTATCATTCTTAGACTGCATTTAGGAGTTGTCTCATACATCACGTGGTGATCCATAAAGGCAAACTGCTAAGCAAGATCAACCTAAAAAGAACTGAATTTATCTAACAACACTTTGAAACATAACGAAACACAGTAGAGGTCTAGGTAGAGACGTGAACCGGCATCGTTAAACATAGTGACTGTCGATCTCTACGAAGGTGGGTGATTCCTCCTGAGGGACGATAGCACTAATACGGACTTGTGCCCCCGCGTACCGTCGCGTATATTGGGGGACCCCTATAGGAACAAAGCCTTTATCCATAGGAAGTCGTGTCGGCCGCCCTACTGATCGCGATGCAGTGAACACAGCATTCACGAAGATCGACCACTTGTACCGTAAAACATATTCTGTGGTTTCGCGAAAGGTTTGGCACACCCTTGCCTAGAACTCCAGAGTAGTTTCTTTAATACATCGAAGGAGACTAGAGTCATCTTTAGCTTTTTCTTGACTCTTAAAAAGTGAAAAAGCAAGTTGTGTCTTAAAAAGCGTCGTCATATAAAATTCATTCTAAACGGAACATAATCGCCCCTTATTCCTACGTTGATCTTAAGGTTGAGAACATGGAACACACCAACCAAGGGATTCCACAGCATGGGGCCCCTAGCCCTTTCTCCTCTTGGGGAGAAGTTGGTGCGCCCCACATGGCCACATTGTCGCTTCCAGGACTGACAATTGGCCTGCCAATTTGGCTATTCTCAACCGCTGAAGTTCAGACCACCACGGTTCCTGAACAGTCGAGTCAACAGTTAGACCAGTCTAGAGCTACCCTCCAGCCTTCCACTTCTTATGAGCCTTCCTCCGATCCTTCTTCTTCGAGAGGTCAAGCCGCCAAAAGCGGTGCTCCCATAGAAAAGAAGGAGGAAAAGAAGAAGAAAAAAAAGAAGCAAAAGGAGCCAAAGGCGCCTGGGGGTAAGCAAAAGGCATCTAACGAAAACCCACACACAGCATGGACCGGGCCCAAATCGCCATGTGTCATATGTAGAGGAGACCACTTCCACAGTGATTGTCCCAGTATTCCCCGGATACTAAGGGACTGGTCCACTCGTTTGCACGATTCAGAAGCGTCAACCTCTGACAACCAGGTTGAATGCTTACCATCGACCAACGAAAGTGAAGGTCGCAGACGACGAAGAGGGATGAGATTCCCCTGCGAACTGTGTGAAGGCGATCACACCCTTCATCGTTGTCCCTTTTTAGATGAGGCGAAGAGATTTTTGGAAGATCAACCGGTGGCACCGGTGCTACTTCCTCCTGGATATCAAAAACTCGCGCCAGGTCCTTCGTTGGTTGAAAATACAGCTGTCTTGCTCAGAGGGCCAGCTGAAGTGTCAGTCACTGAAAGCGAACCTACTGAATCCGGACCGGATGAAAGTCCAAAGGTCGAAACGGCAGTTGACCCGGTTCTCCCTTCAGAAGTTTCATCTTCAAACACCACAGTCACTGACGATTCATCTTCAGTTGACACCCCCGCCGAAGAGAATAAGGATGACACCGTCCATATTCTTTTCATCAACACCGATTCTGATGAACATCAGGGCAATGTGCCCACTCCTTTATCGCAGGAAGGAGCGTCGTCAGGATCATATCCGGCCGTATATTCGGTCCCACCACCAAGCAACCTAGTTGCGTCCTTTGATTGGAACCAACTAGGCAGACCCCGGTTACCAGCCAGTATACCATTTAGAATTATAGTCCAAATATACAAAATGGTGATGGCTGGAACTATCATTGATGAAGGGGCATCTGTGAGTATTATGTCCTCTATTGCTTGGAAAGCACTGGGTTGCCCGGCGCTTTTGCCTGAGACAAGAAATCTCTCGGGTTTTGACAGAGGAACCAGTCGACCATTAGGGATTCTACCTAATGTGCCTATTACCCTGAAAGGGAAGGCTGTCAAGATAAATTTGATGGTCGTCCAAGGACCCTTGGATTATAACCTACTCCTTGGACGGGACTACATATATTGCATGGAAGCAATAGTCTCCTCACTCTTTCGAATAATGTGTTTTCCATACGAAGGAAGAATGGTCAAGCTCGTAGACCAACTTTCATTTCCGGGATCACGCATCGCAAATAGTCACATACCTATCCTCAATGGTCTTTTCGATCAAGAAAGGTCTCTTCCCCCGGTTCTTCTTCCTGATGAATGCGAGTGATTCGGGAAAGGAACGCAGGAGCCCAGGGGGCATGCATCCTGGTCTGCTCTGGAGGCAGAAGAAACCTTGGGTGTAAAGTAGAATTTCCGCGGGAGAATATGACTAGTCCGTACCCCATCCCCTCCTTCATCTTTGAGAATATTCCTCTGAGCCATCTTCGTAGAGAAGCAGGACAGGAAGACAAAGAGAAACTGGGAATCTCAGAAGGGGCTGTTAGGAGTGGGGTTGTTCTAGAATAGGATTCTTCTGTCAAGGTTACTTGTTTGACAAAGGTCATTCACCTTTGTCTAGATAGGTAGGCTCTACCAAAGAGGGGGACCCGTTTGCGGCAGCAAGTAGTAACCATCTTTGGATAAAAGGCAAGCCTCACCCATTAAAACAAATGTTTTAGAGGATAAGTAGGGGCAGCCTCCGAAGAAAGAGATTCTATTGCTGCAACAAATTGTAACCATCTTTGGATAACCTAATGATAGACATCGCCGAAGAAAGTTTCTGTTTAAAAGAATTAACAGAACAATCTTTGGGTAACCAGAAAGAGGTAGGCCCCTCCCGGTAAAACAAATGTTTTACCTGCAAATTGAGGGGTAACCTTGAAATTAGACTTACACCTGGGGGCATGCAAACCTCTTGGAATGCAACCACGGGCGGCTATTTTGTTTTTTAGTTTTTTAGGTCCTCCCTTTAAACCTGTAGGTCTAACCCGTTAAACTCATAGGATTAGCCGATACCCGGCTTGCACAAAGAGAGGATATGGAGCATAGCTTCGTGAGATAAAGCTCCTTAAAAAATAGCTATCTCACACGAGACCTTCCTACTTTATGACTGGTAAAAACGAGCAGTTTTGGCAAAGTTCATGCTCGTTAAAAGATAAACGCAAGATCCGAGCAGTTTTCGCAAGTGTTCATGCTCGTTAAAAAATAAACGCACATGTGAGCAAGCTTCCCCCAGAGTTCAAGCTCATTAAGAAAAATGAACCGGTAAATAACCATTTGAGACCGTAAATTCATCAGCCATAAAAGCCTTGGTCGTGTTTGTGTACCATCACCTCCACTTTTCATTTGGCCGATCATTCACATCCACTTGATTGTTTACCTGTTTTGAGGAACAGCTGCGAAGAGTGATTTCACCTAGCCATCCTTGTAATACTGCCGTGATTGGAAAATTCCAACCTGTACCTGGAATCTGCTGCTACCCCTGTTTATCACTCGTTCCTCAAAATACGAGTCTTCTTTGAGCTCTTTTCACTGACTCGTAAAATATGAAAAGTTTGCCGAGTTTTGGCCTTCCAGCTCGTTAAAAGGACCGGAAGAGCTATCCCTCCTCTAGATTTTAATCTTTTTGGACCTAAGGGATTAGTGCACAAAAAGATCGAGCGCTTGTCTAGTTCGGCTCGATAAAGATATCGAACATTCACCCCTTCTGTATTGTTTTATACTTTTTCGGACTTAAGGGATTAGATGACGAAAAAGGACCCCTGGAGTCCACTTGATGTACCCTTTTCAGACTCTCTAAAAATGAAAAGGACCGAGTTGTCTTTGTCGCTGGGCTCGTTAAAAATATTAGATAGCGACAAACTTGTCTTTAGACGAGAACGAGTTTCCCTATCGTTAGGCTCGTTATAGAACAAGCATATGTTATCCTCCGCAAGCTTGACAAAAATAAAGAGGTACTGGTCAGAAATGACTGGGGAAAAATTGGGAAGAACCTCAAAGCTTAATGGTAGCAAGTCGCTCTTGAACATGACACTTTTGCCTCCGTAAATATCGGGTTGGGTTATTATCATTCACCGGTCCCTTCACCATGGTCTCGCCATACCATCCAAATGGGGTAATGCTACCGATCCATCACATCAGTGTCGTTATATGTTCAAGAGATGTCATTCAGAAAGTGTCAACCGGGTCCCATCCACTACCATACATCATTTTTCATCTTTCCATGACCGCCACCCTGAATCATATTTCACAGATCGTTTTCACCATCATCACTAGCTCCGTTCCGTGTCACTGATGTGGGATTCATTAAGGCCCTCCTTTGACGGATCACTCCTTGTCGACATCAGCTCACTATCCAAGAAGTTGATCTAGGAACACCCCCTCAGTACTTTGAAGCTTGCATGCCTCAATGGCAAGTTTCTCACTTTCGGCGATAGGTATACATTAATGACCTTCGACCGGGAGACTTTGCGTGGTGTTCGACGTCAGATCCTATATTCACGCCACATGAATTGTGCTGCAGTACCTTGAGGGTCATCATCATTATCGGTGATTCCTCTCGCGCTTGTTAACGGTTTACATTATTGACTAGTAATCAAGCGATGTCTTTCCATGTTCGACTTCAAGAAATTCTCACATGGATCGAATTGTACTAGAGTGAAGATCGGACAAGTTTGAAGACCCCGGATCTAGTTTCATCCATCCGGGCTGCGATATATATTCAGGAGATAAAAACATAGACATGTGCAGCAGATGAGCATCCTACTAAAAGGATGATAATTAAAAGCAGAGAATTATCTGTCTCTTATCAGACGATCGTCTGTTTATGTACGGCAAATGTATTTATAAAGCTGATCATGGGAAATGCCCGCATCAGCTAGATCATGAAAAGAAAGTATGAAAAGATAATGTATTGTATTGTATTTTGTTACAGGTCACCTCCCAGCGATTGAATGAACTTCGGATCCTCCTAATAAAGAATTTCACCCGATAAACGACCTCATACTTTAGGGGGCAACTGTTATAGACATTTTTGTGCCTTACAGCATAGAGCATGAAATGTCAATAATCTAAGGGATCCAAAGTCCCTAAACAAGTTGTTCTTACCCTTAGAGGAACAAGGTCAGCAAACCACAACACTGCAAATCAGTTCTCCACTGAAAAACACTCAAAAACAGGTCAGTTTTGGATCATTGCAGCTGCTCCACTAGGCATCTGCGCTGCATAGCAGGTACAACAAAGGCTACCTGCGTTGCATAGCAAGTAGAACAAAGGCTACCTGCGTGGGCGTACTTGGACATGTGGAGGAATCTTTTTCTCAAAGTGCCAGTGCCCAGGAAGCTTCTAAAAAGACACTTGATGATAAGATTCGCCTAATGATGAGTTAAGAGCTTCTAAAACTCCAAGTGGAAGACAGAAACTCCGAGTGAAGAACTGAAGAACAACTGGAGTTGAAGAGGACAACAAGTCACACATCAAGCTGACTTATCTTCACTACAAAACTCTATATAAGGATCTCATCCCATGGGATCTGGAGGCCGGAATTTAGCGCGAAGAATTGCTGTTGGTTTACAGTTGTGAGCATTGGGTGATTGCTTGAGGGAGGTGAAGAAGAGATTTCTCTCCGTCGGGAAGGTGATGCTGGATTGGACCTCTCATGGTTGTATCACCGCCTGAACCTTACTTCCATATATTAATAAAGCATTTGAGGTTCTTCTATTCGCATGTGTTTCAATAGTGTATTGTCTTACTTGCGTCTTTGATTTATGCTAATCCTTGAATCAGTTATGCATGCATGCTTCTTGTAGTTTCCTTTTCTTGTCTTATTTGCAGGATCTCGTGTAGCTGGGCCCGTGAAAAGACTTGGAGCTGGGAGCAAGCGGCAATCAAAGGAGATTGGATCGACCATTTGCGCAAGACATCGGTAAGTGGATCTCTTCCTTTTATCTCTTGCATGTCATAAAGAAGAAACTTTAGATAGCTTTGCTTTCAACTATTGCTAAGGAACTGTCACCCTTAGAGTGGGTTAGGGTCATTCCGAGTTGGATACTTTCCCCCACAACAGTATTGTATGTTGTTTGATCACAAAATAGAGGATTGTCCCACACTAATAACGATTCTACGCAATAAGGGAACGCTCAAACCTATTCAAAGCCTACAAATGATGAGGTCTGAGCCACGTAAAGAGGATCCTAATGTGAACATTGTACTTTGGAGTGGAATTATGATAGGGGATGACAAAGGCAAGCAGCGTGAAGAGAGTCCTTGGGTCCACAAGGCTCCAACAAAAGAACCAGAATTTGATTTGGAGCACACTAAGGAAGCCTTCATGGAAGCTAGGGAGAGCTTCGTTGATGCCTCCACTTCAGGAAGCAAGGACAGACCAGACCCAGAAATGGACCCCTCAATGCTCACAATGTTCCTGAAAACATGCATGAAGCTACTACATGAGAGTAAGGTTGTAAAAGGACTATAGGAACTCATCAATCGATGTGCTGGGACCATGCCAGGTGAATCGTGCATAGTTAGTAAGGTTGGAAAACACGCGACAAGGACAGGAAGATAAATGAGAATGACCGTGCAAATCAGAGAATATGTGATGGATCAGGTGATTTTGGACTTGGGATCAAACGTGAACGTTCTACCAAAGTAGACATGGGAGCGCATGGGGAGGCCTATGCTGCAATAGTCTCCTATCCAACTGCGAATGGCGAATCAGCAGAAAATATTACCTATGGGAAGATTGCAGGGAGTCACCGTAGATATTGAGGGAGCAAGCGCACTTGGAGATTTTGAAGTGATAGAGATTGTTGATGACAACAATCCCTACCTCGTGCTATTAGGGATAGGTTGGGCCACTGACATGAATGGGGTAATAAATCTAAAGAAGCACAAGATGATTTTTGAGAACAAATCTCTGCGCGTAGTTGTACCATTGGACCCTACAGAAGGATCGCGTTACATAGAGCCAGTGCATGATTATGACAGTGATGGCAATCTAGATTGCATCTACCAGATAACCACATGAAACCAACACCAAGTGAATCCAACCACGGAGGGACGAATCTCATGGGAGCGCGAAAGCTCCTATACGTCAGATTCGGATGAAGAAATAGAACGATGGCAGAGTCAGTTACACGAGGTAACCATGCTGAACTACAACATGATGACAAGATTGTTGCATTGTGTATCTCTGGAAGCAAGGAATCTGCCTACGTATGACAAGTCAAGCGAGGTAGACAATTTCTTAAAAAGGTTCGAAAATGTGGTGCCAGAACAGCAGCACTCTGAACCATTGAAATGGGCACTACGTGCTATGCACACAAAGTGGTGGGGTACACATCAAGGAAGCTTTGGATACTGGCGCACATGCAGAAAAATGATGCGCACTCGGTTTGCGAAACCCATACTGTGATTGACAAATAATTATCAAGGAGGGGATAGTCCACGAACGCATCTGCCCGCATGGATACAGGCATATGGAAAACCACCTGCACGGATGCACATGAACTTCGCGATGATGGATACGGTACATGCACTGGTGTTAGGAGGGAAAAAATGTGAAAGTTTCCTCACAAGAGAGAAACAGGGTGAACAGAAGATGATCGCGCAGGAGGATAATGGTGCGATGGCATTCAACAAAGTTTGTGAAGCTTTGAACATGCTATGTCACATGCAGTGAAGGGATTGGGACCTATGTGTACCAGCAATCCTATGGGCATACAGGGCGACATACAAGAAACTAACAGAATGGACGATGTCTAGGCTGAGTTGTGAAACAAATGTTGTACTCCCAATGAAGTACCGTAGGGCTAGTCTGCACAGAGTAGCACATAGGGATATGAAGGGTCACTGTGCTCTGAAAGGAAAATATGTAAAGCTAGAAGAAACTGAAGAAGAATGCTCGAAACCTAATATCCAGTAGAATGATCTTAGGCTTCACGAACTCATGAAGGAGAGGGTGCGGTTAAGAGAGGAAAGCACTTTGATGGAAGCAGAAATCAAGAAGATTGAAAATGAGATAAAGGAATATTTTCTAGATAAGAGGACCAGAGTGATAAATCAGGGTGCACGCAACCACATGGATAACTCAAGAGACTATAGCCAAGAATTAATCAATTTAATGCCTTGGATTCAACCACATATTACTAAAGGGATCCCAAATGATGGGGCAATACAAAGGAAAAATGGTGTGATACAGGCATTACAACACGACAGTGACCCTTGTCTAGGAAAAGCAGATGGTGAATGGAGCGGGCCATCTACAGGTGGTGAGGCCACCTAACTAGCTGTGGGAAGAACATTCTTAGTGCTCCAGGCAGTTGAAAGGAGGTGCAGCACTATAAACTATTCTACCCAGGATCTACGCGATGTTAGAGGTGCGCACAGGAGTCAGGTGCCACAAGGTCCATGACCACGCAAGAGGGGTTGTGCTATCGTGCGAGTTGGCCAGAAGGTGACCATTGAAGTCACTATTCATGATGTGATACCTGACTTAAGGCCAAAAGGAGCGGGTGGCAGGCATTTAAGACATGATTTATGGGTGAGATTTACAGAAATCTACCTCCAGGGGAGCATTAATAAACCAGATTTGGGGGGAACAGTCAAATTCAAATTCAAATGATGCTATAAATTACAGAGGGTTGCACTGCAAACAACACTTGGTCATTTGCGAATTGAGCTATTGAGTAGAGCCCTGTTTGTGTTGTGTCGAGTTTTGATTGAGCCCCTAAGTTCGCGAGTGATAGATTTCTAATGGACACGATGGAAATAGACAAGGACGTTATGGAAATTATGGAGATAACTGCCCAAGAGGCTGCGCAGGCCCTGACTGTGGAGGATGCCCTAGAAGGCACTGGGATAGTGGCAAAAATCCTGAAATCACCACACACGCTGAGGCCAAAGAAGGACAAATAGCTAATGATTCTGGTGCGTATGTCCCAATGAAACTCGCTGCACACCAAGTTAACCATGGAAGACAAGGGAAAAGTAGTGACCATGGAGACTAATGAAGAGGAGGAACACCTGGAGGACTTTATCATCAAGGAAGATGAGGATGAGGGCATGGAGGTAGAAACTAAGCCTACGCACCCTCCACCAGAGCTACACACCTATCTCCCCTATCGGGAAAGGGAAGCGGAAGATACGTAAGGATTTGGATGCGAGAAAGAGTGCTCTTGAGATACCTCTCCTCCAAGATGATACAATTTCTGAAGGCGCGCAGCTAGGGAGGGTGCCAAACTTAAATTTTCAGGACTGGGATCTTGTTGACCTCAAGAATTTCCCGCATCTAGAAATTGCATAGCTCATGAAGCCCAAGAAGAACACCGCGGTGAGGGTTATTGAATTGGAGCCGCGGAAGGGATTATGCGAAGTAGAAAAGGTAGGGTTATTAAACTTGCTCTTGGTGTTCCATTTTCACCGCACCCTAGTAGTGATATTCATCATCAGGTAGCTCCTCTGCCTAGTTCATGGTGGGTGTTTGTGGTTGGAGGAGCCCATCCCCATCATCGACCACTTGATTCACCGCATCACCCAGCTGCCATGCAAAGGAGCAAACCCTGCAGATATCTCAGAAGGGAAGAGTAGTGATCTGGCCGTCGTGGAGGCGATGAAAAAGAAGTATCAGCTAGAGAAAAAGAACAGGGGCTATGCCATATCTACCATCACAAACCCGGTTGTGAAAGTGGCAACCCAGATATTGGCAAACAAAGTCATGTGAAAGTGTCGCACAGACGAGGTACCTGCGCTAGTGGTTGCACTGGCAAAACAATGCATAGAGGGGGTCCAGTTCAACTAGTCTGAGTTCTTGTGCCACGAATTCCTAGAAAACTGCTGCGAGGCTTAGGAATAGGGAAAAACATTCCACTATGCATGGCTTCTACTGTCCATAGTGCTCGTGGCAGGGGAATTTCCAGAAGACAGTCAATTCCGCACAATTGACAGGGATTTTCCAGAGGCTGTGAAGTACGCTTCACTCTAGGCCACGAAGGAAGCCAATAGGATTCGTGACACCAAGATATTCTGGGTGTTCATGGAGATGAACCTCAAAATGGGGATTAACTGCAAGCTATGGTCATCACCCACTGTCTACCACAACCTACAAAGCTTTGCAGAATTCAAGGCAGATTTCCACAACATACACATCAGAGCGAGTAAGGACCCGACCAAGGAATGGATAGAGCTACCCTTTGTGGCTACGGATGACATAATCTTTAATGTGCTGGGGACATGGCTGTCAGAATGGCATACTCCAGACATCACGGAGCTAGACAAGTCTGTAGCGTAGAGGAAGAAAGAGGAGGCCAAATTGCGCACCGCGTAGTTGGCAGAAAACAAAAGAAACGAAGCAACGAAATCAAAAGAGAAAATTGTATAAATTTCACCTGTAGATCAACTGATAATGCAATGTTCTAAAGCAGTATACGAGATCCAATTCTACAACCAAAATTTACAGAAGCTTAATGACATATGAGAAGTATCAAACAAGAACACATATAATTGAGATTGAGAAGCAATCACACATAACACAGAAATATAATCCGGGGAAAGCCTCAGCCTAAAACCCCACTCTCTGTATTATCATACAAGTGGAAAATAGTCATAGAATTACACAAATCCTTAGCTTGGAAGCCAACCAACTCTTAGTACAATTCCTCTGCTGCTCATAGACAGTCAAAGGCCTCTCACAAACCTTCTCCTCTACCATTCAAGCCTCCTATTTCCTTATGCAATTTTTCCTGGGATCCAGTGCTTCCACACATGTGAATTCCCACCTCACACTGCTCACTTGGCCCAGTAGTAACTGCACAATCTTGAAGAAGATAAATCCTTCTGCTTGAATGAGTTTCCTTCGTAGGAAAAATTCATCAAACTGATAGTACACTATCCCTCCTCTAATCTCAACTGGATCTTTCTCTGAACAGACATGCATGAGTTATTTATGAGAGCATATTTAGTTATCTGAAGTGCACTAGTTACATGCATGCAAGCATTAACTAACTGAACTCGCAATTAATTCTACAAGCTATAAGAATTAATCTAACTGGATTTAACTCAGTTAACTGAGCTAACTAATTACAACTCATCCTTATCCTTTAACTAATGGATAAATCCCTTAATCAGAGGAATAACTGTTGCATATCATCACATAGACTTCATGTTTATATTTCCTTAACTAATTAACTCAAGATGAATTAATTAATTAATTTACAAAAAGCTGCTAAGATCAAAATCAAATTTTACTTCTCAATTTTAGTCCAGGGACTGACTAAAATTGGAAACTATCCCGAACTTCATTCCTTGTTGCTCAATCCACCACTAGTACCTAAACTGCTATTTATAGCAGTGATATTTTTAGCACTTCTATTTTTAGCATTTCTTATTGGCATTTTCAACACTCCCTCTCAATAAGAAAGGCATTCAACTTGAACCCGATCCTGAACCTTTGGAATGTTCTGCATGCAACACTTCTCCCAAGTGTGGATGCTTTAGTGACTGTAGAAACAAAAAAACTCCCAACTGACCTCTCTGTTGGGCTAGAAACATACTCTAATGCTGAAGCTCCCTCTGCCGCTAACTCTGCATCCGTCTCTACCCAATCACCCAGTCCTGCTACTCCTCGTCGGGGCTCCCGTAGCAAAGTCGAATCAAGGAGGTTGGGTACCTCAAGGATCTTGCCCCCATTTCAGCCTTCTTGGGATGATCACTCCACATCGTCCCACCTCCCACCTAGAGGTATGGCTACATGTGATCCCTCTGCCCACTTGGCTCGAAATTTCCCCCTACTAGAGGTCTCTGGATGAATGGATGTCTCCACTCGATCTCCTCTCATCTTCTCTAGTTGTGGCTGCTCCATAACCTCCTAAAGTTGCTTCACCAACTGTGGCTCCTCCATAATTGTCTAAGACTTCTTCTGGCGCTGCATGTTGAGAGGTAGTGTACTCTCCCTCTCAACCACCAAGTTTCCAACAGTTGCCTTCCTCCTCAAGGCTTTACATGCATCTTGAACCTTAAGAGCATACAGTTTCTTGACTCGTGAACCAATCTGCTTCACCTATCTCGTGATGATGTGTCTAAGGAAAACCTTTCCCTTACTGAAGACTAAATCATAGCCTCTGTCTTCCAGCATCGTGATCGATACCAAGTTTTTCTTCAGTGTTGGTACAAACTTGACATCTATCAAGGTAATGCGAGCTCCATGCTCCCTATGAAAAGAAACTGTGCCTACGCTTGAGACACTATACTTTTCATCATTACCCATATCTATGAGTATCTGGAGATCCTTCTCCTCCAAGGTACTGAACAAAATCTTATCGCCGGTCATGTGGAATGAAGCTCCAATGTCAAGAAACCAACCACATCCCACCACGGATGAAACCATGCATGCGATGAGAGTGAAATCCAACTCAAACTGTGAGGCAAGTGCCTCACCTTCTGATCCTTCCAAGGATCCCTTCTTAGATTTCTTCTGTGGACAATTTGTAGAAAAATGGCCCACCTCATGACAATGAAAGCATCGCACTTTTGATTTGTTAAACTTCTTCCCACCATGGGAATAAATGAAATTGGAATGATAATCCTTCTCCTTCCCTTTCTTTGCCTTACTCGTTAAGGCGCAGTTTTCTTCATCCTCCATGGATGAAGAACCATCTCTGGTGCTTCTTCTTATCTCCTCCTACATTAGATTCGACCAAAGTCATTCCCAATCTGGTAGTTTCTCTATTCCATTAACCAAGTCTTAGTAGCTATGCCAGCTCTTAGGAAGATCAAGGAGAGAAAGACTCACCATGTCATCATTGGTTGTCGTGACCCCTACACTTCCAAGCTCATCCCTATAGGTGGTGAGCTTGTTCAGGAAGGTAGAGATCATGTCACCCTTTTCACACTTGATTTTCTGAAGCTTGTCCTTCAGTGCCAACTTCGTCTAATCGCTACTATTCTGATATAGATCCTTCAATATTTTCCACATTGAATACGAAGTCTCCTTCCCATGGAGGCTCGAGACTCTGTGGTCTCGAACTCCCTCCAGGAGGATTCTCCTTGCTCTAGCCACACATTTCTTCCATTTCGCCAATTCTTGGGCAGTAGTTGCTATAGGCTTGGGGACTTCTTGATCAAAGAAGTCCTTAAACCCATTGTCCTCTAATACTGCTTCCATGTGATCCTTCCAGGCTATCTAATTTGAGCTGCCATCAAGGGCATACTCAAGTCTCAAACTGTTGACCGCCATTGATGAAATCTGAGATGTGATAAGAACTCGATATCAATATCCAGAACACTAAACTTCATACTTCTCCCTTCTTTGTATAAAGTTCTTCACTTTGATTCACCTTTTCTCTGATACCATGTAGAAATTTCACCTATAGATCAACTGATAATGCAATGTTCTAAAGCAATATACTAGATCTAGTTCTACAATCAAACTTTGTGGAAGCTTAATCACATATGAGTAGTATCAAACAAGAACACATATAAATAAGAATGAGAAGCAATCACACATAACACAGAAATATAATCTGGGGAAAGCCTCAGCCTAAAACCCCACTCTCTGTATTATCATACAAGTGGAAAATAGTCACAGAATTACACAAAGCCTTAGCTTGGAAGCCAACCAGCTCTTAGTACAATTCCTCTGCTGCTCATAGTCAGTCAAAGGCCTCTCACAAACCTTTTCCTCTACCCTCTAAGCCTCCTATTTTCTTGCACAGTATTTCTTGTGGTCCAGTGCTTCCACACATGTGAATTCCCACCTCACACTGCTCACTTGGCCCAGTAGTAACTGTGCAATCCTAAAGGAGATAAATCCTTCTGCTTGAATGAGTTTCCTTTATAGGAAAAATTCATCCAACTAATAGTACACTATCCCTGCTCTGATCTCGACTGGGTCTTTCTCTGAACTGACATGCATGAGTTATTTATGAGAGAATATTCAGTTATCTGAAGTGCAGTAGTTACATGCATGCAAGCATTAACTAACTGAACTCACAATTAATTCTACAAGCTGTAAGAATTAATCTAACTGGACTTAACTCAGTTAACTGAGCTAACTAATTACAACTCATCCTTATCCTTTAACTATTGGATAAATCCCTTAATCAAATGAATAATTGTTGCATGTCCTCACATAGACTTCATGTTTATATTTCCTTAACTAATTAACTCAAGATGAATTAATTAATTAGTTTACAAATAGCTGCTAAGATCAAAATCGAATTTTACTTCTCAATTTTAGTCCAGGGACTGACTAAAATTGGAAACTATCCTGAACTGCTAAAAATAGAAATGTTATTTTTAGCACTTCCATTTTTCATTCCTTGTTGCTCAGTCGAACACTGGTACCTAAACTGCTATTTATAGTAGTGCTATTTTTAACACTTCTATTTTTAGAATTTCTTGTTGCCATTTTCAACACAAATGACACAAACAGTAGGGGAGTAGGAAATGGCAAAAATAGAAGCAGCAGCATAGGAGGTAGCTATGAAAACACACAAGGGCCAACAGTCGCCTTCACAGTGACAGGGAACAAAGAAAGAAGGGGTAGAAGTGGACCCACAAACCACGTCAACCCAGTTGAAATAGTCGCACCGGAATGAGTGGATAGGGCCACGCAAGAAGGTCAAGGCATCAAAGGTGTCTATTGACTTGATCACACTTACTGAGGGTGATTTTCATGACATCGACGAAACAGTGCATGATGTCACCTCCGAGGCCCTCCAGGAATTTTGGCAGGAGAATCGAATTGTGTTGGGGGCCCTTAGAGCACAGTTGCAAGAGTTACAGGTATGTGCCCCTCAGGTTGGTACCCTTTCAACTAACCTCACAGTCAGAAAAATGGCAGTAGAGCAGATGCTGCATGCTCAGGTGTCGAATACCATAGTTCTGCCAGAAGGGGCACTAGTGATAGAAAATGAGGCTGACAGGCCTACAGTTAGCGTGCTAAAGGGAATCAACATCAACATGGTTATGCCCCCGTGGGAGACATTATACGTTTTGCAACATGGTATAACCACAGAACTAAGGGCTAGGGAGTGCCACATAGTGCAAGTCCTCAGCGAGTAAAGGATCAACATGGATCAATTAAGCTTGCAGCGTGATGAAGTAATATTGTACAATCTACAACTGGTGCAGGTACTGGATGAAGCTTATTAAAGCGTTCTAGAGCTGGCCATCCTAGCAGAGGCGTGCATCCACTAACTAGTAGCAGGGGTGCATGAGGTATGGGAGGAAATGACAAAGGTTTAGCTAGAATTGAACCTTCAAATCACAGAGTTGCGGTTGAAGGTGCAACCGTCCACCCCCCCAGAAGTAAGGGAATAATGCACCAGCACTATTACAGCAGGGCTAGACGAGATCAACGGAGCAGTAAGAGACTGCACCAGAATGTTGGAAGAATCATTCAAGGTCCTCACCACTCTGCATGAGGACCCCAACATCCAACATTTAGAGACAGAGGCATGGGAGCTCCAACAACATTATGACAGCATAAAAGGGACCACACAGATGATGGCCCTCACTCAAAGGCTTACACGAATGTAGCAGGCCAAAGAATTGAAAGAACAGGTGGGCGCAACATGACACAAGGAAGCTGTCCTCAAGGCACGCATCCAGCCTTGGATTGATGAGGCCTTCATTATTACAACAACAATTGAGGGAAAGCTTGCACAAATGCAGGGGGCACAAACACAGATGTAGGAAGGCAGTTCTGACTCCGTGGTTTTGAAATAATGTGTGCAATAGATCCAGTAGGTAGCAACTTAGTGCGCTGTTGACCTTGCAACAGTTCGAACCAAGTTGGAAGCGTAGACCTTGCAGCAGTTGGAACCGAGTTGGAGGGACTCCAGGCAAAGATCTCTGCATCGACAGAGTGACTCAAGGGAAAGTCACGATGTTTGTGTTGGGGGCCTGCTGGGAATGGAATCCCCCTAAAGCATGTTTTGGGGCTTAAAGCCCATGTTTTGACCAAATCTTTGTAAAAGCTCTACGAAATATGGGCACAGAGCGCGAAGTCATAATAGAGTCATAAGGTTGTCCGCCCTAAGCTTTTGTAATGTAATGTTGGTTGGATAGACGTACCCATGGTCCACGGACCATGGGATTGTATAAATAAGAGCGAGGCTTTAGGTAGTTAAGAGAAGAAGAGAATAATGAGTCTAAATGCTTAAATGGAAGTGAAAAGTGACTTTGGGTCATAAAGTAGGAGAAGGCTCTGTAGCTGAGTGCATAGAGGCCTAGTAGTCCGTAGTTGAGTGTGCAGACCCTAGAAGATGAGTGCATAGGGAAGATCGACTCTGTAATCAGTTGAAGAATCAATAAAGTAAAGCTTTCCATAGTTCTATGCATCTTTTCTTGGGTTAATGTATGATTTGGTATAAATTGCAATATTACTATTTATTTACATGCGCGCACTTATATGAATGTGTTAAATGAGCATAATATAAGACATACCTTTACGCAGGAACAATTAACTGGTATGAAAATAAGTAAGGTCTTAAGGTGTCTTAAGGGAATAGCACAGAGCACTATTCCAGCACCGTGGGAGCCCCCCAACCCTTAGTTAGGGTTGCACGAAGGTAGGGTATTACAACACAAAGGCCTGGGAAGTGCGCGAAGCAACATATGCAAAGGACCTAACAGTTGGAACCAGTCAGCCTCTCAAACATCTCAAGGGTGCAGAATCCTGGTTCCAGCACCATCCCATACTACTTTGAGTGATACCTCAGTCCGCGTTCTGTGGATTGTTGCTGAAAGGGCCAGTAGTACAAGTATTTGTTTGGCTACTTAACTCTGAACCTGGGTCAGGCCCCAACCAGCCAACATTCATCCCAAGTTATAAATTACCCATTCAGTTATTTATCACTAATATTCTTTCCTTTCACATGTAACCTCAACATTTTTGCCATATTTTCCTCAGACACTTGTAATAAAATAGGTCCATCTATAGGATGAAACATATTTGAAGTTGATAAATAATAATGACTAGCTAAAAGAAGAATTATATCGGGGTCAAAATGAGCACCCTGCAATGTGACACTGAGTAAAATAATATTTAATAGATACATTTCAAAGCTATCTGATTGGCCATTCATCTCTAATTGAGATCTAAGGACATGCATGTCGATATTCTGTACCTAGGTGTTGCATATTTGCACTAGCATATTAATGAAAACCTCATTCTGGTGTTCAATAACCATTCTAAATCTATAAACATTATGAGATACTTTTAATGTACTACAATAAGCCTTTAGAAAGCGTATGTGTTTCCTAAAGACTCGAATGGTATGCTTATACATTTGTGCTAACATCGAACCAGGGATTGAAAACTAATTCCTTTGGTTGTATCAATCCAATAAGGAGTGAAAATGCAAGAAAATGATAATTGATAACCTAATAACCTTAGTTATGGTGAATAATTATCGGTTAATTTTCACAACAAACCACATTTACACCACGCTATGCATTTTGGTATTAAATTAATTTCATCATGTAACTGTCTAGTTACAATTGTTATCCTGGTCCACTTTCCATCTTTTATTACAATGATGTTCCTTCGAGATCTAATAGCCCAAACTTTTTTAATCTTATAGTCCACATGCACATTGAGCTTCCATTATCAAAAGGTTTCAAAATAAATTTGTGCTCCAGTGACATCCAATGATCACGATCTCTTTCATTCGATGACCCAACAATGTATCTCACCCTAACTAGCACAACCACTAAAATAGACTTGCGCCCCTGATGAAATCCAACAACCTTGGTTAATAGCGACCAATGGCCACCATCACCTATCACACTCCAACCTGCTTGAAAATTAACACATCCTAAAATAAAACTACCTTTTGTGCCTGATGAGATCCAACAATCCATTATTCTTCCATATCAATGACCCTAGTTATTCCACTTGGCATGTCACATGCCACTGCTACCTCATCAATGACACCATTTTGTAAATTAATTGATTTGATTTCTTGATCCATAATATATACAAATATGTATTCATGTATATATGTATACCTTTTTAATTCGATATTTATATCCCACCTCCATATAGGTCCCCACTAATGTAATAATTGTGACCACCCATCAAAATCCACAACTCACAAAAATTATGAGGCATCCCCATGTTGAAAAAAATGTAGCAAGAAAGGCTCAATTTGACTTTAGCCTTAGTCAAATTGAGAAAAATTGAATTTCCACATCAGTAGGAAAAATTGGAGGTAGTTAACTAGTGTGACATGGATATTGTCACTTAGTTAGCTCAGTAAATTCAAGTTAGAGGCCTTGGACTTTAGTTATGTATGTGTGATTGCTAAATTTTAGTAATCTAGTTCAGTTATTTTCAGTTGTAATTAGTTAATTGATGTCTAATTATTGATGTAATTAATTGAAGGTCAATTGTGCAATGGGACAACAATCTAACTCAAACATCTGTTAGTTAACTAATCAATCAACCTGTTATCACTCAGAAGTCTTCCCTAGAAGTTATAAAAAGAAGGAATAATCTGAGGTAACCACAAACCTAATATTTTAGACTTAGGTTCTAGCCAACCTAAGTCCAGAGAGGGCTCACTCTTATTAATTTAACTTTTTTTTGGGTGGGATTTCAGGCTAGTTCTTAGTGCTCATGATGTTTTGATTTTGATTAGGTGGTGGAATTCTAGGAACATATGGCTAGAGCAAGCATTCAGGCCATTAGGCTATGGAGTCAAGAAAAGAGTGGCTTAACCGAATCAGATCAATTTCTAAAGGAGGAGTTCATAGGGCAGGCTAGCACAAAAAAAAGCAAATCTGCAGGTTCAAATGGATGAGGTAGTCCTAACTAGGTGTTGTTGGGAAAAGTATCCAATTCGGAATGCCCCTATCCCACTCTAAGGTGTGATAGTGCCTTAGCAACAAACAAGGAAAACTATCTTCGTATTCTTCTTTATGAAATGTAAATGGAGAAGAAAGATGTAACTAACCGGTGTCTTCCGCTAGTTTGTCGATCCAATCACTCTCTCCTTTGTTCGCTTCCCGCTGCTTGCTCCTTCACTGGTCTAGCTTCACCAAGTTCCTGCAAGATCACAAGAGAGGAAAACTACACAAAAGATATAGATTTACATTCATAACTAGTTTAGGATCAGATATAAACTAAATATGCAAATATAACAAAGCATCATTGATATACAAGCATATAGGAGAAACTCAAATAGTTTTATTGATATGATAAGAAAGTCCAAGAGGAGATACAACCAAGTGAGTCCCGATCCAGCATCTACCTCCCAGCAAAGGAATCCCTTCCTCTCCTCCAACAAAGCATAAATCACCCAATGTACTAATCTCAATCTCAAACCAACAACAATTCTCTGCAAAGTACAAAATTCCAGCCTCCTGTACCTCTGGGTGAGAGATCCATATATAGATGTAAGCAGAGAGGATGAGTCAGCTTATGTTTTGACTTGTGGCTTCTCTCTGTCAGTTCTTGCTTCCACTTGGAGGTTGAGAGCCTCTTACTCATCACTAGTCGAATTCATTGAGGCAAGTGTTATTGAGGAAGATTCTGGAAGCTTCCAGTGTCTGTACACCTTGCGGAATGACATTGCCATTTGGGATTTCTCACTCAGCGCACCCTGGTAGTGCTTTTAGGTGCGTTGCAACACACCTATCTAGTGTACTGGGGTGCATTGCAATGCAGGCAGCTAGAAGAGCTTCTGAATTGATCCTGAATTGACTGTTTCTGAGTGGTTTTTGGTGGAGAACTTCTGGGAGAAGCTGTCATTGGTTGACCTTGTTCCTTTAGGGGCAGGAACAACTCTTTTAGGGACTTTGGATCCCTTGGATTATGGACATTTCATGCTCAATGCTGTAAGGCACAAAAATGTCTATAACAGTTGCCCCCTAAAGTATGAGGCCATTTATCGGGTGAAATGATTTATTAGGAGGATCCGAGGTTCTTCCAATGCTGGGAGGAGACCTGTAATAAGATACAATACAATACATTATTTTTCATACTGTTTTCATGATCTAGCTGAGGCAGGCATTCCCATGCTCAGCTTTATAAATTCATTTTTCTGTACATAGAACAGACAATCGTCTGATGGTAGACTGATGATTTTGATGAAATCATCATCCTTTTGGTAGGATGATTATCTGTGCTGCAACGCTGTACATGTCAATGTCTTTATTTTTTCTGAATATATATCACAGCCCGGATGGATGAAACTAGATTCGGGGTCTTCAATCTCGTTCGATCTTCACTCTAAGTACGAGTCGATCCATGTGAGAAATGCTCTGAAGTCGAACATGGAAAGACATCGCTTGATTACCAGTCAATGATGTAAACTGTTAACAAGCGCGAGAGGAATCACCGATAATGATAATGACCCTCAAGGTACTGCAGTACAATTCACGTGGTGTGAATAAAGGACTTGGCGTCGAACACCACGCAAAATCTTTCGGTCGAAGGTCATTGATGTATACCTGTCGCCGGAAGTGAGAAACTTGCCATTGAGGCATGCAAGCTTCAAAGTACTGAAGGGGGTGTTCCTAGATCAACTTCTTGGATAATGAGCTGATGTCGACAAGAAGCGATCTGTCAAAGGAGGGCCTTAATGTATCCCACATCAGTGACACGGAATGGAGCAAACGATTTTTATGGAGGTGAAAACGATCTGATGATATATGGTTCAGGGTGGCGGTCATGAAAGAATGAAGGATAATGTATGGTAGTGGATGGGACACTGTTGACTTCTCTGGATGACTTCTCTTGAACATATCGGCAACACTTATGTGATGGATTGGTAGCATTTACCCCAAAGATGGATGGTATGGCGAGACCATGGTGATGTGACCGGTGAATGAAATAACCCAACCCAACTCAGGCACGAAGTGGAAGTGTCATGTTCAAGAGCGACTTGCTACCAATAAAAGTTCTTTGAGTTTCTTCCCAATTTTTCCCCAGTCATTTCTGACCAGTACCTCTTTATTTTTGTCAAGCTTGAGGAGGATAACATCTGCTTGTTCTATAATTTGCCCTTCGGGCAAACCCATCGCTATGTTTTAACGAGCCTAGCGATAGTGAAACTCGTTCTCGTCTAAAGACAAGTTTGTCGCTATTGATCTTTTTAACGAGTCTAACGACAAAGATAACTCGGTCCTTTTCATTTTTAGAGAGTCTGAAAAGGTACGTAAAGATAACTCCAAAGTTCCTTTTTCGTCATCTAATCCCTTAAGTCCGAAAAAGTATAAAACAATACAGAAGGGATGGATTTTCGATAGTTTTAACGAGCCGAACAAAACAAGCGCTCGATCTTTTTGTGCAATAATCCCTCAGGTCCAAAAAGATTAAAATCTAGAGGAGGGATAGCACTTCCGGTCGCTTTAACGAGCTGGAAGGCCAAAAATCGGCAATCTTTTCATATTTTACGAGTCAGATGAAAAGAGCTTAAAGAAGACTCGTCTTTTGAGGAACGAGTGATAAACGGGTAGCAGTTGATTCCAGGTAAGGGTTGGAATTTTCCAATCACGGCAGTGTCACAAGGATGGCTAGTGAAATCATTCTTTCGCAGCTATTCCTCAAAATGGGTAAACAATCAATATGGAGGTGAATGATCGGCCAATGGAAAAGTGGAGGTGACGGTGCAAACACGACCAAGGCTTTAATGGCTGATAATGTTACATTCACGGTGGTTATTTACCGGAGGGTAGTTCATTTTTTAACGAGCTTAAACGCGGAAAAACACTGCTCGGTCTTATGTTTATTTTTTAACGAGCATGAACTATGTGCTAAAACTGCTCGATTAATACAGTCATATGATAAGAATGTCTCATGTAAGATTCCATTTTTTATGGAGCTTGCGCCTTACAAAGCTTTGCTCCTGGAATCCTTTCTTTATGCAAGTTCGGAAACGACTAATCCTACGAGTTTAAAGGGTTAGACCTACGGGTTTAAAGGGAGGACCTAAAAATTTAAAAAATAAATAGCCGCCCCTTGCTTGCACTCAAAAAGGTTTGCATGCCCCCAGGCATAAAGTACGATTTCAAGGTTACCCCTCAATTTGCAGATAAAACATTTGTTCTACCAGGAAAGGCCTACCTCTTTCAAGTTACCAAAGATTGTCTCATTTGCGCAGCAAACAAAACATTTCCTCGGCGATGTCTACCGAGATAGACAAAGGTGAGTGACAACGAGTGCCAAACACATGACTTTGACAAAAGAATCTTATTCTAGAATAACCCTCTTCCAGCATGGGTGGGGTACAGACTAGTCATATTCTCCCGTGGAAACCTACCCTATACCCAAAGTTTTCCTGCCGAAGCAGACCAGGATGCATGCCCCCTGGGTTCCAGTCATATCCCTCCAAATTACTCGCTCTCATCGGGAGGACGGACCGTGGGTTGAGACATTTCTTGCGTGAAGAGACCGTTTAGGGATGGTATATGACTATTTGTGATGTGTGATCCGGGAAATGAAAGTTGGTCCACGAGCTTGACCACTCTTCCTTCGTGCGGAAAACACATTACTCTAAAGAGTGAGGAGACGATGGCTCCCATGCAATATATATAGTCTCGTCCAAGGAGTAGGTTATAATCCAAGGGTCCTTGAACGACCATGACGTTCATTTGAACGGTCTTCCCTTTCAATGTGATAGGCACATTGGGGAGGATCCCTAAAGGTCGACTGGTTCCTTTATCGAAGCCTGTCAGATTTCTCATTTCAGGCAAAAGCGATGGCGAACCAAGCGCTTTCCAAGCAATAGAGGAAAGGATACTCACAGATGCCCCCTCATCAATGATGGTGCCAGCCATGACCATTCTGTATATTTGGACGATAATTCGGAATGGTATGCTTGCTGGCAACCGGGGTCTGCCTAGTTGGTTCCAGTCGAAGGATACAACCAGGTTGCTTGGTGGTGGGACCGAGTAGACGGCCGGATATTGCTCTGACGAAATTCCTTCCTGCGATAAAGGAATGGGTGGATTTCCCCCGTGTTCGTCGGAGTCTGTGTTGATGAAAAGAATCTGGATGGTGTCATCCTTATCCTCTTCAGTGACTGTATCATTCGAAGATAATACCTCTGAAGGCAAGACCGGGTCAACTGCCGCCTCGACCTTTTGACTTTCGTCTGGTATGGATTCAGTAGGTTTATCCTCAATGATAGACGCTTCAGCTGACCACTTGAGCGGGCCAGCTGGATTCTCAACTAACGAAGGACTCGGCAAGAGTTTTTTATATCCAGGAGGAAGTCGTAACGGTGAAACCGGACGATCTTCCAAGACTCTTTTAGCCTCGTCTAAGAAGGGACAACGGTGGAGGGCATGGTTGCCTTCGCACAGTCTACAGGGAGGTCTAGTTCTCCCTTTTTGTCCTAGAACTTCACTTTCGCTAGTTGACGATGTACTTTCAACATGGCTATCAGAGGTTGATGACACCGGATTGTGCAAACGGGGAGACCAGTCCTTTAGTATCCGAGGGATGCAAGGACAATCTCTGTGAAAGTGGTCTCCCTTGCAGATGACACATGGCGATTTAGGCCTGGTCAGTGCTGTGTGTGGATTTTCATCAGACGACACTTGTTTTCCCTTATTTGCCTTTGGCTCCTTCTTCTTTTTCTCTTTCTTCTTCTTTTCCTTCTTCTCCTTGGGAGCTTGGTTTTTAGTTTTACCAGTCCCGTCACGCGAAGAGGAAGGAAGAGAAGAAGAATTAGAGGAAGTAGAGGGTTGGTGGGAAATTCTGGACTCGTCTAAGTGTTGATTCGACTGTTCAGGAATAGTGGTGTTCTGAATGACATTGGTTGAGAAGAGCCAGACCGGCAAGCCAATTGTCAGTCCTGGAAGCGACAATGTGGCCATATGGGGCGCACCAACATCTCCCCAAGAGGAGAAGGGACTAGGATTTCCACCAAGGGGAATTCCTTGGTTGGTAGGCTCCATTTTCTCAACCTAAAGATCAACGCAGGAAAAAGGGTGATTATTCCGTTTAAAATAAATTTTAACAACGCTTAGACACAACTTGCTTTTTCAATTTTAAAGAGTCGAGAAAAAGCAAAAGATGACTCTAGTCTCCTTCGATTTTTAATGAGCCTGAAGTGACAAGTGCTCAGATGGACCTTTTCCGTTAAGGAGTCTGAAAAGGAACAAAAGGGACTGCTCTGGAGTTCTAGGTAGAGGGTGTGCCAAACTTTTCGCAAAACCGCAGAATACTTTTTAAGGTACGGGCGGTCAATCTTCCCGAATGCTGTGTTCAGTGCATTGCGATTAGTAGGGTGGCCGACACGGTTTCCTATGGATAAAGGTTTTATGCCTATAGGGGTCTCCCAATATATACTCGACGGTACGTGGGAGCACAATCCGTACTGGCACTTATCGTCTCTCAGGAGGAATCACCCAACCATCAGTGAGGCGACCAGTGACCAGGTTTTACGACGCCAGAACACGTCTCTAGCCTAGACCTCTATGTTGTGCGTTAAGTTACAAAGCGTTGTTAAGTTCATTCAATTTATTTTAGGTTGATCTTTCTTAGAATTTTTCCTTTTTGGATCACCACGAGATGTATGATACAATTCCTAAATGCAGTCTAAAGATGATAAGCAAGCTTTTATATCTTTTCAACAATGAAAATCCTAGCTACAAAAGGGAAAAGAAAGACACAATCTTTTCTCAAAGAGCATAGAGCACACTGTAAATGCACTTTTCCTAAATCAACATACAAACTGTCAAAATGCAAATGCACATATGCATGTATTTGTTTTCACTTTCTTAATATTGATGCCTAAAAAGAAAGCTGTTGTACAAATTTGAATTCGATTTCAAGTGAAAAACACAAACAAGTTTCCTTTTCGAAATCAAAAAGACGATTACGACACTTTATGATTTACTTGTTTCGACACTAGAAATTCATAAATTCAAACCAAAAGACAAAAGTAAAAGTGTAATCAACTGTGAACAGCAAACAAACTCACTCCTAAGATCAAAACGACACTTATGACAGGTCTAGATCTAAGGGCGACAGTATGACTAGTTTACTTTTGTAATGGGAAACTACAAATGATGTAACAAATACACAAAGAACAAATACAGTTTCTTTATACAACTGAGGTGGAATTGAGGCAAAGAAAAGGGGTTTCAGATAGGTACACACACTGATAACAGGCTACAAAAAACAGAGATAAAACTGAGCAAAAGGAAGCAGGGAACCACAGCTGCACAAGGCAAAGGCTGATCAGCGCACCCCCAGCACAGAGAAACTGAACTTTAGCGCAGGTAGCCTTCACGGGACCTGCGTTGAAATGCAGAACCTCTTCATAGAGTCTGCGCTGAAGCAGAAACGAGAGTTGTTTCTGGGTTTTGGGTCCCGGTTTGCAGTCTAATCTACAGTTTTTGGCCGGATAAAAGCTATCAATTAGGTACAATTAGAGGGATGATTTAAAGGAGGACTAAGATCTATCACAAAAGGCTGTTAGAGCACTTGTGGATCAGCTGTTCAGATCATAAACAGGCCCAACGAATGGACTAGAGTAGCAGATCTCTACTTTGCATTTGAAAATGGCAAATGCAGTTCGATTCGACACTCCTGAGTTTATGAGAAGAACAACAATAGAAACACAAATAAACTAACAAGATACGATCCCCAGCGGAGTCGCCAATTTTTTGTTGGGAAAAGTATCCAATTCGGAATGCCCCTATCCCACTCTAAGGTGTGATAGTGCCTTAGCAACAAACAAGGAAAACTATCTTCGTATTCTTCTTTATGAAATGTAAATGGAGAAGAAAGATGTAACTAACCGGTGTCTTCCGCTAGTTTGTCGATCCAATCACTCTCTCCTTTGTTCGCTTCCCGCTGCTTGCTCCTTCACTGGTCCAGTTTCACCAAGTTCCTGCAAGATCACAAGAGAGGAAAACTACACAAAAGATATAGATTTACATTCATAACTAGTTTAGGATCAGATATAAACTAAATATGCAAATATAACAAAGCATCATTGATATACAAGCATATAGGAGAAACTCAAATAGTTTTATTGATATGATAAGAAAGTCCAAGAGGAGATACAACCAAGTGAGTCCCGATCCAGCATCTACCTCCCAGCAAAGGAATCCCTTCCTCTCCTCCAACAAAGCATAAATCACCCAATGTACTAATCTCAATCTCAAACCAACAGCAATTCTCTGCAAAGTACAAAATTCCAGCCTCCTGGACCTCTGGGTGAGAGATCCATATATAGATGTAAGCAGAGAGGATGAGTCAGCTTATGTTTTGACTTGTGGCTTCTCTCTATCAGTTCTTGCTTCCACTTGGAGGTTGAGAGCCTCTTACTCATCACTAGTCGAATTCATTGAGGCAAGTGTCATTGAGGAAGATTCTGGAAGCTTCCAGTGTCTGTACACCTTGCGGAATGACATTGCCATTTGGAATTTCTCGCTCAGCGCACCCTGGTAGTGCTTTTAGGTGCGTTGCAACGCACCTAGCTAGTGTACTGGGGTGCATTGCAACGCAGGCAGCTAGAAGAGCTTCTGAATTGATCCTGAATTGACTGTTTCTGAGTGGTTTTTGGTGGAGAACTTCTGGGAGAAGCTGTCATTGGTTGACCTTGTTCCTTTAGGGGCAGGAACAACTCTTTTAGGGACTTTGGATCCCTTGGATTATGGACATTTCATGCTCAATGTTGTAAGGCACAAAAATGTCTATAACACTAGGGTAAAAGGGAAATGAAGAATCCTTAAACCGGGATCAAGATGAAGAATAGAAGGAGATCAGTAACAAAGGGCAACCAAGAATCCTTTACTATGGACCTAAGGGGGAAAACTACAGAAGTAAGGGAGAAATTAAGAATTCCCAGACTAAGATAGTTTAGCAGAAAATAGTGAGAAAGTAAATAGTCAAGACAAAGAGAATTAAAGCTAATTCTGAAATATCATTCCTTGTTTCCCACTCAGATTTCATAGAGAAACATGTGAATATTTATAAACATGAAGAGAAAATAGTAATAAACATGAAGAGATGACACTTATTTGATTTCCATTGTGCACAAGAATCTTGTGAAATGTCTTTAACTTTATTTCATGATCCAGCAGCCAATCGAGTCTTGATTACAATAGCTCTCTAGCTTGATATGAAATGTCTACAGAAATGTCTTTGAATCCACCCTATTTACTTCGAAATGTGAAGTATTTATACAAAAAATATTACAAAATATCTCATAACAGTTTGAGAATTATTCTAGGAAATCAAAAATATCTTCAAGCATGAAGATAGAGACTGATGGAAAATTGCCTTCTTCTTGTCCCTTTTATTATGATTTTGCTAGCTTTTGTAATTCGAATTACGCTTTTTCAGTTGTTTGAGATATGTGTGTTGGAATCACTTTATGTTTTCAACCTACTAATACTCTTTACCTATTATACATTGACCCTGTTTCACATATTTTACCTGGTTTCCATATGGATTTATTGTAGTAACTTTATAGTAAATCTCTTAATTTTACCCACCATTCATCTTCAGGTAATTTCATCTTCAAAATCTTTCCATATGTCTCATCAGCTTCGGTGTACTTGGTAAAATTTGGCTTGTTGACAAATAGGTGCTTTACCTCATGCTCTAGGAAGAACATATTTTCCAGATTGTCATACAATACCTTTCCTGTGGGCAGAGCTTTTACCCCTGAAGTACTAGCTTGGTCGTTAGCCAACTTGTTTATTCTTTCAACATAGTCCTCTTGGGTCATAAGCTTGTCATGAATAACCATAGGACAGGGAAGGCCTTTTTCCCTTAAAATACCAAACTTTGTCATGAATCTATCAATATCAGCTTGTATGCTTTGCCATTTCTTCTCAAGATTGAGCATAAGGTTCCTTTTAGTAAGAATCTTCATGATTTCTATGATGTTCCCTGTCCTATGTTCTATGCCCAGTTCATCTAGATGATACCTGTTCTTGTTGTTCAAAAGTTTTATCAGTCGGTTGGCCTCCTCAAGCTTGTCTCCCAACTCTTCTCTTGTCTTTTGAATTTCTTTGGTGGCCACTTTCACCAATTTAGTCTGCTCAAAAATTACTTGAATTGATGGCCAAACATCATTGATAGAGTCAATGATGTTGGCCCAGAGCATCTCCTTTATATCTCCTAGTGGCTGTTGCAATGTTAAGTCCTTTTCAAGGAATTTTATCCTTTCACCCATTCTTTGACTCTTCTAAGCTTCTTCTTTCTGTTTTCTTTGTGCAAGTTTGCAGTCAGTTTCCAAACTTGACACTTTTTCTCTAAGCATTTTAAGCTCTGTAGCCTGGATGGTCATTTCTTCCATGGATTTTACTAATTCAATTGTCTTCTCTGTAGATGTACCTGCACCTGTAGATGTACCTGTGACTGGCATGGCTGTAGCCGGTGGAACTGTTGGTGCTAAGGAGATAGCCAATGTAGAGGGCATTGCTTTAGAGACTATAGGAATGGCAATCTATGGAGTGGTGGCCAAATCACTCTGTTTAGACTGAATCAAGTTGCCTAGCTCTTTCTCTGTTTCCTTTAATTGATCATTTAGCTTAAGGACTAAGTCCATAAGTTGCTCCTCTTCCTTCTGGGTTTCTAGTACTTTAGCTATTTGTGGATGATGTAGATGAGGGATTTTAAGCTGCTTTTTCAAGGCAACTATGTCATCATTTTTCTTTATGATTAGCCTTTCTGCAACCTTTACATCCTTGGGATCATGCCCCATCTCTATGATTAAGTCCTCTAAGGGCTTTATCCTTGTATCCTTGGCCTATGAAGAGGCCTTTTCTAGTTGGAATTGCGTTGATATATTATTCAGTGAAATTTGTAGTTGATGTGCTGCAATGGACTTGCTGGTCAATGTGGAATAGACCATTTCTCTGGTCTGTTTGTGCAATTCTATTTGGTCGATAGGATGTATATCCTTTGCCAGCACCTCAAAATCTATTTCCAAGTAATATGCTATAGACCTGGGTTGCTGTATGGTAGGCTTCATGAAGGTCATTTGCATCTTACCTTCTTTCACATCAAAGGATGACATTAGACTTGTTTGATTAGTGGGAGCCATTTTAAGGTATTGTGCATATCTCTAAGCCTTCAATATTTGATTTCTGGCCTTTATTTCTTTGTATTTCTCTCTAATGTCCTAGTCCTGGCCAGTTGGAGCCCTGAATCAGGATACTTCCACGCTCTGTTGTCTTTCCAGCATTTGAGCCTGTGTAGTGGAAGGTTCTTGTGTTCCTCTAGAGGGAGTGTCCTGCCTACTCTCTGCCCTTTCTATACCTATGGTTCTAGTTGTTTCCTCTGTGAATTCTTGTTCTGAGAAAGGATTTAACCTTTTCCTTTTCACATAAGTCTGTGCAATAGGTCTGCTAGAAGGAGTGGCCTCCTCCCTATCTCTTTTGGGATTCTTCTCCTCATTTAGAGGATTCTGTACAATAGGTGGAGTAATCATGATGTGTTCTGGCCGAGCTAGCTCTTCTGATATGTCTGGTTGCTTTGATTCTTCTTTCTCTTGAGGTCCTTCTTTTGCTTGTTTCTCACTGTGTTCCTGTGTTTCCCTTTGGGAAAGGGGTTCTCCTGGCACCTGTACAAAAGAATCTTCATCAAGTCTCCTTTCTAGATCAATCAACACATTATCAACAACAAGTTTTGTGCTATCTCTGTCTACTAAAGTGTTCTCCACCCATTCTAGTTGATTTGCATATTGTCCTATCTCAAGAATTCTGTGGTGGATATAGGGAAACAATTTGTTCTTTTGTCTTCTATTGCAGATGAAATCAAAAGGGTCATATCTCCATATGAAGCTTTGTTTCAGCCTGAGCCTTTGAAGGATTTCTTCTGCTTCTCTTCCAACTTCCCTACTATTATATATGAAGGGGCCAAGCTGGTCTTTTATTCTGAGTTGACCTTTCTTCTTGGCCTTTACAAAATATGCCTCATCTGAATTAATTATTTTCTTGTAGTACTCCATTGCAAACAGTCTCATGGGGAGGTATCTTGGTAGTTTGTAGGGTGCTAACTCACAGCCATATATTCTGATTTCAGTGTGATTTTGGTACAAGTACCAATTTCCCAATCTGTATTGTTTGGACAGCTGTAGGACCCTCCTGATATATGCACTGATCCTGGGAGGAGGAATTCCTAACAACATAGTTTCCACTGGGTGCACAAAAAGATCTATGAAATCTGTATAAGTATATGGAGAGTCATATTGGTGGATTAGTGGGGTCCAGAAAACTACTGATCTAGGGTTGCCTCTAGTATCAAGATTTTGAAGTGTAAATGGGAATTTATCAGCTTGATAGTATAGGAAAAGATAATATAAAACTGATGAGTACTTGAAAACTCTTTCATTCTCCATTCTCATGAATTGATCATGCATTTTATCTGCAATGAATTTGGCATAATCAAACATGATGGCAGGGGGTTGTCCAGGGGTGTAAATGGACATGAAGGCTATAATAATCTCATCAACAAACTCACTCGTAGTCTGGCCTAAAACACTAGATATCATTGATATAATGTCTTAGCAAAGTTCAGAGAATATGGTACACATCTATGGGGGAGGGTCCTTTGGAATGTATTTCTCTTCCACAATGAAGGTCTAAAATAATTGAGCAAGTTTGATGGAGGTGATTGTAAGGAATCTGTCAAGCAGGTCTCCAAAAGAAATGGGGGTTAGTTTTTGCCCTAGTTGCAATTGCAGTATCTCATTGATGGGTTCAGCAGTGATGGTGAATAATACAGTATGGTCAAGAGTCATCACTGCTCTTTGGCTGGGACTGTAGTTCATATGGCAATAGTGGACAATTTCAGGGAAGATATGGACTCTAGGGAATTGGTACTTGGGCAAACCTGATTCCCAAAGACCTATTTTGTCTGTGTGCTTTAAGTATTGGTCTCTGTACTTGTAGTATAACTTCATTGGAGATTCATGGACAGAGGTGTCTTTGATTTGAAAGTCTTTATCTGCCAAAGGGAGATGGTCTAAGTCCCAGTGGGGAGTAGTAATTGGTAGGACATTCAATGCAACTGAAGAAGCCATCCTTGGTTCTTATGGATTAAAGAATGGGGAGAAAAGGTTTTCAGTCAAATTGGGGGAAAATTGGTTCAATTTAGAGTGGTTTGGGGTTGTTGGGAAATTGTTTTACTTAATTACTTAATAACTTAAAGCAATTGAGTAACAACTTTTAGGAATGAGACAGGGTTTCTCGACGAATTCGGATAAATACCTGGTTTTGGCTCTAAATGGGTTGATGGGTGACTGTGCACAGTTTGCAGGAGGTGTACGTGACTGAAGAATGGACTGGATGTTCAGCAACTTCAACAGGTTGACGGTTGAACGTGGGTTGGCAGTTGCATGGAGGTCTGAGTGTTTTCCACGATAAAACCAGAAACAATGAGTTTTTTGGTTTTATTTGTAAATTCAACCAATTTGGCGGGTACACGGGGAAAGGTACATTTGCATTAAGCGGGGGATGTGATGTTTTGTCGTCTAGTGGGAGGCTGTAAGTGGGTTTGGGTCACACTACTTTTGGGCCTGAGGTGGTTTCTGGGGGAGGTTGCCCGATGCCATTTATCAGGCGACACATAGCATTGGGGCCCAAAGTGAAACCACCCATATCAGGTGGGTAAAGTTCAACCTTCATAGGCCACCCAATATGATCATCAACCGTCAGATCGAAAGGGGGCAGATCGCATAGTGATCAGGGTAGAGGTTTCATCATGAGCTTAAAATGGAGGGGCCCGATGAATGTTTTAAAAGCAGCAAGATTAAGTTAAACAGGGATTATGGTGTGCTTAGGATATTGGGGGCAATTTCATTGGCGGGGTTCACTATCAATTAACTGTAGATTGGTTAATTAATTTCTTTTATTTGGATAAGGTTTATAAAGTTTATGTTTCAAACTTTTCGGGGCGGGATATTAATATTAGGGTTTTTTATAACTATAGGGGAAGGGTTTATTTCTTTGGGAATTAGTATACATATAAGTATTAGAAGTTAATATGATATTGGTGGAGAATGAATAAAACACTACGTACAATGCATTTCGTTCTTTTGTTTTGTCACAAACATTATACTTAGGTTAAAGTAGTTTTTTGGTTTTTTAATGAGAAAAAGGGTTTTTTCATGGGGGAATGATCACTTTTTCTAGGATAACAAGGTTTTATCCTTAGAGAAAAGGGTTTATTAGGGGAAAATGATTTTTCCTTAGGACTTTGAAAAATGTTCAATTTTCATCCATACTTAGGACTTTGATGATGAAGGTGAATAATATGATCTTATCTAATCAATCATCACAATTCTACAACTATTCTTCTAATTACCCATCTACTCATCCTACCATTTTTACTTCTCTTTATTAGGGTGCACTTAAGCTAATAGACCCTTTATCAAAACTTTTATTTTCTTTTACAAAAGTAATGCATCTAAGTCTAACCTTATTACATCTAAGAGCTCAGATTAAATAGTTGAGCTCCTCTTATTTACTCTACCTATCTACTTACTTTCCAAGATTAAACAATTTGGTCAGATTTTATTCTCTATCTCTAAGCATAAAATTGAAAACATGAAATAGCCAAGTTTAAACATTCTGACTATCCATGGATTGTTGGAAAGGTAACAAGCTGCACACAATCTTTTATTCTGCATCAAAAATAAATAGTAGTGGAATTTTGACTTGCACACTTTCATGGTCTTTTTTTCTTTCTTGGGGTTCATTTTTTCGTCTTTTTGACCTTTTTTATTCTTTTTGTACTTTGATTTTTCTTTTAGGACATACCCTCTTTACATTTTTTAATTTTTTGTTTTTTTGAATATGGAAAACATTTGCAGAAAGCAAAGGTATGTACATATTACAGATTTGACCTTAGCCATTCAAAAATTATGACTCCTATTGGTATAGGAACATAACAGTGGCTCCACTTGGGGATGGCATTTCCTAGTGAAATGTCAAGAACTAGTAGATCAATGGCCTTCTGAATTACTGTGATCTTACTCTGCAACTTTTCCCTTTTACTTTGCTTCATTATTGGTATTTATGATAGTGAAACTTTTGAAGCTTAGGGCCTTCTCTTTAGGCTTCAACTCCAAAATTACCATCCAATCAACACTAAACTTTTGAAGAATAAAATATGTACAAGTGATTAGTGAAATCAGTGACTAGGATCTATGTATTGCTTAAGCATTCGACCATTAACTTGTCCCCCTTCTACTTCTGTACCATCCAATTCTTTGAGGAAAAAAGCATTATTATCCCTGAAAGCATAAATGATGTAAGGGCCTTTCCATAGGAAGTCAAACTTCCCATGTTTGCCTTTATCCTCCATTCTTGAGTCCCATTTGAAAACTTTATCTCCTAGGTAGAAATCTTCTGCCTTAGTCCTTTTCTCAAAAGCTTTCTTGATTCTCTCCTACACAACTTCGGATCTGATATACACTTCTTCCCTGGTCTGTTGTAAGTGAATTGTCTGGTTGATCCTCCTTTGAATATCATTTGGCTCAGTCTGTACTTCTTGGAGCAACTTCATCACTGGTGTTCCCAAGGAAGATGGGAAAACAACCTCCATTCCGTAGACTAGCTGATAAGGACTGGTAACAATGGATTTCTTTGTGGTCATCCTATCTACCCACAAGGCATTTACTAGCTTCTTGTTCTAGGTTTTCTTTTTATCTTCCAACAATTTTTTAATAATATTCACTAAGCTCTTGTTGGAAGACTCTGCTAGTCCATTTCCTTGGGATATTAGGTTGTGGAGTGACCTAGGGTTATATGATATTTGTTGCAAAAATCAATCACCCTCTTTGATTTGAAAGCTATTGCATTGTCTGTGATGATTTTGGTTGGGCAACCAAATCTAGATAGAATGTTGGCCTCAAGGAAACCTATTATGATAGTATCAGTAGCCTACCTTGAGGGTATGGCTTCTATCCACTTTGTAAAATAATCTGTGGCAATCAAGATCCATCTATGTTGGGCAGAAGAGGGGGGATGGATTTCACCAATGAAGTCAAGACCCCATTGTTGGAATGGTGCTTCGGTAGATATTGGTTTCAAGGGTAATGTTAATAGTTTTCTTTTTCCTTCAAAAATCTGACATTTGTGACATCAGGTTACAAATTTCTTTACATCAGAAAATAGAGTGGGCCAGTAAAAACCAGCTCTTAAGATCTTGTCAGCTATGGTTTTCCAGTAAAGATGTCCCCCACAGTCACCTGCATGAAACTCTTGTAATATTTTGTCAGATTCTACCTTTAACGAACAATTAAGAAGGATGCCTTCATGATTTTTCCAAAATAAAGCATTGTCAATTATGCAAAACTTCAAAGATTTCATTTTTAAGAACTTACTTTTTGTCCTGGATAACTCAGGAGGAGCTTGAAGATTTTGTAGAATGTATATAATGTCATCATACCATGGTGATTCTATGAAGGCTTAGCTGATCTGTGTAGTTGTCATCTCCTCTTCATTATCCAATTATGCAATAAAATTTATGTCTAGGGCCTGACAGTTCGATTCAGCCATAAGCTTGGCTAAACCTTGGCCTTTGATCAATTTTGTAGGTTTAATTTCTAGGTCATATTCTAATATGGTAGCTATCCACTTCCCTTTCTTTCCATCTAGTCCATCCCGTGTTAGGATGTCTTTGACAACATCATTTGGAACATAAGATATTACATGAGAATATAGGATGTAAACTTTGAAATCTTTGATGGCTTTGACTAGAGAAAAAGCTTGCTTTTCCATTATATTATACTTTAAAGGTGCATCTCTCAGGGCTTTGCTAAAGAAGGCTATTGGTTGTTCAAAACCCTGATCATTTTTCTGCAGTAGGAATGTAGCAATGGTATGTTCTGAAGCGAAAGAAAATATGATGAAATCCCTATCTGGACTAATGAAAACTGGTGTTTGCGTTAAGGCTAGATTTATATCTTTAAAAGACCTTTTAGCCTCAAGTTTCCTTTTAATAGTCAAATCTTTCTTTAACATGTTATTTAGTGATCTAATTAGTTCAGCTAAGTTAGAGATAAATCTTCTCAAAAAGTTTATTTTACCTAAAAAGGCTTGTAGTTCTCTGATGTTCTTAGGATGTGGTATTTGTAAAATGGCTTCAATTCTTGCTGGTTCAATCTGGATACCATCTTTGGAGATTATGTGGCCTAGTAATTTTCCCTCTTCCAACCCAAATAAGGACTTTTTAGGATTCAGAGAAATTCCATACTTCCTACATTTGGTGAAGACCTGCCTTAGGTGATCTAGGTGTTGCTAATCTGATTTAGAGAATACTATGATATCATCTAGGTATATTGCAAGGAAGTCATGGCTTTCCTTGGCAAAGGCTATGTCCATTACTCTTTGAAAGGTGGCCCCTGCATATTTTAACCCAAAAGGCATCTTCACATACATGAAAGTTCCCCAAGGAGTAGTGAATGCAGTTTTTGCATGATCGTCTGGGTGGACTAAAATCTGGTTATAACCAGAAAACCCATCTAGAAGTGAGATTCTGGTTGAACCTACTACCCTCTGTAATATGTGATCCATTTTGGGAAGAGGGTAGTTATCCTTGAGTGCAACTTTATTTAGATTCCTAAGGTCAACACACAGTCTAATTTCACTAGTTTTCTTTCTTGTAGGTACCAAATTAGAAACCCAATTTGAGAATCTAATTGGTGCAATGATCTTGACTTCATACATTCTTTTGATTTCCTTTTCAATAGAAGGCAATAGAATGGGGTTAATCCTTCTAAGCTTCTATTTAAAAGGCTTCTGGTTTTCTTTTAAGGAAATGGTGTGTTGTATTATGTTGGTATCATAGGACTTAAGGTCCTCATAACTCCAAGCAAAAACATCTTGGAATTCCTTTAATAGTTCTATGTATTTCACTTTTTCATTAGGAGGTAAAGACTTTGAGAGTTTTATCAGTTTTGGATCTTCTTTAGAGCCTATGTTACACTCCTCTATGTCTGATTTTAAGGGTTCCATTTTTGACTTTCTAGGGACATCGTTTGAATCAAACAAGTCCTCCAAAGGAGTTAATCCTTTGGGCAAAAAATTGTCTTTAAGATTGATGACTTCAGATTCTTTGTCGATTGCCTCATCAATTTCAATTTGTTTTAGGTTTTGAATATCTAATTTTGTAAACTTTGTGGGATGGAATCTATCTATCCTTTCATCTTCTACTTTGTTAATTTTTATTTTATCAGTGTAATCAAAATCTAATGTTATGTCAGTATCTATGTTGCTATTTACAAATTCTTCATCTAAAGTCAGAAAATTATTAATTTGTTGATCGTTATTGAATACTTTCCAGTTCTTTAAGTTGTCAGGAATAGAAGGTCTGTGCCTAACCTCAGCAGTGTACTAATGATTAGGCTGAAATGGTAACTTGCAAGTACTGGCAAACATAGCTAGACTATGAGCTTGCATATTGTGTTTTTTGGGAATAACAGCAAGCTTGGTTTCTAAAAAAGTATTTAATATTTCTACAATTGTTCCTCTGTAAAATCCTAACCTAGGATCCTTAGTCATATAAACAGCATTGATTTTTTTTATTACCAACTCAAAATCTCCCATAATAGAGACTCTTATGGCTCCTAACCTTTTGACCTATTTGAGACCTAAAAGAAGTGCTTCGTATTCGACCATGTTGTTTGTACATTTAAAGTTCAATCTGTAGGCATGACCCTCTGAATGATCATTTTCTAATTTGTAAATCCATACTCCTACTCCTGCACCTAGTTTGTTTATTGACCCATCGAATTCAAGATGCCATAGAATTTCATGTTCATAATTCTTACTGTCTGGGGGAACAAAATCTTCTTTGACTAAGGTATCTAGGTCATATTTATTATCTGAAATATCTTGAATTTGGACACTTTGATTTTCTTTTGCTACTGCAATTTTTTTTGGTTCTGAAATAATGTTGTTTGAAGTGTCTTCTTGGTTTGATTCAACATTGTAAAGAATGAAAGAATCAATATCAGAATGCATTGAATATATAGGAAAGTTTTGAGGTCTCTCCTGGGTACTCACTACATACCTCATCAAAGTCTCTCTATATAGTTTTTTAGGATGTCCAAAGAATGATATGATAGCATATGACATGTCAAGTTGCAGAGATCCCTGGAGTTTGGCACCCCACGATCTAGACAATAGCATGGCATATTTAGGTGGTACATCATCAACAACTATGTGCAGAAGAATGGTCTTAGCAGGGTACTACACTAGGGAAACACACAGGTCTTTTATAAGTCCTAGGCACTTAACTTGACTTGAATCAAATGAAAGAAAATCCTTGTAAGGCCTAGTGATATCCAAGTTTAGCTTCTCCATAACAAATTTAGGCATCAGATTGTGTGAAGCCCCAGAGTCTAGCATGGAATTATATAGTATTTTATCATGGATGTCAAGGCTAATGTAGAAGGGTGGTATCCATCCTTCCACTGGTTTTCCATTAACATCGAGACCAAAAATTAACTCAGGTTGATCATCAAATAAGTTAATAGAGCCTTCATTCTCAACGAAGTTTAAAGATTTGGTTATTTGAGATTTGTAAGTTTCATGTTTAATCAATTCTGTTAAAGGAACTGAGATTTTAAGTTTGGCCACCTTTGCTCCCAAATTGAAAGGCAAAGGAGATTTATCTGTTTGAAAATTTGAAATCTCAACAACAAGGATTGGAGTAGTTTGTTCTTCTTTTTCAGTGTTTGGAGTCCTTTTTATTGGATTTTCTAATATGATTTCTGGAGACTGTTCCACTATTTCCTTGAGGGGAACTGAAGTGGAATGTTGCTCATTAGAAGGTTGGTCATTGGTTACATCTTCAATGGTGGGACTGGGAGGGTTTTAATTTGATCTAGAAAGGATTTGGAGAGTTTTTGTAACTAGAGCTTCTTTAACTTTCTTAGGCTGATTAGGTATTGCTTTCTTGTTTTGGTCCGGAACATCAATGTTCTTTTTGCTCCTCAAATTGTAATGCTTATGCACTTTGAAGATATCAGAGTCATACCCTTGCTTGTAGTCGAATGATTCTCTAGTTTGGGTTTGTATCTGCTAAAGCATGTATAATTCCTGGTCATCTTCAGTCAAAAATATAGTTTCCTCGTCATCTAACCCCATTAAGTTAATTTGGGTGTCTTGCTCAAGGTCTTCTGGATGGGAAGTTTCAGCATAATTCTCTTGGAAAGGAGGTCTAATATTCCGATCAGGCCCATTTTTACCAGTATTTTGGTTCTGGTTCTTCCTAAAGTTTGGATTTCTCACTGGAGGTGCCTGTTGGTTATCCCAGTGAGGTTTCCTTTCAATGATTTCTATCGTATCCATCAATTTTTCCATTCCTTTGGCTAAAGCATCCATTTTTTGATCAAAAGGTGTAGTTTCATCTTTCAAGGGTGTTCTTCTTTCATTTCTAACCCTAGCTCTTTTAGATAGCAGATTAGATTCTACACTAACTACTACACTCTGCATATCTTCTAGGGTTGGGGGATTCCTCTCTCTCAGTTGGAAAGTCGTATCAGTGTCAAACCCATATGGAAACTTTATCACGGCCAAACCAGGTGGACATCTAAGGTCAAGTGGTATTGCGTTATATACATTGTTAAATCTAGTACAGTAGTCCTGAACGGTTTCGTTTGGTACCCTCTTGATGTTTTCATATTCAGAAAGAATTTGAAGAGGGTTCTTTTTCTTCTCCCACCTATTTAAAAATTGTTGGTAAAAAACTTCTAAACTATCTATACTATTATTAGGCAGAGATCTAAACCATGTTCTCACTTCTCCAGCTAGAGTTTGGGCAAAAATCCTCATTTGGACATCTCCTATGTCAATTTCATGCAGTTCAAAATAATCTGTCATTTTTCTTGTGTGCTGTTTTGCAGTGTAAGATCCAATGCCATCAAATAGGACAATTTTACTGTAGTAGTCTTGTCGCATGACACCTTGAGGAGCATGCATCACAAGAGGGGCATATCTGTTTGCCATAGCTCTGAGTTGGGCAGGATTGAGAACAGGAGTTGGGGTAATAGGGGGACTTGAGGTAATAGGGGGATTTGGGGTAACAGGGGTAATGGGTGTTTCATGGGTAGTGATAGGATGATGGGGAAGCGAAGGTATGAATGGAGATAAGGAATGAACTTCAGAAATGTGAGGAAATGAAGGTGAACTGAAGGAAGTTGAAGTTGTTTCAGAAAGTTCAGGGATCCTAACAGAAGTAATGGATGACTGAGGGGAATTCAGAAGGTTCTGATCAATTGACAAGTTTGCCCTTTAGACTTCAAGTTCTGCTGTAAATTCTGGATCTAGAACTATGTCATCAAATGCACTCTTAGACTTGGTTCTAAATAGGGAAAGGTCAAAATACTTGTCAAAAGGGAGGTCTTCTACAAACAACCACTCATTAGGGCAGGAATTGGCTTTAATTAAAGGTCTTGGGCTTACTGAACTTTCTTGTCTTCTAGCTATTCTCAAAATAAGGTTGGGATTGTCGAATACAGGGGGCTGATTTGGATCAGGGTTGGCCCTTGTATAGTGAGTTCTCCTTGAAGCCAGATTTCAAGATTTTTCTAATTATTTTCTTTTTTTATGAGTTTTTTTAAACAAATTCTAATAAACCCTTTAAGAGGCTTGAAAATAAAAATATGAAAATTCTCAAAGGTTTATTAAGGTTGAGGGTTTGAGTCCCTAGTGGAGTCACCACTATGTTATCACTCAGAAGTCTTCCCTAGAAGTTATAAAAAGAAGGAATAATCTGAGGTAACCACAAAAATAATCTTTTAGACTCAGGTTCTAGCCAACCTAAGCCCAGAGAGGGCTCTCTCTTTATAATTTAAATTTGTTTTGGGTGGGATTTCAGGCTAGTTCTTAGTGCTCATGATGTTTTGATTTTGATTGGGTGGTGGAATTCCAGGAACAAATGGGCAGAGTAAGAATTCAAGACATTGGGCTATGGAGTCAAGCAAAGAGTGGCTTAACTGAATCAGATCAATTGCTAAAGGAGGAGTTCACAGGGCAGGCTAGAACAACAAGAAGCAAATCTGCAGGTTCAAATTGATGAGGTAGTCCTAACTAGGGTAAAAGGGTAATGAAGAATCCTTAAGCTAGGATCAAGATGAAGAATAGAAGGAGATCAATAGCAAAGGGAAACTAAGAATCCTTCACTATGAACCTAAGGGGGAAAACTATGGAAGTAATGGAGAAATTAAGAATTCCCAAACTAAGATAGTTTAGCAGAAAACAATGAGAAAGTAAACAGTCAAGACAGAGAGCATTAAAGCTAATTCTGAAATATCATTCCTTGTTTACCATTCAGATTTCATAGAGAAACATGTGAATATTTATAGACATGAAGAGAAAACAGTGATAAACAAGAAGAGATAATACTTATTTGATTTCCACTGTGCACAAGAATCCTATGAAATGTCTTTAACTTTATTTCATGATCCAGCAGCCAATCTAGTCTTGATTATAATAGCTCTCTAGCTTGACATGAAATGTCTATAGAAATGTCTTTGAATCTACCCTATTTACTTTGAAATGTGAAGTATTTATACAAAAAATATTACAAAATGTCTCATAACAGTTTGAGAATTATTCTAGGAAATAAAAAATATCTTCAAGCATGAAGATAGAGACAGATGGAAAACTGCCTTCTTGCTATCCCTTTTATTGTGATTGTGCTAGTTGTTGTAATTCAAATTAGGCTTTTTCAGTTGTTTGAGATTTGTGTGCTGGAATCACTTTATGTTTTCAAACTACTGATACTCTTTACCTGTTATACTTTGACCCTATTTCACCTATTTTAGCTGGCTGCCATATGGATTTATTGCAGCAACTTTATAGTAAATCTGTTAATTTTACCCACCATTCATCTTCAGGTAATTTCATCTTCAGCATCTTTCTATATGTCTCATCAGCTTCGGTGTACTTGGAAAAATTTGGCTTGTTGACAAACTGATGCTTTACCTCATGCTCTAGGAAGAACATATTTTCCAGATTGTCATACAATACCTTTCCTGTGGGCAGAGCTTTTACCCCTGAGGTACTAGCTTGGTCATTGGCCAACTTGTTTAGTCTTTCATAGTCCTCTTGGGTCATAAGCTTGTCATGAATAACCATAGGACTAGGAAGGCCTTTTTCCCTCAAAATACCAAACTTTGTCATGAATCTATCAATATCAACTTGTATGCTTTGGAATTTCTTCTCAAGATTGAGCATAAGGTTCCTTTTAGTAAGAATCTTCTTCATTTCTATGATGGTCCCTGTCCTATCTTCTATGCCCAGTTCATCCAGCTAATACTTGTTCTTGCTGTTCAAAAGTTTTATCAATTGGTTGGCCTCCTCAGGCTTGTCTCCCAGCTCTTCTCTTGTCTTTTGAATTGCTTTGGTGGCCACTTTCACCAATTCAGTCTGCTAAAAAATTACTTGAATTGATGGCCAAACATCATTGACAGAGTCAATGATGTTGGCCCAGAGCATCTCCTTTATATCTCCTAGTGGCTATTGCAATGTTAAGTCCTTTTCAAGGATTTTTATCCTTTCACCCATTCTTTGACTCTTCTGAGCTTCTTCTTTATGTTGTATTTGTGCAAGTTTGTAGTCAGTTTCCAAGCTTGACATTTTTTCTCTCAGCCTTTTAAGCTCTGTATCCTGGATGGTCATTTCTTCCATGGATTTTCCTAATTTAGTTGTCTTCTCTGTAGATGTACTTGCACATGTAGATGTACCTGTGACTGGCATGGTCGTAGCTGGTGGAACTGTTGGTGCTAAGCAGGCAGCCAATGTAAAGGGCACTACTGTTGAGACTGTAGGAATGAAAGTTTGTGGAGTGGTGGCCAACTCACTCTGTTTAGACTGAATCAAGTTGCCTAGCTCTTTCTCTGTTTGCTTTAATTGATCATTTAGCTTAAGGACTAAGTCCATAAGCTATTACTGTTCCTTCTGGGTTTCTAGTACTTCAGCTATTTGTGGATGATGTAGATGAGGGATTTCAAGCTACTTTTTCAAACCAGCTATGTCATCATTTATTTTTTATTAGCCTTTATGTACCCTTTACATCCTTGGGATCATGCCCCAACTCTATGATTAAGTCCTATAAGGACTTTATCCTTCCATCCTTGGCCTGTGAAGAGGCCTTTTCAAGTTGGAATTGCGCTGATATATTATTCAGCGAATTTTGTAGTTGATGTGCTGCAATGGCCGTGCTAGTCAATGTGGAATAGTCCATTTCTTTAGTCCGTTTGTGCAATTCTATTTGGTCGATAGGATGTATATCCTTCACCAACACCTCGAAATCTATTTTCAAGTAATCTGCTATAGACCTGGGCTGTTGTATGGTAGGCTTCGTGAAGGTTATTTGCATCTTACCTTCTTTGACATTAGCCTTGTTTGATTAGTGAGAGTCATTTTAAGGTATTGTGCATAGCTTTGAGCCTTCAATATTTCATTTCTAGCCTTTATTTCTTTGTATTTCTCTCTAATTTCCTGGTCCTATCCAGTTGGAGCCCTGAATGAGGATACTTCCACGCTCTATTGTCTTTCTAGCATTTGAGCCTGTGTAGTGGAAGGTTCTTGTGTTCCTCCAGAGGGAGTGGCCTACCTGCTCTCTGCCCTTTCTGTACCTGTGGTTCCAACTTTTTCCTCTGTGAACTCTTGTTCTGAGAAAGGATTTAACCTTTTCCTTTTGACATAAGTCTGTGCAATAGGTCTTCTAGAAGGAATGGCCTCCCCCCTATCTCTTTTGGGATTCTTCTTCTCATTTAGAGGAGTCTGTACAATAGGAGGAGTACTCATGATGTGTTCTGGTGGAGCTAGCTCTTCTGATATGCCTGGTTGCTCTGATTCTTCTTGCTCTTGAGGTCCTTCTTCTGCTTGTTGCTCACTGTGTTCCTGTGTTTCCCTTTGGGAAAAGGGTTCTCCTGGCACCTGTATAAAAGAATCTTCATCAAGTCTCCTTTCTAGATCAATCAACACATTATCAACCTCAACTTCTGTGCTTTCTCTGTCTACTAAAGTGTTCTCCACCCATTCTAGTTGATTTGCATATTGTTCTATCTCAGGAATTTTGTGGGGGATATAGGGAGACAATTTGTTCTCTTGTCTTCTATTGCAGATGAAATCAAAACGGTCATATCTCCATATGAAGCTTTGTTTCAGCCTGAACCTTTGAAGGATTTCTTCTGCTTCTCTTCCAACTTCCCTACTGTTACATATGAAGGGGCCAAGCTAGTCTTTTATTCTGAGTTGAGCTTTCTTCTTGGCCTTTACAAAATGTACCTCATATGAATTAATTATTTGCCTGTAGTACTCCAGAGCAAACAATCTCATGGGGTGGTATCTTGGTAGTTTGTAGGGTGCTGACTCATAATCATATATTCTGATTTCAGTGTGATTTTGGTACAAGTACAAATCTCCCACTCTGTATTGTTTGGATAGGTCTAGGACCCTCCTGATATCTACACTGATCCTGGGGGGAGGACTTCCTACCAACATAGTTGCCACTGGGTGCACAAAAAGATCTATGAAATCTGTATAAGTATATGGAGAGTCATATTAGTGGATTAATGGGGCCCAAAAGACTACTGATATAGGGTTGCCTTTGATATCAATATTTTGAAGTGTAAATGGGAATATATCAGCTTGATAGTATAGGAAAAAATGATACAAAACTGATGAGTACTTGAAAACTCTTTCATTGTCCATTCCCATGAATTGATCATGCATTTTATCTACAATGAATTTAGCATAATCAAACATGATGGTAGGGGGTTGTCCAGGGGTGTAAATGGACATGAAGGTTATAATAATCTCATCAACAAACTCACTAGTAGTCTAGCCTAAAACACTAGATATGATTGATATAATGTCTCAGCCAAGTTCAGAGAATATGGTGCACATGTATGTGGGAGGGTCCTTTGGAATGTATTTCTCTTCCACAATGAAGGTCTAGCATAATTGAGCAAGTTTGATGGAGGTGATTGTAGGGAATCTGTCAAGAAAGTCTCCAACGGAAATGGGGTTCAGGTTTTGCCCTGGTTGCAAATACAGTATCTCTTTGATGGATTCAGCAGTGATGGTGAATAATATAGTATGGTCAGGAGTCATCACTGCTCTATGGCTGGGACTGTAGTTCATATGGAAATAGTGGACAATTTTAGGGAATATATGAACTCTAGGGAATTGGTACTTAGGCAAACCTGATTCCCAGAGACCTATTTTGTCTGCATGGTTTAAGTACTGGTCTCTGTACGTATAGTATAACTTCAGTGGAGATTCATGGATAGAGGTGTCTTTGATTTGAAAGTCTTTGTCTGCCAAAGGGAGATGGTCTAAGTCCTAGTGGGGAGTAGTAATTGGTAGGACATTTAGTGCAACTGGAGCAACCATCCTTGGTTCTTGTGGATTCAAGAATAGGGGAAAAAGTTTTTCAGTCAAATTGGGGGTAAATTGGTTCAATTTATAGTGGTTTGGGGTTGTTGGGAAATTGTTTTACTTAATTACTTAATAACTTAAAGCAATTGAGTAATAGGTTTTTGGAATGAGACAGGGTTTCTTGGTGAATTCGAATAAATACCTAGTTTTGGCTCTGAACGGGTTGATGGGTGACTGTGCACGGTTTGCAGGAGGTGTACATGATTGAAGAATGGACTGGACGTTCAACAGCTTCAGCAAGTTGACAGTTGAATGTGGGTTGGCAGTTGCATGGAGGTCTGAGCATTATCCATGATAAAACCAAAAACAATGAGTTTTTTGGTTTTATTTGTAAAGTCAACCAACTTGGTGGGTACACGGGGAAAGGTACATTTGGCATTAAGCGGGGGATGGGACGTTTTGTCATCTAGTGGGAGGCAGTAAGTGGGTTTGGGTCGCACTGCTTTTGGGCCTGAGGTAGTTTCAGGGGGAGGTCACCCGATGCCATTTATCGGGTGACATGTAGCATTGGGGCCCAAAACAAAACGACCCATATCTGGTGGGTAAAGTTCGACCTTCAGAGGCCGCATGATATGATAGTCATCCATCAGATCGAAATGGGGCAGATCGCACAGTCATCGAGGTGGGGGTTTCATCATGAGGTTAAAATGGAGGGGCCCGACGAAGGTTTTAAAAGCAGCAAGATTAAGTTAACTAGGGATTATGGTGTGGTTAGGGCATTGGGGGCAATTTCATTGGCGGGGTTGACTATCAATTTACCGCAATTTGGTTAATCAATTTCTTTTATTTGGATAGGGTTTATAAAGTTTATGTTTCAAAATTTTTGGGGCGGGATATTAATATAAGGGTTTTTATAACTATAGCGGAAGGGTTTATTTCTTTGGGAATTAATATACATATAAGTGTTAGAAGTTAATATGATATTGGTGGAGAATGAATAAAAAGCTAAGTATAATGCATTTCGTTCTTTTGTTTTGTCACAAACATTATACTTAGGTTAAAGTAGTTTTTTGGTTTTTTATGAAAAAAAGGGTCTTTTCATGGGGGAATGATCACTTTTTCTAGGATAACAAGGTTTTATCCTTAGAGAAAGGGGTTTATTAGCGGAAAATGATTTTTCCTTAGGAAAATGGTGTTTTTCTTAGGAAAAGGGATTTGTTGGGGAATATGAGTGAATTTGAAGGGGGTGAATGCTTATGAGGGGACTTTTAGTACTTAGGACCTATAAGTTATTGGGCTGAGGGTTCGGTCCCTCCAGAAGTTAGAGAAATGCTCTGAGCCCCTTTAACATAAGATTTTAGCTACATTAAGACTTTCCTTGGAAATTAGTGAAGTGGAAAATGTAATGAATGAGGGAGGTTAATCAATTGACTTTGTGTACTTTGATAAATGTTCAATTTCCATCCATACTTAGGACTTTGATGATGAAGGTGAATAATATGATCTTATCTAATCAATCATCACAATTCTGCAACCATTATTCTACTTACCCATCTACTCATCCTACCAATTTTACTTCTCTTTATTAGGGTGCACTTAAGCTGGCAAACCCTTTATCAAAAATTTTCTTTTTTTTTACAAAAGTAATCCATCTAAGTCTAACCTTATTACATCCAAGAGCTCAGATTAAACAGTTGAGCTACTTTTATTTACTCTACCTATCTACTTATATGCCAAGATTAAACAGTTTGGTCAGATTTTATTCTCTATCTCTAAGCATAAAATTGAAAACATGAAATAGCCAAGTTTAAACATTTTGACCATCCATGGATTGTGGCAAAGGTAACAAGTTGCTCACAATCTTTTATTCTGCATCAAAAGTAAATAGTAGTGGAATTTTGACTTGCACACTTTCATGGTCTTCTTTTCTTTCTTGGGGTTCATTTTTTCATATTTTTGACCCTTTTTATCCTTTTTGTCCTTTGATTTTTCTTTTAGGACATACCCTCTTTACATTTTTTTATTTTTTTTATTTCTTTGAATATGGAAAACATGTGTAGAAAGCAAAGGTATGTACATATTACAGATTTGACCTTAGCCATTCAAAAATTATGACTCCTATTAGTATAGGAACATAACACAACCCAAAATAGCTAGTGCATGCAATGAATTCAAATTCCTTAGTTGAAGTGGAGATGATAAGGTAGTGTAACATCAGTTGTAGACTAGTTTTGAGTGTACATTTGTTGCATGTAATCAATGATCAAACCTTGGGTATTGTGCAATAAATTTGAAGGAATTTACTAAAGAATAGGGGCCAATTTCCTCTGGATTTTTGTAAAGGAAATATGATCCAAGGGATCAATTTATTTCTTAAAATTCAAAGTGTGTGATAGAGCTCGAAACTTGTACGATAGAATATATCTTGGTGATATGAATCCAACACAACTTGTTTCACTCAAAACTGATATTGTATGCTCTTGATATCGTATTCTGATCAAATTCTCAAATAGGTAAAAAAATGCAGAATTAACAGGGTCACTGTACATTTTGGGCCGCTGGTAGGTTAGCACTTGGCCAGTGTTGATTGGTTAAAAAAATTTGAAATTTTATTGGCTCATATATTTTTTTTAATGTTGTGCATTCGAATTTTTTAATTATATTTTGGGTTGACGGTGGCCAATGGTGAGAGGCCACGTGAGCTAATGAGAGGCGACCATGTGGCCTCCAAGATTGGTGTAAAAATCTGTGAAGGTATCAAGCTGCCCAAGAGAATCTAACACAAGACCAAGCATCAAGCACCAAGTCACTTTACCACTACGCTATGAACATGTTTCTTAACCATATTGGTTTGGGATTTTATTTAAAACGAGTGTGCTTTATGTTTGGCATTGGGTCAGGGTTAAGCCCCAGCCCTGGTCCCCACACCCACACAACCATGGGGCGAGACTAACGTCTAGGGCTTAGCCTCATCCCCATGGTCACAGCCCTCAACACCAGACACAGGGAGTAGAACCATTGGTGAAGTAATGAATAGGGGCCAGATCTTGGTGGCTAGCTTAGGTCACATGACCCTTCATACAACTGAGAGTGCAGAGTAGAAGGGGGCTCAGTCCTAGGTGCTTACAGCGGGGGCTAGCCCCAGGGCCTATGGCCCACAATGTGACTATGTTTGTTGGAGTTGTGGGCACATGCAACAGGTGGACAGTAGGTCCAAGTTCTATGGGGCGCATAAGACCACGATGCCAAGTGCTGTGGGCTTGACCAATAGGGGCAGGCAGTTAGCCCCAACCCCTGGGCACGTGGCCCCCATATGACTGTGTTTTTCAAAATTTGAGCGTTAGTGGACAAGTTAATTATCTGACAATTTCACCCATCTGGTAGGATTATAGATGAGGTTTGCACGCCGGTTCCTAGTTTGGGGCACTCAAGCCAGGTTTGGGTCAAATTGGAGGATGGTTAGGTATGGGAATTGGGAAAAACTTTTAACAGACATAACTTTCTTAATTTTTTGCCAAATGAGGTGCAAAAAGAACCTAGAGTGTGGTTTTTGATAGTTCTGGATCCATTGGAGACATTTGTTTTGCATTTTAAGCATTGTAAATCCATGAAAACACAAATTTGAGCACTTAATGAAAGAGGCCCTGTGTTAGAAGTTAGATCAGGAGATGTAGCCTAGGAGAGGGATGAACTCCTTTATCATGTTTTCTCTTATGTGTTTCTGATATGGTATTTTGTCTCTATTTTGGTTGTTAATTTTCTTAAAATATCACTTGTTTATGTGTTTAGTAACTTGATTCATTACCCAAAACACATATCAAAATTTCTCTTGTAATTTGTTCAAATCTTCAAGTTTTATATACATATCATTTTGGTATCAGAGCATCAGGTTATTGTGAAGATTATATTTTGTTTGCAAGTGTTTTTCTGATGCATGCAAGGTTGAAGCTTAAAAGAGGATAAGGAGACCTTTTGGAGCCAAGATCTCAAATTATTTCTAGGAGAACAAAAGCACCTCAAGCTTCAATAGTCATGGCACATGAATAAGGTCATGAAGGGATGTTTGAAGATGAAATAACTTTCAGAAAAGGTTTCTTTGAGATGGAATTCAAGGTTTTATGGAGAGAGCTCAAAACCTTTTCTAAATATGGAAGTCAAGGTTGTATGGAGGAAAATGAGTCAAGCCTCCAAAAGGGAATGGAGGGAATGGTGGCAAACCACCACCTTCACCTCCATTCTCATCCTCATCTTCATCCTCATATTCTTCTACTTATTCAACCCTTTCACAAACACCTCCAAATTCTCCAAAAGGATATGGTAAAACTCCTTTGTTAAAGCTTGATAATAAGTTTGAATTGCCTATGTATTATGGAGAGGTAGATGCTAAGAAATTAGATAATTGGGTTCGTCATATTGAAGTGTATTGTAGGATATAAAGAATCAAGGATGATGGGACAAAAATTCAACTTGTTTCTCTTAGATTGGAATGTGCAACACTTATTTGGTGGGAAGCCAAAAATCAAGAGGACATGAAGAAACATGGTAAGGTTTTATCCTCTTGGAATGATTTTTTTCTGCAATAAGAAGGTAGTTTTATCCACTAGCATACATGCAAAAAGTTATTATGGATTGGAAAAACTTTAGGCAAGCTAAAGGTCGAAATGTGCAAAGCTATACTCAAGAATTTAGGAAAAGAACTTTGATTTTGGGTATAGATTTGTCCTCCCAAGATACTTTGCTCAAATACATTGGAGGATTACATAGTTACTTGAGACATACCATTCTCATGTTTAACCCTACAAAAGTAGATGAAGTTTGTGTACAGGAAACTCATTTAGAATCAAGAGGGAAATTTTTTTCTCAAGAAACTAGTGAGAAGTCATTCAGGTCTAGAGAAAAAGGAAAAGGGTAGTTTAAAGGCAAGGATAAAAAGAATGATCCGGTCAAGAAAGATGGAGAAAATATCACATGTAAACATTGTTTTAAAGAAGTCCATGATGAATACCACTATTGGAAACTTCATCCTGAGATGAGACCCAAAAGGTTTAATAACAAGGAGAATAAAAGATTGATACAACTACGCAACAAGATCTAGGATCTGATTCTGAAGATGAAACAAAAATCATAGCCATGGGATTGAAAGGTAAGGATTCAATTGAAAGTACTAGGTCTTCTATCAAACCCATTGAAACTCAAAATGAAAGAGAAAGAATAGAGTTGTTCCATATTAGAATCATCACAAAACATATCAAGGTAGATACTTTGTTCGATAATGGTTCATAAGAAAACCTCACTTCAGAAGGCATTCTCAAGAAACTAAATTTGGAAACCATTTCTCATCCTAAACCTTATCCTTTGGGTTGGGTATGTGACAGTCCTAGGTTGAAAGTGACAAGAAAATGCATACTTATATTTTCCATCACTGCAAATTTGTATTGATGAAGTAGAACTTGATGTGGTAACACTTGACATTTGTGGTATTGTTTTGGGAAGCCCATACTTATATGACAAGAAATCCATCTATCATTGCCACGAGAACAAGTATCACTTGTTTAAAGATGGGATTGAGTAAATTGTTAGAGCACATAACAAGAAGTTGAATTTATCTCTTGTGAATGCTGGACAAATGAAGAGGTTTGTAAATGTTAGTTAAAATTTTACATTGTTGATGATTAAACATAAAGATGTTGAGGAATCTTAAGTCTTTCAATGATATGAATCAAGTTTGAAATCTGATTTCATTTAGGTTGCTAATCCATGTGATAATATGTTTCAGGAGTCTAATATGTTGCCTCCTAAAAGAGGAAAACAATATGAAGTTCATTTGCAGCAGGATGCATCATTGTTGAAACTTGGTATGAACAAGATGCTGGTATTAAAGAATGCAGGGGTCAAAAAGCAGATGAAAAAGTTATTTGACAAAGAGGACACTGGTTCTAAAATATCTTCTTGTAGGTTTCATAATGTTTTGGCTTTGACGAAAAACGGTACATGGTGATGGAGATCACATTTGGTAAAGACTCAAGCCAAGTGCAAGGCTAGACATGCAAATCATCTTTATGACTACAGTGTTCAAGGTATGAACTTGAAATTGAATAAGTATTCCTTGATTAAAGATCGAGGAGAGAATGTTCAGATTTATTTAATAGAATTTTTCTCATCTAAACATCTTGGATAATTGCAGCAAGGTCCTATCTTTGACAGAAAGACAAATACTTCAAGAGTGAAGTACCTTCATGAGAAGCTCAAAGTGACAAAAACAAACAAAGCCAAATGGGCTGAAATTGGAAGGGTGAGGGAAATATACCCTCATATGTTTGTTAACTTAAAATGAGCTTTTGGAGTTCCAAAAGCTTCCAATGGGGAGGAGTGATCCACGAGATCAATTTAGTACTCAAAATTCAAAGTGTGTTAGAGAGCGTGAAACCTATATGATTCAATAGATCTCAACAATCTGAATCCAATGCAACTCATTACACTCAAAACCAATATAGTAAGCTCTCGATATCATGTTCGGATTGAATTCTAAAATAGGAAAAAATTTGCAAAATTGACAAGGCGACTGTAAAATTTGGGCCAGTAGAAGGCTGCCATTTGGCCACTCCTGATTGGTTGAAAAATTCAAAATTTTATTGGCTCATAATTTTTTTTTAATGTTGTCGATTTCAATTTTTTATTTATATTTTGGGCTGACTCTATGGTTAACTGTGTATTAGTGGCCAATGGTGGGAGGCCACATGGGCCAATGATAGGTAGCCATGTGGCCTCCAAGGGTTGGTGTAAAAAATTGTGAAGGGGCCAAGCTGCCCATGAGAATTGAACACAGAACCAAGCACCAAGCACCAAGGCACTTTACCACTGTGCTACCACCATGTTTCTTAACCATATCCGTTTGGGTTTTTATTTAAACTGAGCACATTTTATGTTTAGCATTGGGTTGGGGCTAAGCCCCAGCCTTGGTCCTCGCACCCACATAACCATGGGGCGGGACGAAGGGCCATGGCTTAGCCCCAACCCGTTGGCCACAACCCACAACACCAGGCACCATGAGAAAAATTGTCAGTAGAGTAATGCATAGGGGTCAGCCCATAGGGTCCATCGCGGGTCACATGACCCTTCATACAACTAGGAGCACATAGTAGAAGGGGGGGAAGCCCTAAGCACTTGAAGTGGGGGATAGCCCCAAGGCCTATGAACTACAATGTGACCAAGTTCATAAGATTTTTGGGGGCACGTGATAGGTGGATACCAGGTCCAAGTTCTATGGGGTTCATGAGTCCATGATGTCAGGTGTTGGGGACCTGGCCAGTGGGGGCGAGTGGTTAGCCAAAGCCCCTGGGCACGTGGCCCCCATACGATCACATTTTTTGGAAACTGGGTGTTAGTGGATAAGTTAATTGTTCGATAATTTTGCCCGTTAGGTGAGATTGTAGGCCAGTTTTGCATGTCAATTTCGGGTTTGGGGTGCTCAACCTAGGTTTGGGTAGAATTGTAGGATGGTTAGCTATGGAAATTGGGAAAAACTTGTAATAGGAATAACTCTCTTAATTTTTTGGCCAAATGAGCTGCAAATTGAACCAAGATAGGGCTTTTTGACAGTTATGGTTCCATTGGAGACATTTGCTTTTCATTATGAGAAATGTAAAGCTATGAAAACACAAATTTGAGCACTTAATGAAGAGGCCCTGAATTGGAAGTTGGAGCAGGAGATGTAGCCCAAGGGATGGGTGAAATCCTTTATCATATTTGTTGTTATCTGTTTCTGATAGGGTATTTTGTCTCTGTTTTGGCTTTTAATTGTGTTTAAAAATCACTTATTTATGTGTTTAGTAACTTGAGCCATTAGCCAAAACACATATAAAAAATTCACTCACAATTTGTTCGAATCTTCAATTTTTCATATACAGAACAAAATAGGAGGCTAAGTGAGCTGATCTTTGGCTAAGTGTTGGTAAGAGTTGTTCATTGAGTAGAGAGAATAATTATTATTTTGCAGGTTCAGCTCAGAGTTGGAGCTAGCAATTATAATATATTCCATATTCATCTAATTAATGCAAAGAGGCTTGAGAGGTTTTTCCAAATTGGGTTTCCCTAGAAATCGTTGTGTATCTATGGTTTTCCTTATTGCATATCTATGCATGTTGTTCTAAATTATGGATTTCATTCTGATGATCAATAAAGTAGATTTGTGTCTCTTGATTTTAGATTAAATTTCTTTAGCAGTTGTAATTATATCAAATATCTACAGGGTATCAAAGCCTCAAAATTCACATTAGAACCAATATTTTGAACTTGTCTCTCAAAGAATTTTAAATTTGAAGCTTTTGTACGACGCCTTTTCTTCAGGATCAGGAGGATGTCTTTCAATGAAAGAGGATTGTAGTATGCCCTGGAGGGTAACTGTAATTTCATAGCATAGAAGGATTGAATGGAAGAAGTGCTCAATGACAATGGTGTGTTAAAATATGTTAAAACTAACATTGCAAAACCTCCACAATCTGATGCACTACAATTAGCTCAATGGAAGAAGGATGTTGCAAAGACCAAGAGAATTATTTTGGAAGGTGTGAGAGACCACATGGTCTCAAATTTACATGGCAAAGAGACACCATTTTCTATGTGGAAGGCACTAATTGAGTTATTTGAAAATAGCAATGACCATAGAAAGTTTGCCCTAAAAGACAAACTTCGAAACATTAAGATGTTGAAGAATGATACTATTTCATAATGTCTCTCTAGATTTACACAATTTCGAGATGAGCTTTGAGGGGTTGGTATGACTGTTGCAGAAGATGACATGGTAAGCCTATCTCTTCTAGGCCTTCCAAAATCCTATCACAACTACCAGGACACTATGAAAGGAAGGGAGAAAATACCGAATTGGGAAAGGTTGTGGTTCAATTTGGTTCAAGAACAATTCAAGAGAAATAACTGAGATGGAACATCATCCAAAGCTGAGAATGAAGAGAATTTTGCATTGGTTAGAAAGGGGAAGAAGGTAAAAGGGAATAAGACCCAAAAAAAGCCCGAGTCTAGACAAAATAATGGAAAAAAGAAAGACATGAGAAATATCAAATGTCCCCACTACCATGAGTTCAGGCACTATGCAATAAAATGTCCACATAAGAAGCATGGAAAATTTAATGGGCGAATTTTCGCCCTTGGGAAAAATTAAGGCGTTTTATATTTTTATTGGGCGAATATTTTGTATCACAGTACATTGTTATAAATCACCTCAAATTTATTTTATAAAAAAATTAGGTATGGAGGTTAGCCACCTTATTTCAAGGGAGAGAGTAAAAAAAGTAAATTTAGCCCTTGAAATTAGGAGATACAACCTTCCATTCACCCTAATTTTCAAGAATAGGTATTTATGATAGTTATTTCACCCTCCACATTCAGTGTAAAAAAGGTTTTTTTCTTTCATTTTCCCGTATTTAATGGTATTGGGGTTAATTTCAAGAAAATGACCTTATTTTTTGGAACAAATGGTCACAAATAATAATTCATTTTATTTAAAAATTCAAGTCTCTTATTTTCATGTTTATTTAAAGATTGAATAATGTTCTTGCCATATTCCAAGTTTGCATCTTTTTAGTCATAATCATATAAAGAATAATGGAAAACATTTTTTTATATTTACTCCATAAGTCATCTTATATTTACGTGTAAATAAATAAAAATATAAATAAAGTGGAGTATGGTAAATAAATAAAACCTCTTTTTATATTTAGTCCATAACCCTCTTTCTATTTAAGAAGGCTCAAAAAAGAGGTTTTATTTAAGTGAATCCTATGGGCCAAATACCATATTTATAAAAGAGGTATGGTAAATTAATAAAAATATAAATAAACAAGAGGTATGGTAAATAAATAAAACATTTTTTTATATTTACTCTAGAAGTCACATTATATTTAAGAACACTAAAAAAATGTGTTATATTTAGTTGAAGCCTATGGGCTAAATACTATGGGCCAAATACCATGGGCCAAATTATTATTAATACCATGCAAAAAAATTATTAACCCATTATTAACCCTAATATTACTATTAATAAAAAAAAATATGGCACATGGTATTGACCTGTGGTATTCACGTGGAATGTAGTCTATTTAAAGGGGGGAATTAAACCAGCATAGATCCATCTTTACTCTAGATCTAATAAGCCTCGAGAGGGATCAAATATCGTGATATGCAAACTAGCATAGAGTGAAAAAATATTTGATCCTCGGGCTTGGTAGATCAAGGGTAAAAATGGATCTTGTAATTTAATGTCCCTTAAACATTTTAATTTGGTTAAAATAAAAAAATAAAATAAAAATCAATTATTAATTTTATTAATTTTTATAAATTACTAATAGTAGTTTTTAAGCTCCAGGTTTATGATAACCCATGGTATTCATGTGAGCATAGACTATTTAAAGGGGAAATTCTATCAACTTAGATCCATCTTAATTCTCGGTCTACCAAGTGCTGAGAGGGATAAATAGATTTCATCCCTCCAAAGTGGTAGAAGTGGAGTTGAGATGGATATAGGTTGGTTTTTATGATAATGAAGATATTAAATAGACTTAGGAAATTATATTATAAAAAACATCTTAAGGTGAATGGTTAAAGCTACATTTAGTCACTTCACAAAATTTAGTAAAAAATACCAATATCTCTAGTAATATTGGTTTTTCTGATTTAACAAACAAAAATTCAAAACAGTGAAATCTTATCACTCTTTCTGCATCACCCTCGCAGAAGAGAGATAGTCAGTGCCCAGATTTCCCACCATTTTTCAAACATTCTCAATATGATATCTTCATGAAAAAGTTAATGTATTGATGTTGGATTAGTTGTTTAAAAAATATGCTAGTTTGTACAACCTTTCATCTTCTCTGTTATTCTTAATTTGTCGTAATGATCTGTAGGGGTTGGGCCACTGCTTGAAAAATATGCTGGTTTATACAACCTTTCATCTTCTCTATTTTTCTTAATTTGTCGTAATGATCTGTAGGGGTTGGGCTAGTTTACCATATGGGGTTGGGCCAGTGCACCATATTGTCCTAAAAGGTGGAGATTGTGCACCAAAAAGGAAATTAATCCACATGTCACAATGTTGTTAAAAAATGCAAGACATATGAAGGTTGAATTATGCTAATAAGCAATTTAGATTGGGAGAGACGTAATTAAGTTTTATTATTTAATTGAGGATTCCCAATTAAAATAATAATAAATCTATATGTATATATTAATATATTGATTGGAAGGCTTTTGACAATGGTCACTTCTTTCCATTAGATCCCCTTCAGGTCTTTGGGATACCTACTACTTTCTTATATTATATAGTTGGGGCTTGCTACTTGTTGGCATGTTGGGGTAAACAAAATGTGTTTTTTTTTTATCTCGCAGTTGGAGTCTATGGAATAAGAAAGAAATTTGATAGCTTGACAAAAGTGGTACAAAATATGTTTTTTTTTTTATCTCGTAGTTGGACTCTATGGAATAAGAAAGAAATTTGATAGCTTGACAAAAGTGGTAGAGAGAAGATTAATCTCTCTTACCTTGACAGAACTAGTGGTCAAGATCAACACCTACAAGAACTTTGTTGTGGAATATTATCAAAACTAATAGAAGGATATGAAAGAGTGTACAGTGAGAACCTTGACAAACATGGCCACTGAAACTTGCAACATCGCTTGTAGGAAGAGAAAATTATGTTTCTTTTTTCGAAACATGTATGTTTGTATATTACAATTTAATGAATATGTTTTCCTATTATCATATATGGTTTTATACTTTAACAAAACACTCGCCAAGACTTCAATTTTTATTATTCAGTGAAAGATTTGCCAAGATCTTACAAGATTTTATAATTCAGTGATAGATTCGCCATGACTTTACAAGATAATATAATCCGGTGAGATATTCGCCAAAAAAATTATATATACATATTATATTATTCATAAAATCGCCTCCCATTTTTCCTATGTATCATGGGGATTTACCCATTTATTATACATATAAATTTAGGGTGGTTTTTGAAATTTTCCCTGACAAGAAATCTACCAAGAATGCCTCAGGAGGAGTAGGATGTGAATTGTTGGCTTCACAATTTGAATTAGACTTCACCCTAATAGCATGCATGGCCAACACTATTATGGGGAGTGTGTGGTACCTTGATTTCAGCGCCTCATTCCATATGATAGGGTGCAAGGAGTTTTTTAGTAGCATGGAGGAGAAGGATCTCCAGATGCATATTGAAATGGGTGATGATGGGAGTTACAATGCTACAATAATCGGTATTGTCACCTTTGAGAGGGAGAAAGCCTCTCCTCTTCACCTCAAATATGTTATGTTTATATCCGAGCTAAAGAAGAACATGATCCCTATAGTAGTATTGGAGGATCATGGCTATGATGTTATTTTGAGTAAAGGGAAAGCCTTTCTGAGACACATAGCTACTGAGAAAGTGAAGTAGATTGGGGTTTGAGTCAAGAACCTATACAAACTTGAGGTGGGAGATTGCACTGCATTGATCAGAAAGGCGGAAAAAGTGTAGATTCAAGATGTTGGAGAACTCTGGCACAAGGGGTTGGGTCGTATACACCATGGTGCCTTAAAATTCATGTAGTAAATAACCATTGGTCTCCCTAAAGGCTCCCTTGACCAACATGATCTCAAAAAGGGTTGCACACTGGGGAAATATGTCAAATCCACATTCCATTATCGAGAGAGCAGAGCGGATGAAATCAAGAAGTGAGTCCAATATAAAGTTTGTGGACCCTTATCTACAACCTCCATAGCAAGGCATAAGTACTATGTTATTTTTATTGATGATTTCTTTAGAAAATTTTGGATCTTCTTCATGCAAAAGAAGGATGAAGTTTTCTCAAAATTTGTTGAGTTCAAGGCATTAGTTGAGAAGGAGACTAGGAAGAAGATGAAGGCTCTGAAGAGCAACAATGGAGGTGAATTTGTTTCGCATGCCTTCAAATATTTTTATGCAAAAGAAGGTATTCGAAGGGAACTGACAACACCCCATAACCCACAATAGAATGGGGTAGATAAAAGGAATCATTAGAGGAATTTCCAGACTAAAAGTGCCCATGGAATTTCCATGTACATAATATGTAAACCAATCAAAATCCTTTAAATTTAAAAAGGGTTACATGTAAATATTTTGGAGGGAAAATAAAAATAAAACTAATTTTTTTAACTGTATTTTTGGCTTATCATCTTATAGGTTTACTCAAAGTTCAAGTGTAGACACTCATTGGATGTGTAATTGAATTCCACATCCAATGCATACCCATTATGTATATTTTCAAGAAGAGACACATTGATAAAAATTGAAGATACATTTAAAAAACGTGTTCAACATGTTTTTTTTAATGTATCTTCAATTTTTATCAATGTTGATCTTCTCAGAAATATGCATAATGGGTACTTGCTGGATGTAGAATTTAATTCTGTATCCAATGAGTGTATACACTTGAAATTTTATTAAACATATAAGGAGATAAGCTAAAAATACAGTAAAAAAAAAAGTAGTTTTCTTACTTTCCCTCCAAAATTCATAACTCTTATTTTATTATTTTCTATTATTTTATTATTTTCCTTAGGAGGCCACTTTTAGGTTGAAACTTCCTCTAATTAACATAAACATAGTGGAAGCAGCAAGGGCCATGTTACATGATCAAGGGTTGCAATTACATCTATGAGAATAAGCATGCAACATTGTAGTCTACTTACAGAACTAGAGTCCTCATAGGATACTTGGTATGATCACACCCAAAGAAGATTTCTCTAGAAGAAAGCCTAATGTGTCTCCTTTTAGAATTTTTGGAGCTTTAGTTTATTGTCATGTCTCCAAGGATTCGAAGAAGAAACTTGAGCCTACAACAAAGTTGGGAGATTTTTTAGGATACACTAAAACTCCACATAATTATCGGGTGTATTTTCCTTCATCGAGGATGACAATGGTAAGGAGAGATGTCAAGTTCGATGAAGACAAGGATATGAGATTCTCTCTAGAATGAGAACTTAGTATTCCACAGTAGTAGGAGCTTATAGCTCCAAAGAAGGAGCCTCACGATGAGCTTTAGGAGGTTGTGGAGCAGCCACATGTAGAGGAGTAAACAAGAGGTAGAATGGAGGCACCCACTCAACCAGAATCTTCCAGAGAGGGGAGAATAAGAACCAAAGAAGCTTGTAGATTAGTGCAGGATGCAAGGGAGAATGTGGGAATCCCCACATCATAGTGCATGTAGAGGAGGTCACATGATACGTACACTATTTACATGTCTCTCATGACTGAGCTCATTGATACAAAGCATTCCTCATTTGAGGAAGCAGTGACTCAACCAATTTGGGTTGATGTCATGGTGGAAGAATATGAATCCTTCATGAAGAAAAATGTATGAGAGGTGGTATCAAGACCAGAAGGAAAATAAATGGTTGGTTTGAGATGGATCTATAAAGTGAAGTATGAAACTGATGGGAGCATCAAGAAGTACAAGGCCAAATGTGTGGCCAAAGGATTTTCTTAGATAGAGGGAGTGGACTATGAGGAAAGTTTTTCATAGTCTCAAGACATTCCTCAATCAGATCCATTGTAGCATTAGCTACACAGATGGGGTGGAAAATCCACCAGATGGATGTGAATACCACCTTTCTCAATGGTGTTGTTGAGGAGGAAATTTAAATAGAGTAGCCAAAAGGTTTTGAGACGTATGATTGAGAGTTGCATGTGTGCAGAATCAAGAGAGAATTGTATGATATCAAACAATTTCCTTGAGCATATACACTTGGATCAACAATTATCTCATTTGATAGGGCTTATTCTTGTTTTGTATGTTCATGACTTAATATTGACAGGTGATGAGAAGTTCATTCTCTCTTGCAAATAGGATCTTGCAAAGGAATTTGAGATGAAAGACATGGGCCTCATGCAGTACTTCCCCAGGTGGGAAGTATGGCTGGGTGATAGTGATTTGTTTGTGTCTTAAGGAAATTATGCTAGTTAGATACTTCAGATATTTCACATGGAGAATTGTAATACCATGGACATACCTCTGGCTACAAACTAGAGGAAGGAGAATGCTAATTTAGGTGAATAAGTTTATGCTACCATTTATAGGTAGCTTGTGGGTTCATTGATGTATCTTGTGAACACATGACTCGACATGTGATATGCAATAAACCAACTTAGCCAAGCTATGGTGAGGCCTACCAAATTATATTGGAAGGCAACAAATCATGTGTTACGATACCTCAGAGGCACTACCCAGAATGTATTATGGTACAGACAGATAGAGGGAGTGAAGTTGCAAGGCTTCATCGATGCCGGTTTGGTAGGGAGTCCATTTGATAGGAAAAGTACATAAGGTGCTATCTTTAGTGTTGGGTCTATAGATATTTACTGGTACAATAGAAAGCAAAGGTCTGTGGCGCTAAGCTCAGTAGAGCCTAAATACATGGCTGCAAGTCAAGAAACATGTGAATCAATCTGGATGAGAAAATAATTGTGGGACTATTAAGTTAGGAGATGGATCCGACAGTGATATATTGTGATAATCAGAGTTGCATTAATCCCTTTGAGAACCCAATATTTAATGACAGGTCCAAGAACATTGATATCTCGTATCATCTTTTATCGGACTATGTGCAGAGGAGAATTACAATGCTACAATAAATTCAAACTAAGGAGAAAGGTGCTGACATATTAACAAAGGAGTTGTCAACAAGTGAATTTGAATTCCATAGGTGCAGGATAGGGGTGGTGGAAAATCCCTTTCTTACTAAGAGGGAGTGTTGAAAAAAATGTAGCAAGAAAGGTTGAATTTGACTTTAGCCTTGGTCAAACTGAGTAAAATCGAATTTCCACATTAGCAGGACAACTTGGAGGAAGTTAACTTTTGTGACATGGATCTTTTCACTTAGTTAGCTCAGTAAATTCCAGTTAGAGGGCTTGGAGTTCAGTTATGCATGTGTGAATGTTAAATTTTATTAATCTAGTTCAATTATTTTTAGTTGTACTCAGTTAGATAACCTCTAACTATTGATATAGATAGTTGAAGGTCAATTTTCCAGTGGGAAAGCAGTCTAACTCAAATATCTATCAGTTAACTCATCAATCAACCCAAAATAGCTAGTGCATGGAGGGAATTTGAATTCATCATTTGAAGTGGATATGAGAAGACAATGTAACATCAATTGTAGACTAGTTTTGAGTGTACAGGTTTTGCATGCAATCAATGATCAATCCTTTGGAATTGCACAATCAATTTGGAGGAAATTCCTAAATAACAGGGGCCAATTTCCTCAGGATTTACCCAAGGAAATAGGAGGCTAGGTGAGCTGATATTTGGCTAATTGTTGCCCGGAGTTATTCATTGAACAAAGAGAATGATTATACTTTTACAGGTTGAGATCAGAGCTGGAGCTAGTAATTGTAATTCATTCTCTATTCATCTAATTAATGAAAAGATGCTTGTTGGGTTTTTCCCAGTTGGGTCTCCCTAGAAATCACTATGTATTTGTGGTTTTTCTTATTGCATGTTGTTCTAAATTGTGAATTTCATTCCATGGATTAGTAGAGTATAGTTGTGTCTCTTGATTTTAGATTAAATTTCTTGATCAGTTGCAATTCTATAAAATTTCTACACCCCACCCCTATGACATCAACAATGACGAGAAAGGGGGGCGACACTCTAAGTTCCACAACGGAGTTTCGCTACCTCAATTTAACGGAAACGTTTTTACTTGCAAAGATCCATGTTTCACATACGTTGCCGGGGGCTACCTCCATAACATCATTGAGGGGGATGAAATCACGGTTCTGCTCCCTCCCTGGAACTCTTCCCTTTGATGGAAATCCCAACATAAATTGTCATCGATTTGATTTTGTGAGATGAAAAAATTATATAAATAGATCCTCTTGCCCATAATACTAACCCTTCTAAATTTTTCAGCCTATGCGATCTTATCACCTATGTTACCAAAATTTCCCTATTGTTTTGGTTCCACAAAGTTACACCCCAAATCTTTGTCTTTTGCTACTAAATCCCTTTATATCCATAAATTTCTTATCTGATGTATAACACATCCACTAAAACAATATAAATTCATCTCAACCAGTTTGAATCCATTGAGACACACAAATTTCCACCCTAGTTCTCAAAACCAAGTATTGGACCCTCTGCAAAGTGGTTTTGGCGTAGTTCCTTTGGAACTCGATATCAAATAAGATGATCCCATGTCAACATAGTGGTAGGGACCAGCCCACCCATCAAGTTGCTTCACATAGTTAATTGCCCCCATATTTTTCACCTGATATACGTTGTCCACCATTGATTTAGATAGTTGGCCATGTGCCAAGCCTTTCATGTAAGAATCGATTTATTTGAACTGTGAGGGAGAAATCGTGAGTGTGGTCTGCCTACCCCACATTCATTTACATAAGGGTTCTTGTGCCTAAACACCCATTAATCTATGTCGTGAAACCTCTGTCATCTATCTTTGTCGTCAAATCATTAACATAGACTGCATTATCCACTGCAAATCAATCATGACAATCATGATAACTAGTGTTAGAGCCTCTACAACAACAAATCACGTTATTCTTTTTTTTTTTTAAATGATTTTTCAATGTATGAAAAATAGCAAAATTAAATCACTCTCTGCCAAGAGAAAAATGTAACATCAATGCTTGCTTAGCCAATGGAAAATTAGAAATAAGATTCTAAAAAATTAGAAATATATTTTTTAATTTATGAAAAATGAAATTAATCAGTATTTTATGAAAACTTTGTTTAAAATTATGAAAAATGTGCAAACTAATGCACGGTCAAGGGTCTTTGACCATGAGGCAAAAGTTATAGTCCCTGGTGGATGCAGGGACTAATGATTATATGCAATATAATAATAAAAATAGATTTCCTATAATTTAAAAGAGTTTGTCCATCACACTCAAATAAGAAAATATCTACAAGTTCGATATCATATAGATTTAAATTACCTTTTTAACAACTTAATTTATAGAAAACACGATGGTGGATTGTTGAACATATATTCAATTTTCATTTTGTCTATATTATATTTAAAAATAAAAATAAAAAATTTCATTAATATAAAATAATATATTTGAATTAAATTCTATTAAAAATATTAAAATACATAAAAAAAAAATAATTTTATTTATTTATTTATTTAAATTAGGTTATTTTGTATTTTTTATTTTTACCATAGTGACTTGATAACTTGTTGGAGTAATATGGTTGAGGTTTAGGATCAAACATAGAAGTTGCCACTATAACAACAAGAGTATATCAAAGAGCCCATAAGCTAGATATATGAGGAATTTATGACTTAGAAAGAGCCAAGACTCCATGAAGATGGGGGAGTCTACTACTTGGGCCTTATCATAATAGGCCAAAGATGCCCCACTATGGGATTTGAAACTAGGTGGAGGGGATAACATCCCATTGTGTGAACCACTCATTTTTCCCACGAGGAGACCCTTTTATTACTTTAGAAAATCAAAATTACATTCTTGATATATCGTGTTATTGTTAATGGCTTTTCACTAGGGAAACTAAACTAGTAATACAACATAAGTTGTTTTGATAGGTGGATACCATGTCTACTTGTCCAAAACACAATTACATTACAAAATGGGGAAAGTTTCCTTAATAGCCTACTTCTACTATACTATAAATAAACATGGGATGAACAGTGATAGACATAACGAAAGACAACATAAGTAACAAGTAGATACATCAAGTCATGCATGAGAAAAGTTAATCGGTGGTTGAATCCACTCAATGGCCTTTGGGTGTCCATCTTCCATTTTGATCTCTCTAAACACTATGTTAACCAGGTGCTCGACCAAAATGTTACATTGTTGGTTAAGCTTGTTCATTTCCCTCTGAATGTCCCCAACCTCGACCTGAATATTTTATTGGCTTACACCTTTTTCCTACATATTCTTTCCCATAATCATATTTATTTTCCAATAAATGTCAATTGCACGAAGGTATTAAGTCTGTTGGATATTATTGCAACCAATGTCTAACACCCAATCCCTATTGGTTAACATATCCACATCTAACAAATTCTCATATTTAGCTTTTCCCCATCCTAAGCTATGACCAATTCTCTCTAGATAGCTAATGCAATACAAGACTGGTACCTACCTGTGACTTTCTCCATCGCAGTCTATGAAGGGGAAACTAGGACTAGTGTAATGAAATGCCAACCACATGCCCCCACCACTTCGACTGTAAACAAGGTTTTCTTTACCACGACATCACCTAGCCATTATGAGAAAGAAGGGTGTCAACCAATCTGCAAGATAAATTAAAATAGAATGAATACCTCCCTAGATTGTTGGGAGCGTATAGAGTTGATTTGTCTCACATACTTGTATCTAGGTGTCCCTACCACTATTATTGAATCCAAATCAAGTTCGGATAGGGAAGATGTGGAAGAACCTAGGACAACTGGGGGAGAACTTCATATATTTTGGGTAGTAAACCAACATTAGGATGAAGCAAAAAATGTTGGACACCTAATCCGCCAAGCGTTAATGTGTGGGATTTGAATAGTCAAAGGGAGTCCAAGAGACATTGGAATATGAATCCAATGGTCACACCAATGTATTATAAATGTACAACTATGTTAATAATAAATGCAATTCTCTATTTTATAATTATGTCTCATCACATTCCATGTGCGTCTAACATGGTATTAGAGTTGCAGGTGAATTCCTGCCATGCTCAAGTGTGAACCACTTATTTTTGTTCCTTCTTCAATGACTAGTCCTGTGGTATTCTTCCTCACTATGTGCTTGTGCATTAGGTTTTATACCAAAAACTGACATGCTAGAATTTCCTATCAACTCTATCAAAAGGATGAGACATCTGCACACTTGATTATTTCATTTTATGCATATTGGTCCATTGGTTAAGAAAACACTTGTCCTAGTGTCTCTATCATTTTCCTTCCATAGAAGAAATGCCTCTGCATCTCTCGAGACTTGTCAAGCCTGTGCCTTATCTGCTATAGTTGTCAACAAATTCTATGGTCGCTCAAATTTGAGGACTACAGGCTCGTTCACCTGTGTCACATTTGATGAACCCGACGTGAAAGCCAATGAAGAGCATGGTGCCGCTATACCTTCTTTATGCTTTCTGGTATTCATTTTTAATAGAAAGTCTTGTTGAATATTAGAGCTAAGTTCGTTGTTGTTGCACTGCTTTGAATGACCATGGAATATGTTTTGGCATGTGACTTTTCTACACAAGGATTTAAATAATCAAGTTGGCCATCAACAAAAAGCCAATTAGTTTTGATTTTCAAAACATTAGAGAGCCATTTATATGTTCTAGATTGGGAGAATTACATGTGCTCATTCATTTTTTCAAAGAAAATTTTATGATGATTGCTTGGTAACTTTCTATTGCATGCAAGCCACAATAGCTTTTCCATATTGAATTCCATGTTGGTATTGAGAAGAGGAGGGCACTGAGTGTGGCAGAGATATATTGACTTCTTTTCCTTTGTATTATGCTCGTCGTGGGGAGCTCTTGCTCACAGAGAAGTCTTTAAGTGTTTTTTTATGACGTTCCAAATTCTATGATCTAGTTGCGAACCAGGTTGATCCAGCCAGCATCCATCATATTTACAGAACTCTAACTTCCTCAAGTCGATGGCTGTGATGACATGATTAGCCTCTAGCATAGTTTGGTATAGACATTGACATGCCAGTGTGACCAACAACATTATGTAAATGGACAATTTTTTATTAATTCAATGAGATCTCTATTAAAAACCATGGTCGAGCCAAATTATCAACCTTACAAAACAATTTGCGTGAGAAATGACACCAGTCTCAATTAGAAATGATGAAAACATTGTTAGCCATGGCCTTATGAGTGGATATCTTGATAAATAGAAGACGTTGTCATGGTATGAGAACAAAGATGCCCCATAGCATCTGCAACTGAGTGACAATGAGCAACGAAATTCAGAAATTTCCATCGAGGTGATCACGAGTTGTGTAAGGCAGCAAATGCCGGAAAATCCCTTCCTTTTTCTTCTCCTAGTCGAAAACTAGAATGTTTAACGAGCCTCAGTATTGCAATAAGAATGTTGCAACTCCCAAAGCTACCGACTTTAATTATCAACCCAGGGTTTGTACAAACTTAAGAGGTATAGGAACTATATGTACGGCATACAATGTGTCCTTCCTTTGCTGCCATGACGTAATGGAGTGCATGTACTGAAGCCAAATCCTAAAGTAATTGTAGAAAATGAAATGTTTGAAATGGAACCTTAAGCTATTGCAAGAAAAAGGCATAAGGAAAGAGACTGAAATCAAATGTTAAAACACACCATTTTCTAACTAACTAATAAGAGGCTTTGCTTCAAAAAAATGCTAAGTTAACAAGTATGCAATCTTATTGTCCTAAGCATGTAGATTCAAACCATCAAACCTTCTACTGTTGTTCATGTAAATGAATAAAATAAATCTATTTTTCTTTTTTGTCTTTTTTCATGTGAGAGTGTGAAAGCTAATCTCTTTTGGTAATGTGGCAGGTGGCTTGGAGATGATGATGAATGGTCATAAGGCTTGGGAGACAAGTAGGGACCCTTTGCTAGCTTCCTAGAGGATTTTTCCTCAATTCAGCCTCAAAATAGGATTTTCTACAGGATGTTATAAGATTTCCTACAGGATCCCCTGGAAACCTACAGGATCCCTTGAAAACCTATAGGATACAACCAAGAGAAAAATGATGGATGTTGAAGGGGATGGAAAGCTTAGGGAAGGTGGTTGGTGGATGGAATGAGGCAAGGGAGTGCCTAGGACCACTTCAGAACTCAAAACCAAAGTTGGGAGATGGCTGGATTGGCTCAAAAATCTTAGAGAATTTTCCTTATGAAATGATGAAATTGGTGAAGGTTTAGTGAAAGAAAGTGATAACCATGGGTGGATGTAGTTGGGATGAGGTTGCTGACTATGAAATCTCTTTGTACTCCTGAAACACTTGCACTGCATCAAAAATTGAAATTTACCCAAAAATCATGCAAACAAGATGAATTTCAATTATCTAAAGGAAACAAAATTTCATGAGCTAGCTGTCTACTTCATGCATGAGGAAAACTTTGTAGAATGATATAAAACATTGATGAGATCTAATGTAACACAAAAGATAGACGAAATGGAAATCAAATCCTACTCTTGAAAACTAGAAAAATGTTGACCTAAGTGTGGAGAAAGAGGGTTAAAATGGTCTTGATGGCATGGAGGTCAAGTAGAGGCCTAATCACAACTTCAATGATGATTTTTCTCAATTCGGGCTCAAAATAGGCTTTCCTACAGGATGCTACAGTGATTTCCTACAGGATGTACATATTTACTACAATTCATCGAATGACCAAGCAAATCAAATCCAAATTGGATGGGATAATTTTTTTTATTAACTAGGATGTCTTAGGTCCCCATTCCAAGTGGAATCACTCAAAAATACCTCTGTTAACCCATGCTAAAAAATAGAAAAACATTACTAGTCAAAAATCTAGAAATTCGAGAACTAGTGAGCTAGTAAATCTAAAAAATTCCTAGCCTAATCAAGTGAAAATACAATGGGGTGATTTTTGTTAGGGAATAGATTTTTCTTTTTATCCAATGCAAGTGGAACCAATTTGATTGAAGCTTGTTAACATGCTCTAAAAAATAGCATAAAATTTACTGTTCTTTGCCACAAAGGAGTTCCAGAAATCTAGATTTGGGAACAAGAAGACTAATCCAAGCAACTCAATGATTATTATGAACTTCCAAATCTTTTTCAATGATGAAATAATTATTTTGATCCTAAAAAATAACTTATATCAGCCATTTAACTCAATCATACAACAATAAATCATTAATACTAAATGCATAAATAGAAATAAATAAAAACAAGAGATGCATGTGAATAAGAAGTGAAAAGAAGAAAATAAAATGATACAAAAGGGCTCTAAGGCTCCTGGGATGGCCAATCCAAAGGAAACTCAAAGACCTGTGGAGGAGAACAAGATTTAGAAGCTGAACATGACACCAATCTTTATTATTTTCATCAATAGAATTACATCCATGCAAGAAAATACAATGGAGCTGCAAAAATACAAGTTCTTTCCACAAGACCACTAATGAAAATATATCCCTAGAGAAAAATTCGACTTGGTACTTATACAAAATGATTAGGGGTCATTCCCCATGAATGAAGGAATATTTCCCCAGCAAAATCCCTTGACTAGTGGATCTGGTCCTCAATACTAGGAATATGCATTACATGGAAGAGAACACATTCTTAGACTTTCTCAATCATTCCCTAGAGGCAAATTCGACTTGGTACTTGTACAAAATGATTCGGAATAATTCCCCATGAGTGGAGAAAGCTTTCCCCACCAAAATCGCTTGATTAGTGGATATGGTCCCCAATACTAGGAACCTGCATTAAATGGCAGGGAACACAGTCCTAGATTTTCTCAATCATTAGAGTTCCATAATCTGTGCCATAATTCCATAATATCTTGTTGATTTATTATTTATTATTGATCCTCTTGTAGTAGGGAACAAGTCCCTAAATTATCTCCTCCTCCAAATCTTCATAATCTGCCCAATATTCTCATGATATTCCACAAAAATAAATAATATTAGGCACAAATATGCAATTATTCATAAACCTTCCTAATGAATATATTAAAGTTAAAAATAAATTATCTAATGCAAAAAGAGAGGTTTAATGTGCTGAAGGATGGTCATAGGATTTAATTTATTGTTTAATCTAGAGGCATGGGTCTTAGTTTATGTCTAATTTAGAGGCCCATCATACCCCCCTGCTGAAAGTGTTTCTCATCCTCTTAGAAACTTAGTGACCTCATTGTGCCTCATCCATGGCCCTGGTGGCCTCTCTCTTGTGCATCAAGAATCTTGGCTGTAAGTTCTGCAAGGACAAGCCTAAAAACATATTTGTGCAAAGAAAAATCATTGTTTCTTGAGACCATTAGCTTGCTTTCTTGCCCTTTTTCAATATGGGTTCTTGAGTATTTTTCAGTTTAGCAATGTCTTCCACATCCTTATACACCTTCTACTACCTTGTTCCACCATTTGGACACCTCTAAAACCTTCAAACTTCCTTGAGATGAGAACTAGGACATCCTCTAGTAATTCCTATCAAAACTACATGAAACCTATAGGAAACCCTACTAAAACTACATGATGCCAATTTTGAGCATAAATGATAGTCTGAGGTTAGGGCATGCCCTCAACTTGACTCCCATGCCTTTCCCCATTTTTAGGCCTTGGACAAAAGCTAGAAAGATATTGGAAACCTCTTGGAAAACATCTTTTCATCACTGCAGTTTGAGTTTTTTCTTTTATGGTGAATGCCTCATTTCCTTTTATTGCCTTCTTCTTCTCTCTTGTGGCCTATATGACTACCTAATGGCCTTGGAGTTCTCTGTTTTGATTAGGTCTCTCTTAAGTTCTGCCATCTTGGGGTTTAGCATAATTTTTTCATTTCTTCCTTCTTGTAGCAACATTCTACCTTCCTGTAGTAGTCATTCCTCCTCTTTCAGGGTCTTCTAACTGTATGGGAGTGATGAGAAATGATGAACATGGATTGGATGATGATGTTAGGGCTCAAAGGGGGTAGTGTAGGTTTGTGAAAATGGAGAGGATGCTCTGTTTGTTTTTTTTGTTTTTAGAAATAAATGGGATGGATGAATGATGAATATATAGTGAATATGAAGTGGATGGAGGGCTTGGAGTGTTGTGGTGACTTGGCCTTTCCAAAACATTCTTCTTTTAACTATTGTCCTCATTCCTTGAAATCATCACCCTTCATAATTTGAATTTTCAACATTGCATGAGTGAAAGAGTGAGTTTCAATTAACTAGTTGAAGGTGGCTAAGATTGTTGACCCATCCTTAGCTTATAAAACCTCATCTCTCATGCATTGACAACAAATTTCTAACTATAATATTGTCAAGAGAAGAGGTCAAGAATATTGCATACCTGTACCTACCTGATGGTTGTTGGAGAGACATGCATGCTGCTATTGAGTTGATGTTGATGTGTAGGTGTTGAATGGTGATGATGATGATCCTGATGTTGCTGCTAAGCTCTAGAGGAGCTTCTTTGACCTCTGGATCTTCATGTTGAAGCTGAATGCAAATCCCTGGCTATTTCATCATCATATCCCCTTAATTTTTCAAAGAAACCCATCCAATTGTGCCTTGTGAATATCTTTAGTACAGAATGGTGTTGATGAATCCTCACTATGTTGATGGGTTCCCCCTGTCATTTTTCTCTACTGGATGGATGTTTTTATATGTCTGATACCAAATTTAAAAATTCTGTGTATACAATTCCCTTATACTGCAATCACTTTCAACAAACTAGAAGGGTTTTTCTATGTTCCTTTTACTTGGAAAAATGTGGGGAAATGTAGAGCCTACCTCCTTAACACTATTTGATGAAGCCAATCTCTATTTTTCCCTTTTAAAGATGCTCACTGCCAATCCTATAGGTGTTGTTCTGTATCCTGTAGTATCTCACAAAATCCTGTAGGTTTTCAGGACAACGACTTGTTTTGTCCATATCTCCCAAACGATAGAATGGATTGACCTGAAACTTTCTGAGCATGTTGCCATCATCATTATGCGCCTCCCCATAAACAAATTTTGGTCAATGGATGCATGAATCACGAGAAAAACTAAAAATGGATGAAGGTGATTGAGGCCGATTTCTTGGAAACTATGCACTGGAATTTTTTGAAATTGCTTGGGAATGTTACCATGATCCATATGCATCTCCCCATGAAATAACTCTTTAAATGGATTCATGGATATCAAGAAAATTCACTAATGGTTGTACATGATGGAGGTTGATTTCTCAAAAATTGTGCATTGGAATTTGCTGAAATTGCTTGAGAATTTTAGCATAACCCATATGCATCTCCCCCTAAAACAACTTGGAAAATGGATGCATGGTTTTCAAATTATGGCAAAAACAAATTTCTACTCTACGTATTTTTGTATCTTGTAGTAAAATAGAGCTTCCTATAGTTTTTTAGGACAACAAGCAAACTGAATGGGAAAATCTTGAGAATGATGGGTGGATGATGGAAATAGATGAGGGTGTTGGATTTGCATGGCCTTGGCCTTGATGGAGCATTTGAGAAAAGGAGGAGAAAGTCAAAATTTGACTTCTTTTCACTATGTTTGACCATTTTTTTTCTTTTGGTACCATCTTGTTTTTTCTTTTTCTTTTTTTCTTGCAAATGTTGGAGAGTACATGAGATATACATAAAGCAAATATTTTTTATTTTTTTTCCCTTTTTTTTCTTCTAGGCCTAGTAGTCGCCTCAATGAGGTTTTTAGCTAGTAGGTCTACCTAGGCGCCTCAAAGGAGGTTTTCACCTATGATATTTTTTTTCTATTTTTTTTTTTTCCAACCCATTGACCGCCTCGAGGATGTTTTCAATCACTGAGCCAATCTAAGGAGCCTCCAAGGATGTTTTCACCTGAGATTTTTTTTTCTTTTATTTTTCAATTTTTTTTCTACCCTACCCTACTTGAAAAACAAAATAACTTTCAAATATACAAATACTTCCAATGGAGCCATGTGCACATCAAGATGACAAAAAAAATGATGTGGAGGATTGAAATGTATGCTTTGACATGTACCTGGATTTCAGAGACCAAATGATTTGACCTTGAAAGGATCAAGCATAGTTCAGGAAGAGAGTGATGCTGCAACATAGTGACTGTCTGGAACCATATTTCAATATAGTTGTGATCTCCCTAGTCCTTTTGCTGATCTAGATCATTCTTCATGTCTTCTTCTACCATGACCTTCAAATATTCCTCTTTCTATTGATTGTTCTCTTGAATACATGGAGGATTTCATGGTAACCATGAGGGCACTATCTCGATCTTTGATTTTGATGTCTGCTATTCATCAAGTGCGCCCCATGGTTCTGTGGCCTTCTCATTTGAATCTTCTTCTTCTGGATGTGGTCCTTCATTTATATCAAGATAATCTTTTTTTTGCAATACTCTTCCTGAGCTATGGTGAATACCATTGATCTCAAGAGGAGATGTTTGGAAGTTTTGTACCTTAGCATTGTAAGTGGGTTGAGCTACTTCAATGTGTGGGTTTGTAAATGGTGGTATAGATAGTTGAGTGGGACTGTATATTTGAGATGGATGTGGATGGGGTTGTGGTTGTGGTGGAGGTGAATGGTAAGGATAACATGGAGTTGGGTATGTGTTAGAGTCGGTCTCTTCAACCCTCCGTCAGAGATCAAAATCTCTTTTGTTGCATTTCATTTTAGGAGTCTCATTCATGTTCAGTCATTTGCATTCCATTAGGAGCATCGATCTTTTGACGGAAGGGTCTTTTCACTCATCTCCCTCATGTCATGTACCTACTGGTCCATGTCTGCTCATCAAAGTCAATTTTAAAGTCATGTACAGTCTTGTTTGGTCTCGTGGTCAGCAAAGAGTCATTTTAGTCAGTAGGTCTAGGGTTTCACAAGTTTAGTCTTCAAAATGGCTAATAATGTCGGCAAGTTTAGTCTTCATCGTAATAATGCTCAATTATGACTTTTCTTCAAAACTCTATTTTGAAGAAAAATCGTCAAATTTCGTCTTTTGTAATAAATACCATGTGATTTTCAAAGTTGTTTCAGTTGTAAAGTCCTTCAGGTGCAGCCCTGGTTGCCTTTGCCAAACACCATGCCATCCATCCCTGCAGAACATATAAAGAGATTCATCATCAGCTCAAAAATCAAAAGGAAACAAGCAAAACAAAGTTCTCTTGTAAAAGTGTTAAAGTCTTCAAATAGTGGGTTTTTTTTTTTTTTTTTTTCAAAAATCGAAGTCCATGCCATGAAAGATATTTTCATTTATTTCACGATTCATTGGCATAGCAAAGGTTAGCTAGGAGCCAAGAGAAATCATGGAGAAATCAGTTGCAGGGCAAAACTGTGTTTTGAAGGCTGAACTGTTCACGAAATTACACTCGCGGTGCATATAAAGTGCACAGCACATAGAGCCACCCACTGCAGTGTTCTTTTTGAATGTGCACGACGCATATAAAGTCCGCAGGGCACTGGGTTGTGTGCGCGGCACATAGGGCCGACACATAAAAAACTTTGCCACTATTCCATAAACTTAAACAACTCAATCTCCTATGCTCCGTGTAAGTCAAATCATCTTGCAATGGCCATTGAATAGTGTTTGGTGTGGTTCTAGAAGGTTCGTTCAGAGAATTTGAATGTTAAAATTTAAACCCTATACTCATATCAAAAACTGCTCCCTTAGGGTTTGAATTAGAATGTCAAAATTTGACTTTGGTGCCAAAACACTCCAATTCTATTTCTCATCTGTGTTTCCCTTTCCCACCACTGTCATATCATCATACAGTGCCTCCCCTTTTTCCCTATTCCCTTGTAAAATTACTCATATTACTTGTTCCTAAATCCCATTATCTTTATCCCTAAACCCTACCATCTCCCATATCATTTGAAAAATTCCTAAATCCTTAAACTCCACATTCCTAAAACACAATCAAGAGACTGTTATTGTATTTTAATTTCACTTGACAGCCCACTATCCACACTGCCCTATTTCCCACAGTCCCTCCCACATTTGGAAATTGAAACAAAAGCACCAAATTCTCATTCTTTAGCTCATTGAAGCCAACACAGGCTTTGAAACACCATGGAGACAGACACCAACACATCATATGACCGAGATAATGACTCTACAACTGAAACTGCATGCACCAGGAGGACACTAAAACAATGCAAAAGACATGATAGGCTCTGAATCTTGGCCGAAGCTTCTTTGGGCTGAGCATGATACTCGATGATGGACCTTTAGTCCAAATTTCAGCAAATTCGGGGAAAAGTTTGTCAATTTTGAATTTTTGGGCTTCAAAACAGATTTTCCTACCCAATGCGTAGCGCCACTTGGCGCGTGCTTATAATTGGGAGATCCTCTGGAGGAAAACTTTGCATTTCAATATTTGTTATGAAAGGTTATGCATTTTCATGAATTACCTAAGGATTTCATCAAGTTTTGGGTTGCCTAAAGGGTCAAAAACACACAAAAAATGACCTCTCTGCCACCTTTTGCACCCACAGGAAGCAGTCTTGGGAGATTGAAGTTTTGGAGGGGCAAATGACATCCAAATCCAGAAATTCCACTCGAGGTTGGAAAGTATATAGGAAGGGCTTTCCAACGAGCTATCATGAGCTCAATTTGGACTTCAAGAAGGGCCTCAAAATTAGCTCCAAAGTTGTACTACGCATAGAGATTTTGGGCGCGGCGCATAGAGGATTTTTGCCTATTTTTCACTCAGCAGCTCAGAAATTCACCTAGTTTTGACCAGTTTCACTTTTTCATGTAACCCTTGATCTACTTGGATGTAATTTCATGACCATGATGTAATTTTAGCACATTTTTACTTGTTCTAGAAGATTCATTCACTAAAAGGTGAAATGTAAGTGAATGAATCAGTTTCCTATCATATAGAGGCAAGTTGTTTCATTGCCTATTTTCTAGCTCCTAGTTTAGATATGGTTGAAACAGCTCCTAGAATGATGAGCTTGACCCCTAGAGGCATGGGAATGGGTTAGGTTTGTCTATATGATGTATTTTCTCAGTCATTTTCAAAGGTTGGACACTTGGGATTGCTTGGCACTCCATTTTACATTTGATTTCTGCATTTTTGGCAAAGGAAAGACCAGGGTTTTGCAGCACTTGTTGGGATCCTTATGGCTTTGCGTTTTGATGGTGTTTTTCTTCATGTAATTGTAAGTTCATTGAAGTTTTATGTATGCCATTTCCCTTCTCTTTGCTTCTGAAATTAAACAAATTGAGTGACAAAGGTAGAATTCGTTAGCTTATGGTGCTCTGCCCTAAACTTTGTTTAGTTTTACATGTTTTCATCTGTTTGGAGAGGATTCTTGTAGCCTCTTGCCCTCTTCAGCTCCTCAGCAGTCTTTTCCATCCATTCATTTAATCTAAAGCCTCAAAACTACTGCCTACCTTGCCCCAACTAGAACTCTGCAAAAATTTGCCCTCATCCCTGGACCCAAATTTGCCTTTCCCTTTTTCCAACAAAACGCCCAAAAATCTCAAATTAAATCCTTGCACTTCATACCTAGCCTAAGATTAGTTCTTAAATCAGTCATCTCAAGCCCCATCTGATTATCTTTAGCTGAGATTGACCCAGAGAGAGCCCTCTCCTGTCCTCATAGGGCTAGCTACGAGGCTGAGCGTGGTTTGATGTGGACCTAGACTCTTACCTTTTCAGCCTAAGGTAAATCTAGGCTCTAACATTGTGGCGACCATACTGGGGATGAAAGTTTATTTTCATTGTTTGGCTTTGTAGACTACAGACGGAGCCTGAAGTTAGCCAGGTAGCCTTCGAAACGCTCTTGCTTTGCATTAGCGAAAGTAGATGAAAGTTGCTTCAGTCAATCTCCGGTCTAGTTTATAAACTGAACATCTGATCTAAACGATCACCCCAGTACATGTATCAAGTTAGATCTGATGGTTGATGGTGGACAACGATCAGAGATAAGAAGGCTAAAATCATTCACCTGGTGACTCCAACTCAATGTAGATACTCCACTGGAGGACTAACTCTTTCTCTGAGAAAATGGAAGGATCTTACAAAAAGTTCGGGTATCCAAAGTGGAATGGTATTCAGGATCTACTCTGCTTTCTGGTAAATTACTTCTTTGCTGTTCTTGAAGTTGTCCTGAAAGTTTTTCAAAATTTGTTGTATGATAAAGGTGATCAAAATATTCAATCGACCTATTCAAAAAGTGTAAATACTAAATTTCCCTTTGATCTTGGCCTCCTTACTTTTCCCACATCTTATGATGACTCTCATCAGAGTGATGAGCCTAAAGAAAACAAAACTGATCCCGTAACTCTTGTATATACTCCTACACCTTTTATAGTCCCAGATAGGTATAAACCTCTTGTTTTACCTTCAGTTCTCCATGCTTTCCCTGCAAATTATTACCTATATTTGCCGAGATTTGACGGTGAATGTAAGAATGTCAGTGCTGAGCAACATGTGCAAAATGTTGAGACTTTTCTAGTCCTTTTTGAGGTTGATGACCAAGATGTTAGTATTAGGATTTTTGCTCTTTCTTTGCAAGGCAAAGTGAAGAGTTGGTTCAAAACCCTGCCTGATGCAAGTATCTCAGATTTCCAACAGTTCGTCAAAGTTTTCCTCGATAGGTGGGTGATCAGACAAAACCCTTTCTTGATTATAGAAGAGTATAACCAGCTGAAAAGATTGCCAGGGGAGACAGTACAACATTTTTCTGCCAGATTTAACCAAGTCTATTTTTCGATGCCGTTAATATAAGACCTCCTCTTGGATTCACTCTCTTACACTACCCAGGTGCCTTTGATCCAGAAATGGAGTTTCAGCTGAGAGAAAGGAATCTTGCTGATCCGAAGGGCAAAGTTGAAGGAAGAAGAGATGAAAAACACAGATCTGGAGGAATCGACATCTCTAGAGGTAAAGCTTGACATTTTGGCAAGTGCAATGGAAGAGATGATGCAAATGATCACCACATGGAATGAGTATAGTGTTCAAGCCCATCGCTCACTGATTGAAGAAGAACAAGTTACTGATCCAAAACATTTTGTTTCTTATCCCAGTTGTCATAGATCATATAATGATTGTTTTGTAGATCATCTTGGAGAAGAGAGATCTGTTGATATTACATGTATGCTTGATGATGTGTTTTACACTGATGATTTGCCTCAGTTTGATCATTATGATGATGATTATGTTCTTCCAACAGAAACTAATCTTGCAGACAAATCAACATCTAGTTTGTGGGAGGAGGAAGTTCATTTTTAACAGCTCGAATATAGTGATCAGTCGATGCATATTAGCTATGGAAATGACGAGGAAAGTGCAACAAATTTTGAAGTGAAGGATCTTTTCCTTTTTGTTTCGATTCATTTCAGTTCATCAAAGACAATTTCCATGCAATCAGAAATCAACTGTCAACAAGTCTTGATCCGGACCATATTGAGGGCAATAAAAACCTTGTTCAAGACTTCTCATATTCAGATTTCCAGCCCCCAAATGCCATTGCTTGTCAAGTTGCAGATGAAGACATGGAAGCTGGCACATGTGATCAAATAATATAAGAAGATTCCCTTCCTTTCTGTTTTGAAACATTTCAGTCTTTGAAGGGTAAATTGCATAGTAAATCTTTAAATGAACAGCTTGTAGGAAGTCAAAAATTTCTCAGTTTTAATGTTGAGGATGAGACAGATAGCGAAATTCTTGAGCAAGTTGTTAATGAGAAATCTTCCCCTGAAATGATTGATGAAATCATTTTGGATACAAAACCCTCCCTAGCACCAGATTTGCAGCCACCAAACACAATTGGAGGTCAGATTATAGATGAAGGCGTGGAAACTGAAATACATGATCTAATGATGCAAGAGGATTCTGTACCCTTTTGTTTCGAAACATTTCAGTTTATAAAGCAGAATCTTCGCAATATCTTTAAAGAAAAAGATGAACAGCCAGTAGGATGTCATACAGTTTCAATGGATACATCGCAATAGTCTTCTCAAGTTTTTGATGATCCTATTGCTCGTGCGTTGTATGATGTTTGCTGTAAAAGTTCTTCTCCATTGGCTAACCATGTGCCTAAAAGGAATGTTGATAATAATCTTATTCAAAAGTCACCTTCATTGTCTTGTTTAACAGATTGTTCATTGCATAGCCCATACCAAGGTTTGCAGTCATATGAGGAGATTGATAAAGGAGACTTTTGGTCTGTTTGGAATCAGCAACAGAGTTTGGTTATTCACGAAATTTAGGACCCTTTTGACAGCCTGCTGCTATCACCAAAGAAAGACAACACCTATGTGAGGAAAATCTTAATATCTAGCTATGAAGATTACTTTGACCAGAGCAGTAATGTGTTGATGGAAATCAATAGCAATGTTTATAAAGATCCTTTCGCAGTATTCTTGAAGTCATCCAGTCAATTCATGCTTTGCAAGTTTATCAGCAATCAACTTGATCCCAAGTTTCCATGGGAGTTGCATTTCGATTCTTCCCTTTTCTTGCGCATCAGAAAGCATTTGGGAAGAAATCAAATATCAGCCAGGATGCTTACATGGTTGCATTAGCTGTTCCATTTCACCTGAGAGGGTGGTGAAAAGAAAAATTAGAGTAGGTTTGATGAATAAGCTCAAATATGAGCATATTTCCAATTTGTTAGTTATGATTTAGTCATGTTTGGTTTTCTTATGGTTTTCAGTTTTAGTCTTGAGTCAGAGTCAATCTGCATGATGTCAGTTTTTGTGTTTTGACTCCATTGCCCAATGAATGAAGGCACTGTCTGCTCTCCCAAAAATATGCGGTCCTTGGCACCTCCAAGGAGCTACCATCCCCATTGGAGCCAATGTTAGAGTCGGTCTCTTCAGCCCTTCGTCAGAGATCAAAATCTCTTTTGTTGCATTTCATTTTAGGAGTCTCATTCATGTACAATCATTTGCATTCCATTAGGAGCATCGATCTTCTGACGGAAGGGTCTTGTCACTCATCTCCCTCATGTCATGTACCTGCTAGTCTGTGTCTGCTCATCAAAGTCAATTTTAAAGTCATGTACAGTCTTGTTTGGTCTCGCGGTCAGCAAAGAGTCATTTTAGTCAGTAGGTCTAGGGTTTCGCAAGTTTAGTCTTCAAAATGGCTAATAATGCCAGTAGGCTAATAATGTCAGCAAGTTTAGTCTTCATTGTAATAATGCTCAATTATGACTTTTCTTCAAAACTCTGTTTTGAAGAAAAATCGTCAAATTTCATCTTTTGTAATAAATACCATGTGATTTTCAAAGTTGTTTCAGTTGTAAAGTCCTTCAGGCACAGCCCTGGTTGCCTTTTCCAAGCACCATGCCATCCATCCCTGCAGAACAGATAAAGAGATTCATCATTAGCTCAAAAATCAAAAGGAAACAAGCAAAACAGAGTTCTCTTGTAAAAGTGTTAAAGTCTTCAAACAGTGGGTTTTTTTTTTTTTTTTCAAAAATTGAAGTCCATGCCATGAAAGATATTTTCATTTATTTCATGATTCATTGGCATAGCAAAGGTTAGCTAGGAGCCAAGAGAAATCATGGAGAAATCATTTGGAGGGCAAAACTGTGTTTTGAAGGCTGAACTGTTGATGAAATTACAGTCGCGGCGCATATAAAGTGCGCGGCACATAGAGCCGCCCACTGCAGTGTTCTTTTTGAATGTGCATGGTGCATATAAAGTGCGTGGTGCACAGGGCTGACACGTAAAAAACTTTGCCACTGTTCCATAAATTTAAACAACTCAATCTCCTATGCTCCGTGTAAGTCAAATCATCTTGCAATGGCCATTGAATAGTGTTTGGTGTGGTTTTAGAAGGTTCGTTTGGAGAATTTGAATGTTAAAATTTAAACCCTATACTCATATCAAAAACTGCTCCCTTAGGGTTTGAATTGGAATGTCAAAATTCTACTTTGGTGCCAAAACACTCCAATTCTATTTCTCATCTGTGTTTCCCTTTCCCACCGCTGTCATATCATCATACAGTGCCTCCCCTTTTTCCCTATTCCCTTATAAAATTACTCATATTACCTGTTCCTAAATCCCATTATCTCTATCCCTAAACCCTACCATCTCCCATATCATTTGAAAATTTCCTAAATCCTTAAACCCCAAATTCCTAAAACACAGTCAAGTGACTGTTATTGTATTTTAATTTCACTTGACAGCCCACTGTCCACACTGCCCTATTTCCCACAGTCCCTCCCACGTTTGGCAATTGAAACAAAAGCACCAAATTCTCATTCTTTAGCTCATTGAAGCCAACACAGACTGTGAAACACCATGGAGACAGACACCGACACATCATATGACCGAGATAATGACTCTACAACTGAAACTGCATGCACCAGGAGGACACTAAAACAATGCAAAAGACATGATAGGCTCTGAATCTTGGCCGAAGCTTCTTTGCGCTAAGCATGATACTCGATGTTGGACCTTCAGTCCAAATTTCAGCAAATTTGGGGAAAATTTTGTCAATTTTGAATTTTTGGGCTTCAAAACAGATTTTCCTGCCCAACGCATAGCGCCACTTGGCGCGCGCTTATAATTGGGAGATCCTCTTGAGGAAAACTTTTCATTTCTGGATTTGTTATGAAAAGATATGCATGCTCATGAATTACCTAAGGATTTCATCAAGTTCTGGATTGCCTAAAGGGTCAAAAACACACAAAAAATGACCTCTCTGCCACCTTTTGCACCCACAGGAAGCAGTCTTGGGAGATTGAAGTTTTGGAGGGGCAAATGACATCCAAATCCAGAAATTGCACTTGGGTTGGAAGGTAGACAGGCAGGGCTTTCAAACGAGCTATCATGAGCTCAATTTTGACTTCCAGAAGGGCCTAAAAATCAGCTCCAAAGTTGCACTACGCATAGATATTTCGGGCGCGGCGCATAGAGGATTTTTGCCCATTTTTCACTCAGCAGCTTAGAAATTCGCCTAGTTTTGACCAGTTTCACTTTTTCATGTAACCCTTGATCTACTTGGATGTAATTTCATGACCATGATGTAATTTTGGAACATTTTTACTTGTTCGAGAAGATTCATTCACCAAAAGGTGAAATGTAAGTGAATGAATCAGTTTCCTATCATATAGAGGCAAGTTGTTTCATTGCCTATTTTCTAGCTCCTAATTTAGATATGGTTGAAACAGCTCCTGGAATGATGAGCTCGACCCCTAGAGGCATGGGAATGGGTTAGGTTTGTCTATATGATGTATTTTCTTAGTCATTTTCAAAGGTTGGACACTTGGGATTGCTTGGCACTCCATTGTACATTTGATTTCTACATTTTTGGCAAAGGAAAGACCAGGGTTTTGTAGCACTTGTTGGGATCCTTGTGGCTCTATGTTTTGATGGTGTTTTTCTTCGTGTAATTGTAAGTTCATTGAAGTTTTATGTATTCCATTTCCCTTCTCTTTGCTTCTGAAATTAAACAAATTGAGTGACAAAGGTAGAATTCATTAGCTTATGGTGCTCTGCCCTAAACTTTGTTTAGTTTTACATGTTTTCATCTGTTTGGAGAGGATTCTTGCAGCCTCTTGCCCTCTTCAGCTCCTCAGCAATCTTTTCCATCCATTCATTTAATCTAAAGCATCAAAACTACTGCCTACTTTGCCCCAACTAGAACTCTGCAAAAATTTGCCCTCATCCCCGGACCCAAATTTGCCTTTCCCTTTTTCCAAAAAAACTCCAAAAATTCTCAAATTAAATCCTTGCACTTCATACCTAGCCTAAGATTAGTTGTTAAATCAGTCATCTCAAGCCCCATCTGATTATCTTTAGCTGAGATTGACCCGGAGAGAGCCCTCTCCTGTCCTCATAGGGCTAGCTACGAGGCTGAGCGTGGTTTGATGTGGACCTAGACTCTTACCTTTTCAGCCTGAGGTAAATCTAGGCTCTAACAGTATGGAGGACATTGAGGAAAATACTGAGGATATCGTGTATGGCTCCCATAAGTTCCCTGCCAAGCTTGTTGCCAAGATTGGTTTTGGGGTTGAGATGACCAATGTTGTTAAGGAAAGGGTGTGTTCCAATTACTTTGAGGTTGTTATGCATAACCTTGAAATTATGAATTAGGCTCTTGCATCATATCAGGCTAAATAGGCTTCATGGTCCTCTTGGAGCTACATAGTATTGCTGCATTGGAAATTGACTTGCTCCATTGTCCTCTTAGTGAACTTCCTTCAACCTTGGTAATGAGGAGAATCATTTAACATCATGTGATTATGCATGGACAAAACAAACAACTTCTTTTTTCTCATTTTGTATACTTAACATTTCTACTTGTTCGGTTAGATTGCTAATAATTTCTATTTTAAAGTCATCAAACAAATTTCCAAGTTTAACTTGACTTACCAATCTTGATGTTGATTTACCTACTCTTACCTTTCCTCTTGATGTGTTTTCATGTTTCACAAATTTCTTCAAATGATAATTGGTATACATCACCTCTACTCATGAGATCAAGGAGATCAATCCACTCATCCCTAATTCTTCTAAGTAAGCGGGTTTTTAGTGGTCAGATCCTAAATGATGTAGTTTTTCCCTCTTAACATTATACACAAACCTTTATATTAGGTCCTCTAGACTCTTATCTTACTTTTTATTCATTCTAAATATTTCTTCTTTAAGATCATGAACTTTATAATTTTCTATAAATATCTTTTGCATATCATTCCATGATATTATTGAAATTAGTCCCTAAACTCATGAACCATTTAAGAGCTCTATCCTTCAAAGTTTCCAGAAACAATCTCCATTTTTGAGTTTTTAATAAGTAACCATAAGAACTACAAACAATTTCAAATTCAAAGAGAAAGGTTTCCGAATCCTCTGACCTTAAACCATGAAATTTTGGAAGAAAAGATGGAGGGATGTTCTTCATGTGCACACTACCATCAGTGTCTTGAATGGGAAATATGAGAGCATCTTGCTCATTGTCATCATCTCCATCCATGTCTTACAAATTCTTTGTCATCTTCTTCTTCTCCCTGCAAAAGTGAATGGTGATGTGGCTCTTACTGCGCCACGTGATCAAATGGGGGGGTGGGTTGGTGTTGGAGATTTTTTTTTGTTTTTATGATTCAATGAAAACACTAATGCAATGCATTCTATTTTTGAAATGAAATATGCCTAATGCAAATATGTTTTTGTTTTTGCAAAAAGTAAAAAGAAATGAATCAACTAAGGAAGAAAAAAATTCACACTTTGATATCTCCCCGGCAACGATGCCAAAAAGTGATGAACCTCGGTATTGCAACAAGAATGTTGCAACTCCCAAGGCTACCGACTTTAGTTATCAACCCGGGGTTCATACAAACTTAAGAGGTATAGGCACTATTTGTGCAGCATAAAATGTGTCCTTCCTTTTTTGTCATGATGTAATGGAGTGCATGTACTGAAGCCAAATCCTGAACTAACTGTGGAAAATTAAATGTTAGAAATGGAACCTTAACCTATTGCAAGAAAGAAAGAACAAGGAAAGAGACTGAAATCAAATGCTAAAACACACCATTTTCTAACTAATTGCTAAGAGGCTTTGCTTCAAAATAATGCTAAGTTAACATGTATGCAATCCGACTATCCTAAGCATGTAGATTCAAACCATCAAACCTTCTATTGTTGTGCATGTAAATGAATAAAATAAATTTGTTTTTCTTTTTTGTCTTTTTTCATGTGAGAATGTGAAAGCTAATCTCTTTTGGTGATGCGGCAGGTGGCTTGGAGATGATGGTGAATGGTCAGAAGGCTTGGGAGACAAGTAGGGACCTTTTGCTAGATTTCTAGAGGAGTTTTTCCTCAATTTGGCCTCAAAACAGGATTTCCTACAGGATGTTACAGGATTTCCTACAAGATCCCGTGGAAATCTACAGGATCCCCTGAAAACCTACAAGATACAACCGAGAGAAAAATGATGGATTTTGAAGGTGATGGAAAGCTTAGGGAAGGTGGCTAGTGGATGGAATGAGGCAAGGGAGTGGCTAAGACCACTTTAGAACTCAAAAGCAAAGTTGGGAGATCGCTAGATTGGCTCAAAAATCTTGGAGAAGTTTCCTTATGAAATGATGAAATTGGTGAGGGTTTAGTGAAAGAAGGTGAGGACCATGGGTGGATGAAATTGGGATAAGGTTGCTGATTATGAAATCTCTTTGTACTCCTGAAGCACCTGCACTGCATCAAAAATTGACATTTACCCAAAAATCATGCAAACAAGAATAATTTCAATTATCTAAAGGAAACCGAATTTCATGAGCTAGATTTCTACTTCATGCATGAGGAAAACTTTGTAGAATGATATAAAACATTGATGAGATCTAATGTAAGATGGAAGATAGAAGAAATGGAAATCAAATCCTACTCTTGATAACTAGAAAATTGTTGACCTAACTGTGGAGAAAGAGGGTTAAAATGGTCTTGATAGCATGGAGGTCAACTAGACTAAATGAGAAGAATGGGAGAAATTTTTTCTCCTATAGGGTTACCCAATTTGGTGGGTAATAGGCAACATAGTTGAAAAATCAGAAAATGATGCAATTTGCATACACATTTAAAAAAAAAAATTGTTAAAAAAAGTATGATCAAGAAATAAACATTTGAAGAAAATTTATATTGTCACGTGATACCTAGGAAGGGGATGATATGGTTGTCTAAGGTGCCCATGGCTCCTCGCTTGTTTTCATCGTAATATATGAAAGCATTAAATTAAGACTATAATTATACCTAAACGCAAAGACTCTATAATATGGATTGAAAACACATGGAACCTTTTGCATCAGTAATTGCAGAAACTAGCATTTATGCATTTATTAGGGTGGGAGGAGTGTTATTAGGGCATAAAAATTGTAAACCACATATAGTTAGATATGTTAAAAAATGCATGATAAACTTTATATATATATATATATATATATATATATATATATATATATATATATATATATATATATATATATATATATATAGATAGATAGATAGAGAGAGAGAGAGAGAGAGAGAGAGAGAGAGAGAATGTAATGATGGTCAAGATAATAACCTCGTCCAAAAAACTATGTTGCCTACTACCCTCCACTAGCCCATACCAAATATGTTCACAACTAGTACATCTATGAAGCTCAGATTAACCTTAGTGTAGTCAAATTGTGATGCAGTGTCTGATGGTCCAAACCCTCTAGCAACATCGGTTACTTATGGCTCTTGGTGTCATGATGCTACCAAGGTGCCATGCTACACTAGGGTGTTATTCAATGTGGTTAATTTCATCTGGGTTTCAATAAAGATATCCATTATAATACCCCAAGGGTTGTCTCGATTGGACGAATCCCTGTCATTAAAGCACCTCTACGATTGAGAGGTCACAGGTTCAATTATCTCAAAAATCATTTGGCTACGCTCCTTGGTTGAGCTAGAAAGAAGTGATCCTTTCAGGTATATCTACCTAGTACAATTATTTTATGGATCTAGCGGTCACCGATCTCTAGGGACCACGAACCACATAGAAAAAAAAATTGATATCCATTACAAGAGGATGTTGGGTAGGGGGATTATGCCTTCGTCTAAGTGGACAAGGACCTAGTGTTAGATTTCACCTATCATTTTGTGTATCTTGTGTAGACTCACAACCCAGCCCTTAGGTTTCTCCGATGTCAAAGTAGTTTATATGGAGTCCTAGCCTGAACTTTTCCCATAACTTTCTTAAGAAATATAGAGGCACCTCCCTATTATTATAAGGAGGTTTATCAAATACCATGAATCACCTATCCATCCAATGGTACTGAAATGGTTGGTATGTGCACCAGTCCATACAAATCTGTTTTTCGTTTACTCATAAACATTTGTCATTCCTTAGGTAAGTGAAAACCAACAAAAACTCTTGTTTAGCAATGTTAATGTCTCTAATTTGGTTTTTATTAAGACCAGTTCTATAGCACTCATACATCCTAGGTCTATAATAAAAAATATTGGTTAACTAGCACTATCCATTGGAAATGGATGATACAATTGAATTTAATGAACTTGCAAGAGACAATTTTGATGGATCTCTTGTGTTTTGCAAATCCTGTATCAGTACCCTCAAAGTAGAAAAGGATAAATCCATTTCATCAATGGGAATTATTTGTTCTTGGTTGGGTTTTAGTTATTCTAAGTTGTGGTTTGACCATTGTGTGAAAATTCCTACACTGAAGGAACCCCTACTGTAGCAAATATGAACCTACTTCACCTACTTTATTTTTAAATTACATTCATCAATAGTTGCTAAGGTTTTGAAAATGGGGTAGCAAGCTAAGTGCACTTGATTGTGGGGAAAACTCCACAGTTAAGCGCGCTTGAGCCAGAGGCGATCTGGGATGGGTGACCTCCCGGGAAGTCTTGGTTATCGGGTGCAAGTCTCGGAAGTAATGATTGATGCTATGTGATTCATTTCACTAGTTTCAGTCCCACTTCTTCACCCCTATGAGCATCACCCAATGCAATGAGTGCTAAGTGAACTATTCAAAAATCATGAGAAATTAGTCAGTTACAACTATCTCTCATGGAAATGGTCATACGTGAATGACTTACTTAATGTAGTTGAATCCCAAAATGATATCTAATACATTCATCAAGTTATTCTTTTGAATACTGAAGCAAATTACTTCTGCAACCTACACTAATTAAATGTTTGATCTCATGAAACAAAAAACAGAGCAAAGAACAAGATACATAAGACACACATACTTTTGGACACAATAGTCCCCAAAAAAACCCAGTGCAACAATTCTTAGGGTTTATTATTATGCAGGAGAAATATCTGAATAGAAATCTAGGATGCTCATCTAGAAATCCATTACAGAGAAAATACTCGTGGAAAAATTGATTGAGTTTTACCTCACTTCAACCTGTAGAATTTCGGCTGATCTGGCACAAGACTAGCTAACCTCGACTACTTCTACACTAGCACTGCATAGGCCCCGCAACAGCTCCTCTTCCCTCTGCATCAACTATGCTGTTGATGAGCCCCAAATTTGGTAACTTGTTGGGCTCATTTGGCCTAATTATCCTTGTTCAATCCTTCATTTTTCATAGCTTATGCATTATTTTTCAGTATGTTTATGTCATTTGTACGAATAAGGGTAGTCACTCTTCCTAGGTGGCTAACACGTGCTCATTTCAGGTTTTTTGACACATGTTGGAGCAAAACCGAGCAATCATGGGCTAGAAGACAGCCAAGCTTGGGGTGAGGATTCGTAGGGGGGTTGTCTATGGCATTAAATAGCCTTCCTTAGGATCTTCACCCCCAACTCCGAGCTCCAAAGGCCACCAAAACAGGATCTAGAAGGTAGCCAAGCAGATTTTGGAAGGAGTTGTCTACTCACAGTTTGGGCAGCCAAGTCCCATAGATTTAGGAGGCCATCTAGGGCCCTCGTGGTGTATAAATGTTAAGGCCTCAGCCTTCGTGAGGGACTTTTGGAAACCACTGCATATTTTGCACTACAGTGCTGCTAGCTTTACTTTTGTTCTCTTGTAGCCATTGTGGCATAACTCTTGACTTATGACTATTTTTTGATAATGAGAAGCAGTCCGATTTTATATCAACTCTGAGTTTCCTATAGGAGCCATAGCTCTCGGGGTTGGGCCCAACCTGAGAGCCTAGGGCTTCCTCTTTGTACTGTTACCTTTCCTGTATGCATCGTTGTTTTCCTTTTATGCATTTGAAACGTATTTCTGTTGGGAAGTTTTAGTTGTGTTGGTTAAATAGGTCATTGGTTATGAATAGAATTGCTTCAGATGTTTAAAATAGATTGGTAGGATAATAACAGAAAAGTTCCACGAAAAGGGTCAACAACACTCTCAGTTTCACCTCATCCTTATTGGATCAGGGGCTAGAATTGAAGAAACAGTGCTGCCCCAACAAAAACACTAGTTTACTTGACCATGCAATCCTTAGTGTACTGTTTTTCATTTACAGAAGTTAATTACGGGTTTAGATCTCTGAAATGTTCTCGGCATTATTGATGTACATAGTTTTCTTTCCCAATAAAACTGTTGTTCATTCGTTTTATTGACAATTAGATTAGATTAGCTAGGACTTTGATTATTTGCAGGACTTTATTGATTTGGTTAAATGTACACCGTGCAGGGCATCTCTACCACTCTCTCATCCGCCTAAGCTTCATCAGAGCCAGTTGTTCCATCTCCTAGCTAGGTTCCTCATCTCACACCTGTCCTTTTGCCCACGTAACCCTACGTTCTTGCTCCATCATTGTCTTAGCCTTCTTTAAGCAAAGTCAGCCTTCTACACCCTCTCACCACTCCATCCACCAGTCCCTTGGGTCACTCCAGGCCCCTATCCTACCTCCCTACCCATTCATGCATCGTTCCTCACTCACCCATCCTCTAAAATCCACTTTTTAAACATCCTGTAGAAATTTCTGAACATCCTGTAGAAATCCCTGAACATCCTATAGAACCCCTGCAGACTTCCTGTAGAAGCTCACAAATGAGGTTTCTTGATAGCCAAACTTTGTGAAACTCTCCAGAATGGTGTTAGGGACTCCTTAGACCCTCTCTGAACCTTCCCAACCTTTTCCAAGCATTTCTCCTCCTTGATCCACCCCTGCACAGTAAAAAGCTAGTTAAAGGCACATGCATGATAGTTCTAATAACTTATTCAAAAATACAAAAAGAAGTTTTCTTCAGATAGAGGTAGTCTAGACACATGTATTTTACCTTCATAGAAGTAATGGCATTCCTTCCAGTAGTTTGCAATCTCTTCTTTGCATCAGTACGACTAGCTGGTAGAATTAGGGTTTGCTAGAGTTTGTGTTACTTTCTGGCTTTCAGTTCTTTCCGCAAGTAGAGTAGCTTCATTTGAGTTAGCTTCCATCCATTAGTTAAAAGGCTTCTTCTAAGAGCTCATAGAAGTTGGCTTAAGCCCCTAGCAGGACTTGTGCCAGCTGACCAAGTGACAGCTACGGCAAGAGCTAGTACTTGTGCATACAGCACCGTCGCTTCCAAGTTTGTTACGAACTACCGGGTTGATATAAGTAAAGAAGGGAGTCCCAGGAGTTGCAGCATTATTGCTACAATATTGGAGCCCACCATCTTTTTGGCGCCGTTGCGGGGGAAGCGTCAGAGTATTTGTGATTGTGCTTTTCTTCTATTTTCCTACTCTCGCCTTCTACTAAATAGTTTATTTCATTTCTATTCTGCAATTTCATTTTTGCAAAAGTAAACTAGACACTTCCTGCTTTCATAGATTAGACTTTCAATTCTGCAAGCGTAACATAGAATTTCAATTTTGCAAGCATAGTCTAGAATCTCTTTCTCGCAATTTGATTTCAGCAGAATAGATTAGACCTTTCCTGCTTTCATTTCAATTCCACATTTTCATTCCCACAAATAGATTCTAGTTAGTTGCAATTCCATCTGTTTCAGTTTCGCAGGTACAAGCAGAGAAAAAACAAAAGCAATCAAAAGTCTTTCCATTTCATGCCTCGTAGGAACAGAGATAAAACCAACAAATTCTTACCCAATACCCCCACCACATCACTGAGTCCACCTTCTCTCTTCTTTGGTGGCAGTGATCCAGAAGAACCTATAGGTGAACCTCCTGAGATATACGAAGATCCTATAATAGAAGAAGAGTTAGAGAACACTCCATCTGAAGCCATGGCTGAAAACCTAAACGGTAGAAGAGAAGATGAGAGAATAGAAGGTGCCTTTCCCATCCGAGAGACCAATGGAAACATGAAAATGAAAAACATAAGCCCCTCCGCTTTACCTCACTTCCATGGATTGACTACTGAAGACCCTGATACCTTCTTGTTTGAGTTTGTTGTCCTTTGTCGAACCTATGATTATACAGAAGATGAGCAAAAATTGAAACTCTTTCCCTCTACCGTCAAGGATGCAGCATTACGCTGGTTCATGGGGTTACCTGGAAACAGTATCACCACTTGGGCTCAGATGCAGCAAGCTTTCAATACCAAATACCGGGACTACTGTAGGTCCAAGGAAGCCAAGGGAGAAATCTTTCGGATGACCATGGGAAACGATGAGTCTTTTGAAGATTACGAGGAAAGGTTCCAACTTAGCTATAAATGGGCCAGGTGCACACTTGACCCTGAATCTCTAAAGCTGGTCCTGCTCTGAGGAGTCCCTGAAGACCTTCTAGATACCCTTCACATGCTAGCTACAGGAGATATTTACCAACTACCTTATGAGGATATAAAGATTGTGTTTAGCAATCACTCTAGGGCAGCCTGGAAAAGAGGTAGGGGAAACCCACTTTCAGCTAGTACTACTTGCTCCAAGCATGAGTTTGCTAATCAGCTGGAGGACCTCAAAAGCGAGGTGAGACAGACCATTGCCATGCAACTTGATACATTCCGAATCCAGCAAAAGAAAGAGGAAGCTGAGAGGGCTTTGGCCATCTTCTGTCCCAGGTGTACAAGGAAGCACCCTAAGAACGAGTGTCCATTGCACTCAGTAGAGGTATGTTTCGTTTGTGAGGAGGACCACCCCACAAACCAATGCCCAACCTTACCAAGATTTAAAGCCATATACCAAGGGACTGAGGCACCCACCGAACCTCTCTACTTCCTCAACCAAAGGAGGCCGCATGGACCTAGACCTTACCAGCAGGGGATGCAAGGGGCATCCCAAGCTTATTATAGCCCCAACCAATCTGCTCCTATGCCTTCTTGGGGTCCCCTTGCTCATCCTTCCTGGTCTGCACCTCCTCCGTGGTCTTACCCACCTCAATACCATACTCAACCCACTACTCATTCATTTCACTCACATGTCCAGCCACAGCCTCAGTGGAATGAACCTCAACCGGGGTGGAGGCCCCAGTACAACACTCCTCCCGCAATTTTGCCTCCACCACTGGCTCAACCACAACCATTACCTCCTGCTCCTCCAAGACAACCCCAAATGCCTGCTCAACCGAACCTGAACCCCAACAACCGACAGGCTTAACAGGTATATACTGGGGAAACAACATGCCCTACGTATGTTGTGGAGATCCAGGAGATCAACCAGCGATCCGGGAAGACTCTTCCAGATCACCAACCTCCTCCCCCAGAGGACGAGGAAGACAAACAGGAAAGTGAACCCAAAGCCATTCCACCCTTTCCTGAGAGACTAACAGTAACCACACAACCCAACCCAGAAGAGAATGAGCTTCTGGGAGAACTCAAACAGTTGTGTGTGAGAATACCACTTCTCTAGGCTATCAAAGATGTACCGATATACAGCAAACTGGTTAAGGAAAAGTGTTTCGGGCACCCAGGCAGGCGAAAAAGAGATGCCTCAACTATCAATGTCATAGGGCAACTGTCTGATCTTATGTTGGGGCAAGTAATCTGTCCAAAGTATTTGGATCCTGGGAGTCCTGTAGTTGATGTCCACATCAATGGCACCATCATACCCCACACCATGATTGATCTAGGGGCTGCCATTAATGTGATGACCAAGGACACCATGCTCAAACTCAACCTTCAGGGTTCCTTAAGGAAGACCTCGACAGTCCTGCAGCTGGCAGATCGCTCCACCGTGACTCCCGAAGGGATTATGGAGGATGTCTTGGTCTCTGTTGACTCTTGGGAGTATCCTGCAGACTTCTTGGTCCTTCAACCAAAGGCAAAGCTTATTGGATACCCCCTTATTTTGGGAAGGCCTTGGTTAGCCACTGCGGATGCTTACATAAGCTGCCGAGTGGGAAACATGACCATCAAAAATGGTCCTATGTCCAAGCAGCGAGTTGTATACCCTCCTGCCCAACCTCTGTTAGAGCATGACTTACCACTTTGGTTGGAGGAAGGAGAAGAGGATGAGGTATACTCTGCACCCTTGTGCACCTTAGAAACCACCAGGGGAGGTCCTCAAACCGAGGATGATTTGATTGAGACCTTGATTCAGAATCCACCTCCCAGTGCATTGTCCTTAGAGGAATTGGTGGAGGATACTCAAGCCAGTACCTTAGTGGACCTCTGTGTGACTGATCCAACCTCTCCCAGATTTAAGAATGTGGAGTTTGGCCCCGAGAGAACTTTAAAGATCAACTCCTCCCTATCTCCTTCCCAGGAAAAGGAGCTGTGTAGCTTGCTGGCCAGTCATCTAGATGCTTTTGCTTGGAGCTATAAGGAGATGAAAGGAATCCATCCTTCGGTCTGTACCCATCACATCTACATTAAAGAAGATTGTAAACTGGTCAGGCAACCTCAGAGGAGAATGAATCTAGCCCTTAAGGACATTGTCAAAGAAGAATTGCAAAAATTGTTGGATGCAGGATTCATATACCCCATCTCGGACAGCGAATGGGTTTCCCCTCTGGTGTTGGTACCCAAGAAAAATGGGAAGTGGAGAATCTGTGTGGACTACAGAGAACTGAACAAAGCCACCAAGAAAGATCACTTCCCTCTGCCTTTCATAGATCAAGTGTTGGATGGACTGGTAGGAAAGAAGTTTTTCTCTTTCCTAGATGGGTTCAGTGGGTATAATCAGATCCAAATTAGCCCGGAGGACCAAGATAAGACCACCTTCACTTGTCCTTGGGGTACCTTTGCCTATCAAGTCCTTCCCTTTAGGCTATGCAATGCTCCTGCCACTTTCCAGAGAGCAGTATTGAGCATCTTTTCTGAGCTGGTCCATGATTCGGTGGAAATATATATGGATGACTTCACTCCTTATGGGTCCAACTTCCAGGAAGCATTGTCCAATCTAGGAAAAGTTCTAACCAAGTGCATTGAGATGAACCTGTCCCTCAGTCCTGAAAAATGTGAATTCCTTATGACTGAAGGGACCGTGCTAGGACATACCATTTCTCACCAAGGATTACAGGTGGATCCTAACAAAATTGCTTGCATCAAAAAGGTTCCACCTCCTCAGAAGGTAAGAGATGTTCGGAGTCTCTTAGGCCTAGCGGGATATTATAGAAGATTCATTAAAGACTTCAGTAAGCTAGCCTCGCCATTGTTTGGCCTCTTAGCAAAAGATGTTGAGTTCAAATGGATGGACGACTATCAGAGGGTTCTGAATGAATTAAAGGATAAGTTGGTGTCCACCCCGATCTTGAGAGGTCCAAACTGGGCCCTACCTTTCCACATCCACACTGATGCCTCGAACAAAGCCATAGGGGCAGCATTAGGACAAGTGGAACAAAAACTTCCATATGCCATATACTTTGTCAGCAAAAACTTATCCAAGGCAGAAATGAATTATACTGTAACTGGGAAAGAGTTCTTGGCCATGGTCCATTCCCTGAACAAGTTTCGACACTACATCACTGGCTATCAAACATTTGTACATACCGATCATGCTGCAATTAGATATTTAATGAATAAACCTGATGCGAATGCTCGTATTATTAGATGGTTACTTTTGTTGCAGCAGTTTGATTTGACTATCGTTGACAAACCAGGTAAAGAAAATGTTGTTGCTAACTTCTTGTCTAGATTGGATTTACCTGCAGGTGAAGAAGGAACAGTGGATGACCAGATGCCAGATGAACATCTGTTCGCTATCTCAGTACTCTCTCCTTGGTTTGCTGACATAGCAAACTACCTAGTCTCAGCACAGTTCCCTGCGCATCTATCCTCAAAGGAGAAGAGCAGAATCGTGAGGAAAAGTGCCTCATTCAATTGGATCGGGGGCAACCTGTTCAAACTTGGCCCCGATCAGATCTTAAGGCATTGTGTAAGGGAGGAGGAAGTCTTTGACATCCTCCTAACCTGTCACGATGGGCCTTGTGGAGGGCATTTTGCAGCCAAGAGGACTACCTTCAAAATTCTACAGGCAAGCTACTATTGGCCCATGCTTCATCAAGATGTCAGAAGATATATCAGCCAATGTGACCGATGCCAAAGGATGGGGAGACCGACTCCAAGGGACGAAATGCCTCTCCAACCTCAAGTGACTCTTGAGCCATTTGAGAAGTGGGGTATGGATTTTGTGGGTCCTATCAACCCTCCTTCAAGGCAAAGGTCTTACATCATTGTGTGCACAAACTATCTGACAAAGTGGGCAGAAACCGAAGCAATCAAAGCAGCGACAGAAGAAAAGGTCGTTGAGTTTTTAAGAGAAAACATCTTCTACAAATTTGGCTACCCAAGAGAGTTAGTCACCGATCAAGGAAGCTATTTCACCTCCAACTTAATTGAAGACTTGCTCGCTCATCACAAGATCAAGCATAGGACTTCCACCCCATATCATCCTCAAGCAAATGGGCAGGTGGAAGTCACCAATAGAGCATTAGAAAGGATTTTGACTAAGGTGGTGAGCAGCAGCAGAAAGGATTGGGCAGATCGCCTGGTTGAGGCCACTTGGGCTTACAACACCACTTGGAAGACCACAACCGGTTTCATACCTTATGAGCTGGTCTATGGGAAGAGAGCTTTGCTGTCAATCGAGTTCGAGTACAACACATTGAGGATGGCAGCTCAGCTGGACCTAGATCTCAACCATGCTCAACAAGAAAGGTTATTGCAGCTGAATGGGTTGGATGAACACCGAATGTAGGCCCTCCTCCACTCAGAAGTGGTTCAACTTCAGAGGAAGATATGGCATGACCGGCACCTCAATGACAAACAATTCCAGCCGGGAGATTGGGCGCTGCTATATGATTCCAGACACAAGGATTTCAAGGGGAAGCTGAGGACAAGATGGCTAGGACCATATGCAGTGGAGAAGTGTAATGACAATGGTTCTGTCCTTATCCGAACCATTGATGAAGAAGCCATCCCAATGCTCGTCAATGGGTATCGACTAAAGATCTACAGGAAATCTCTTTTGAGGCAAGAGTTCATCAAAACTGTGGAAAAATCAGTGCTAGTCATAGAGAAGGGTTCTGCCTCTATTTTGGGCATACCCTAAGCATCATTATATCAAAAAAAAAAAAAATGCAAATAAAAAAGATCCTTGGGTGAAAACTTTTCTGAGGCGCCCAAGGCAGATGGTAGGGGTGAAAACCTCATTGAGGCGCCCCTGCTATCTCTTAAAAAAATTGGAATAAAAAGATCCTTGGGTGAAAACCTCTCTGAGGCACCCAAGGCAGATAGTAGGGGTGAAAACCTCATTGAGGCACCCCTGCTGTCTCTTAAAAAAAAAGAGAAAAAAGAAGAAACAGAAAAAAACAGGTTTAATCTTTGGAAATTGTTGCAGGTTGCAGGAACACAATGCAAAAAGGAGGCCTCTCAACTCAAGGACAAGGGTCCCTACCAAGCTACCAGGAAACATCACATACACTCCCTCCATGAACACTCATTTCTTCCAAAGTTTGGACACAATCTGGTCATGGTTTAGCCTTCTATAGGAAGCTACATGACTTTCTACAGGATGTTTTGTATTTCTACAGGAAACATCCTCTAGAGCCTTTGGGCGGGCCAGGACCGATTATGAAGAAGAATTTGAAGCTTGAAGTCCATGGAGGAGGCATGCAACCACTATTTTCTTCCATCCTCCACTTGTTTCACCTCATTTCACCACCATTGCTGCTATATGGCCTAATATACCTGCACAGTCATCCTAGAACTTTGTTTTGTCAGAAAAAGATTTTTTTTAGGAGGAAATAAAGCATGCAGAGGCTCGCACACTCTACCTGTCAAGGCAATCTCAGGACCCTGCACCTATGAACGTGACTCAATTATTTTGGCATGCACCCCAGGAGGAGAAACGGCTACAGGATGTCCTACAGGAATCCTGTAGCAGCTGATCCGGCTGGAGCACATACCATGGAAACACCAGTAGCTCATGAAACTGGTGCATGCAGCATACACCACCAGGAAATCAGGTCTGAAGGCCTCGTAGCCAGTAGCAGCCAAGGAAGAGTAGCTCCAGCACCCGTACACAAAGCAACTGCAAGTGGATCCAGCATTCCTCATCCTGAAGCCTGAAAAGCCCACGTCCATGGCCGCACAGGTAAGTGCCTAACCTTATTTCGTCAAATTACATAAGCTATACTCTAAATGTGCACGACTGTGAGAATGAACGGATTGAACAAGTCCGGTAGCCATTCAACTGGCCAACACAACTAGTCCGACGGCCTCGTCGGATCTGAATGGCTTTGGTTAAGTCGAAAAGACGGGCAATTGACACGTGGGAAGCGTCCAGTCGGAGAGAAGCGACAGTATCACAGGAATGATGGCGGTAAATGCAGAGGGAAGAATTCGGCGGTCAGGGACATGCCGCGGAATGATGGTGGCGACGTCAGCCAACGGATCGACTGGGACAGCTCACCCCCGCGCCATGAATTCCGCAGCAATTCAAAATCGGCCGGTTGAATCACTTATGATGCACTATAGTCATTTACTCACAACTGTTTTGCAGCCAAGTACGCGTCCTCAATCCTCTGAAGGTTGTTAGCCCGAGTTCTCAGCCTGTTCCAACGTCCTATTGCTACTCAGGAAGTCCAGAACCACTGTAACGTTCTCCAGAAGCCGTGCATGATTTCTATAGGAAGCTGCGTTACATGGAGCCCGGCATCACGGAGAAGCTTGGACTGTTCATGTCGAGGGTGGAAATTCTTAGTAAGGTAGGCCTGAACATAACTTTCCCATGCAAATGATTCAAAAGGTGGTGAATTCGACGTGTTGAGAGGGTAGGGAAAATGTGAATAAAGTCTGTTTATGAATTCAAAAGCCGTTTTCTTATCGCCGCATGAAATTGTCGTCGTAGTCTGCATGCGAGATTTCCTCCAGGGTTTTGGATTAAAATTGAGCCACTGTCTAGGCTCACCGGTGGGAAATTGTGAATTTTATATGACTGTGTGCATAACAGAGACATAGCTCTACACTCTGTGTAGAAAAATCCCGAAGCTCTCCTTCTGTATACGAGCAGGCAAGTTCAAAACAACAACAACAGGTTTTTTACCATGCTAGGAGGGTTCATTAGAAAAGAGCCTTCGGACTCCAAGAAATTACGAGAAACCCCTGAGGTGGTGGACTTGTTTTCCCATGCACACTGGATGTCATTCTGTGACAAGCTTCAAGGTCACGATGACGAAATTACAGAAGAATTTCTAAGGTCCTTGAAGCCAAAGTCAAAGACATTGGTCGTTGTCAACTTCAGGGGATTGGCCCTCAGACTCACCCCACAGCTCATTAGCAGAGTAACTAATCTACCGATGGGGCTACCCTGGGATAAGGAGGAGAGGAAATTGGGTTAGAAAGCTAAAAAAGAGTTCTTCTTGCCAGAGGAACAATTTTCAGAGGACAAGAATGGAGTTCGAAGAACTAGCCTACAGCCGTTCTGGAGTGAAGTCAACCTCCAAATTATGAAGTATATTACGTGTGAGGGGTGATTTAGCATCGTGTATGGCTATCATTTCCGGTTGCTCACAGAACTCAGGCACCAAATGGACCTACCCTTAGAGAAAAAGTTGAGCATTCCTTACTTCCTCCTGCAGTCCATGATTGAGTGTGCCACCAAACTGAGAGAGGGGATGTTAGACCAGCTAGCCCATCATGGGCTTATCAAGCTCCTCGTGGAAGATGCACTCCACACTTACACCGTCCCTCTCTCCTGGGAAACTTTTCAAGATCTGTCTAAGGGTGATGACATCCGAATTTTGGCCAAGGAGCTCACTTCCTCCAGCAACGAGGAGAAGGAGCACACTCAGGCAGAGAAGAAAGTTAAAGGACAAGAAACCCTGGGCAAAACACCAAAGAAAGAACAGAAGGGAATACAAGAACAAAGCCAAGCTGCCAAAACAGGGGGTGGTAAAATTACACCAACACCCAGGGAGAAAAGACTACAAAGCAGGGTAGAAAGGACTGAGAAAGTCCAAGCCAGTGAAGGCACCCCTAAGGCAGCCTCAGCCAAGGTAAAGGAAAAAGCACCCTCAGCCAAGCAGGCTAAAACGGTGCCATCTGCTTCTACAAGAAACCAAAAGGCTATTTCTACAGGAAGTTTAAAAACAACTTCTACAGGAAGCCAGAAACCAGCCACTACAGGACTTTCTACAGGAAGTCCGGAAAAAGGAAAGCAGAAGGAGAAATCGGCCGAAATTCTAGCTAGGGAGGCAGTAGCCATGCTGGCCACCCTAGGTACCTCTCCCAAGCTAAAGGAAAAACGAAAGAGGGAGACTCCTCTATATTTCAAAGCGAGAAGAAGTGTAAGAATTAAAACTGGTAGACCCCAACCTCCATCCAAAGACCCAATTAACATTGAAGACACCCCTACCTCGCCAAAGGAGAAGTCCCCCTCCAAAGCATCAGTCACTTATGAGTGGGGGAGCCCGAAGACATCTACCTGGAGGGAGAGAATGGAAAGATTGGATTCAAAAGCCTCTCTACAGGATGCTGAAGCTGTTCTACAGGAAACATATGCCAGGCTCAAGGAGACCGAAAGAATGAAAGGGGAGGCAGCCAAATCACCACAAAAGGAAGAAGAGGTAGAGCACATTATGGAACCTAGCCCCCAGCCCAGCTTGGGCTCTTATTATAAGTTCTTGGAGGCTGGAAAAATCATTCCACAGAAATTCACAGTGCCGCTTTTCTTTGCACTAGAGGAAGAAAGAGTGAGGACCCACACATGGATGAGAATAGCCAAGTCTAAAGGAGTAGTAGATATAGGTCCCTTGGAGGAACAACTGAAGGACGCAAGAAGAGAATTGGCTATGGCAAAACATGTGGGAAACTGCCAGCAAGTATGTCTACAGGAAGAAAATGAGCAGCTCAAACGACAGCTATAGCTACAAGGACAGAGGAAAGAAGAGGACACAACATCCAAGGATACCACAGCAGAACCCCAAGAAAAAGAAGGAGTGCAAGCTGATCTTGAGGAACTAAATCAGCAACTACAGGAAAGGGAATTCCAGGCAGGCATACAGATACAATCTCTAAAACAGCAGGTGCAAGAAAAGGAGGCACAACTGGGCTGCATGGCCAGTTGGGCAATGGACACTCTGCAATGTAGGCAGCCGGCCAAATCCTATGGCCTATACCTAATAGATCAGTGGTTGCAATTCCAAATTAACACATTGGCACAGAGGGGTATCTCCCAAATCCAAAACCCCCAGCAGTTCATGGATTTATGTAATAGCAGTTCATTAGAAGACAAGGCCAAGCTATCAGAATTCTACTTGCATAATTTTGCCCTTCCAAATGTAACCTCATGGGACCCCAACACAACAGTAGGGGATATGCAGCTGATGGCAATGACCTCATGGTTAAACCACGAAGAAAAGAGAGCAGCAGAGGTCAGAAGTATCATGAACCAAGAACTACATGAACCACTACTGATTAGAGCAGAGCCAGGGGACCCCACAGCATTGATATCAGCCCACCAGCACCTAGCAACCAACTCTCAGGCTTTATTAGAGTACATGGATCGGCAGGCTCAGGCCATAGCACACTTCGAGGATATGGAGCGATTATTAGGGGACAATTGTGTTCATGCTTGCACCCGTAGGTGGAACACATTGTCCCACAGCCTCAAAATCAGGGAATATCACACTCCAACTAAAATGAGGGAGGCCTTGGCATGAGTGCCTCTCTACAAGAAGTCTATGCAGAACCTCCAGGCCAGCTGGATCGGCCTCAAGCTAAGTCCACCTTTGCTTTTGGGATTGTTAGAAGGAAGCACAGAAGAAGAAGAGCATAAGCAGTGGGAAGAGGTGGAAAGGAAGGCCGGATTCCATGACAGTGAGGAGGATACTACTTCAGAAGCTTGGGATGTGAGGCTGGCAATTAAAGCAATGAAAGACGAGGAGCTGGACTAGTTGCTCAGAGGATGAGCAACCCTTTTAGCAGGGGGGTGATGATGAGCCCCAAATTTGGTAACTTGTTGGGCTCATTTGGCCTAATTATCCTTGTTCAATCCTTCATTTTTCATAGCTTATGCATTATTTCTCAGTATGTTTATGTCATTTGTACGAATAAGGATAGTCACTCTTCCTAGGTGGCTAACACGTGCTCATTTCAGGTTTTTTGACACATGTTGGAGCAAAACCGAGCAATAATGGGCTAGAAGACAGCCAAGCTTGGGGTGAGGATTCGTAGGGGGGTTGTTTATGGCATTAAATAGCCTTCCTCGAGATCTTCACCCTCAACTCCGAGCTCCAAAGGCCACCAAAACCGGATCTAGAAGGCAGCCAAGTAGATTTTGGAAGGAGCTGTCTACTCACAGTTTGAGCAGCCAAGTCCCATAGATTTAGGAGGCCAGCTAGGGCCCTCATGGTGTATAAATGTTAAGGCCTCAGCCTTCGTGAGGGACTTTTGGAAACCACTGCATATTTTGCACTACAGTGCTGCTAGCTTTACTTTTGTTCTCTTGTAGCCATTGTGGCATAACTCTTGACTTATGACTATTTTTTGATAATGAGAAGCAGTCCGATTTTATATCAACTCTGAGTTTCCTATATGAGGCATAGCTCTCGGGGTTGGGCCCAACCTGAGAGCCTAGGGCTTCCTCTTTATACTGTTACCTTTCCTGTATGCATCGTTGTTTTCCTTTTATGCATTTGAAACGTATTTCTGTTGGGTAGATTTAGTTGTGTTGGTTAAATAGGTCACTGGTTATGAATAGAATTGCTTCAGATGTTTAAAATAGATTGGTAGGATAATAACAGAAAAGTTCCATGAAAAGGGTCAACAACACTCTCAGCTTCACCTCATCCTTATTGGATCAGGGGCTGGAATTGAAGAAACAGTGCTGCCCCAACAAAAACACTAGTTTGCTTGACCATGCAATCCTTAGTGTACTGTTTTTCATTTGCAGAAGTTAATTACGGGTTTATATCTCTGAAATTTTCTCGGCATGATTGATGTACATGGTTTTCTTTCCCAATAGAACTGTTGTTCATTCGTTTTATTGATAGTTAGATTAGATTAGCTAGGACTTTGATTATTTGCAGGACTTTGTTGATTTGGTTAAATGTACACCATGCAGGGCATCTCTACCACTATCTCATCCGCCTAAGCTTCATCAGAGCTAGCTGTTCCATCTCCTAGCTAGGTTCCTCGTCTCACACCTGTCCTTTTGCCCACATAACCCTACGTTCTTGCTCCATCATTGTCTTAGCCTTCTTTAAGCCAGGTCAGCCTTCTACACCCTCTCACCACTCCATCCACCAGTCCCTTGGGTCACTCCAGGCCCCTATCCTACCTCCCTACCCATTCATGCATCGTCCCTTACTCACCCATCCTCTAAAATCCACTTTTTAAACATCCTGTAGAAATTTCTAAACATCCTGTAGAAATCCCTGAACATCCTGTAGAACCCCTGCAAACTTCCTGTAGAACCTCACAAATGAGGTTTCTTGATAGCCAAACTTTGTGAAACTCTTCGGAAGGGTGTTCGGGACTCCTTAGATGCTCTCTGAACCTTCCCAACCTTTTCCAAGCATTTCTTCTCCTTGATCCACCCCTGCACAGTAAAAAGCTAGTTAAAGGCACATGCAAGATAGTTCTAATAACTTATTGAAAAATACAAAAAGAAGTTTTCTTCAGATAGAGGTAGTCTAGACACATGTATTTTACCTTCGTAGAAGTAATGGCATTCCTTCCAGTAGTTTGCAATCTCTTCTTTGCATCAGTAGGACTAGCTGGTAGAATTAGGGTTTGCTAGAGTTTGCGTTACTTTCTGGCTTTCAGTTCTTTCCGCAAGTAGAGTAGCTTCCTTTGAGTTAGCTTTCGTCCATCAGTTAAAAGGCTTCTTCTAAGAGCTCATAGAAGTTGGCTTAAGCCCCTAGCAGGACTTGTGCCAGCTGACCAAGTGACAGCTGCGGCAAGAGCTAGTATTTGTGCATACAACACCGTCGCTTCCAAGTTTGTTACGAACTACCGGGTTGATATAAGTAAAGAAGGGAGTCCCAAGAGTTGCAGCATTATTGCCGCAATACTAGAGCCCACCAGCTGTCTATTCTGGAAATTCTTGATAGTTCCAGTTGTTTCCCGCAGTTTCAGCTTCTATGTGACAAGCAACTTTTCCCTCTACACAATCCTTTTTGGCTCTACGTCAAGACTCCGTGAGCCCAGACTGGCCCAACATCAACTCTCAGCTTCCTAGCCCCAAAAATCGAACTCTAGATCAATTTGTTCTCTCTATGTGTGTTTCCAAATGAAACCCAAGCCTCCATCTTATACTTTTCCAGTTGAGACTTCAACAACTGAGATTAAGTCTCTAATCAACGGCTAAGATTAAAAAATGACTTGATCTGGCTTCTAGATCATTCTCACCCATATTTTGATTAATACCCATTAATATTTTAGTTTCCCTAAGTTTAGACTTAGGAACTCCATTAAAAATATTAATTATTTTAATAAAATATAATCCGAGTGGAATTTCACCAAATGGTTTTTGGGTTCTTTAGAAATCATGTGCCTTAGCCTCTCCACCAATTTTCAAGGCTAGATCACTTCTGATGCTACCAAAAACTAACACTCCATCTTAGTGAGGAAAGTTCTCTAGCAACAATATCCACGTGCATGCTGCTCTGTTTCTGAAGCACCTCTTTTTTGCACTATTGCTACCACCAACATTGTGATGATGTTACTACTGTACTATTGTCCATGACACTCACACTGCCACTGTTGCATCTGTACTACAACTTCCTCTCAAATGTTGCATCTGCTATGCTGCTAGCACTACCATTGTTAACACTGCATCAATATTGTAATTCATTTGTTGAGAGAAGAAACTAAAAAACATCCAAAATTAGATGAACTTAATTGTGTTCAACATAATACCATGGATGTTGGAATTTGACTGCTCTAGTCTCTGACCCTCTGAATCTTCTGCGCTATTGCTAAATTTTGCACTGTGCCAACTGCACTGCTTCCAACCTTGCTCTAAGCTGATCAGCTCTTGGTCTTGGGCTACTATATCTATCCTCCAAACAATACATTGCATCATCTGACACTAATTCCATCCTGCTAATGATGAATTTTGGGCTACATAGCAAGGAATTGATCAAAGAGGTGGATTCCTCAAGGATCCTGCCCACATGTAGTCCTCCCGACTACAGCTCAATATTGCCCCATCTCCATCTCGGAGATGTGAGGGCACTCATGGAAAACTCATCTTCATTAATATTTATTGAAGCAGCCTTAGGATCATGTTTCTCATCCTTATCATTTTTCTTCATAGGACACTGGGATGCATAATGGCCCATCTCACCACAATTGAAACATTTCACCTTTGAAATTTCCTTCTGTTGCTTCATCTTATTCTGTCCCTTTGATGTTAGAGCTATGCTTTCCTCCTCCTCCTTTGTCTTTGTTCCACTCCCACTATTTCCATTGAGGTTGACCTTTACTAGGTCCCTCCTTAACTCCTCCTGTTGAAGAGCCACCTACATCTCCTCCCATGATGGTAGTTTTTCCCTGCCTAATATGCTTTGGACGAAAAATTTCCATTCATCTGAGACTCCATTCAAGGTTATCCTCACCATCATGGTTGGCTGAGGAGTGGACCTCACTGCAGCAAGCTAGTCTCTAGTGTCCTGAAGACATTGAAGATAGACGTTCACCCCTTCTCCTTTCTGCATTAATGTCCGCTGCAACTTTTTCTCCAAATACATCTTCCGTTGTTTGGAAGAGCCTTCATATAGAGAAGACAAGGCTTCCCACATATCTCGGGCTGTATGCTTTCCCTACAAGTGTGAGACCATGTGATCTCGAACTCCATCGAGAATGAGCCTCTTTTCCTTCCCTTACTCGGCCTTGTACTTCTTCCTTTAATCATTGTCAGTAGGAACAACCACAGTACTCTTGACGTAGGCCTCAAGATCATATTCCTCCAGAACAACTAAGATTTTGGTCTTCCATATGACATAGTTTGAGGCTCCGTCCAACCTATCTTGATCTCTGAGCCCATGCGATGCCATCTCACCCAATTGTTGATCTGACTCCTTGGAATGCCCTATTTAATCTTATCCTACAAATTTACTAAGTGTTTAAATTTCCTTATAATATTGGCTCAATACTATTATCAAAATATGAGTACATACCTACATGGGTGAAACTACAGATTTATTTCTGATATAAGTTTTGGTTCTTATTCAATTCACAACTTACCACCTCGAATTTACATTTTGATGGGATATGGGTTCCTTCCATTTATACCAATTATATAATCATATCTCATTCCCACATTTTCCGCTTATGTTTACTTGGGGGAAGACATGGTCCTTTCCCATTAATTACCAATTATATAATCATATCTCATTCCCACATTTTCCTCTTATGTTTACTTGGGGGAAGACATGGTCCTTTCTCATTAATTACCAAATTATATATTCATATCTCCTCCCCAAAATGTCCTCTCATACCTTGGGGGAAGATAAGTCAACTGTAAGGAAGAGAGGGTGGTTATGACATTAATGGGAGGTGGTTGAGATGGAGAAGGGAAGGGGGCGTAAAAGGGGAAGGATGAGGGAAGAGAAGGGGGATCCTTGGGTCTTGCTTTGGTGTGGATTTTGGGAGTGGTTTGGATAAATTATTGAGAAAGAGGAGGAGAGAATTGTTTTGTTGAGGACACACTATATCTGGTTGGACTTGGGCTCAGAACGCTAGGGAACTTGTTGAGGTTTCCTGGGCTAGGATAAACATCCTAGCTGGCTAGGAGGTAAATCCAGTCTATAGTCAGGAAGAGCGTTCTAGCAGAATCAACAGTTCAAAAGGCATCATCACCAAACTAACAACATAGTTATTCCTCAATACATAGATTACTCATATCAGTTATTGAATCGAAATGTTCACTGTTTAATTTGTAGGAATGAGAAATATTTAATAAATGGTAAAGTATTATCATAAATTTCATGTCAAAAAATAAATCATTTCCCTTTTATTGTGCTAGAAAATGTGAATTAGATCTGATAGATGACCTTAGTCAAGGACCTTACACATGGTATCAGAGCGAGTTCAAAATCTGGACCTTGGAGCCCACCTAGTGGCCTTGCTTATAAAAAAAAAATATTGCTGAGTTCCTCTGTAGATGCTTTAATAATGATTAAAACTGTTTTAATCAAACTTGTGCGTGGACATGGGCTCACATATGATTCGGCGTGTTTGATTGGCCAAAAAACGAGAAAACCTGACCAATCACCCTTCCTTGAAGTTTTAGTCATCCACCGCTAAATTTTGATTATCTCACTTAAACAGTGGAATAAACTATTTTACGTAGAGCATTAGTTTGCCACGGAACTGAAAAGACTTAATGTTTTGATTCATAAACCCGTCAGGTCTGCCTTAGCTGTGCGTGAGCCATCCGATCACTTTTTCAATCAATGGTTTGATTCGTCGGAACTTATGAGTTGGTAAATCCATTTGAAATAAACCTTATCACATCCACTTATTCAACGCTTCGTTGACTCCCATACGGACCCAATGAGAAAAATATACCACCAGTGAATAGTCTATTGGGTCCGACTTAGCACCAAAACCTAATCATTCCTCCACCCGATATCCATTGGATCCTGCGCTTGTAGATGGATGACTGAAATTGGCCTGGACCTCAACGCATTACATTAGAACCTATACCCCATCGCGTCTACCTTTTGGACTTTTTCACGGATCCGACATAAAAAAATGCAATACTAACTAAATAAACCCTTCGGGTCCGAAATATTTAATAAATGGTAGGAGGCCCACCGCGGGGGTAAAACCATACAGGGTTTAATTGGGCTGGAACCCCCGCAGTAATTCTGGACTATAGATCTCTGTCAAAGGTGTTGGCATCATGGTCAACTGTGGGAGTTGAGCCTTGAGCTAACCTACGCGCTTGTTGCTTCCCCGCAGCACGTCTTGATGAACCCATTGAACTATCCCTCGGTCGCACCACTCGAACCAACATGCACTTTAGATGATGGGTCAGGTTAGACAGCAAATATAAATTTATGCATTTTAGGTGATCTAGATGCTAAAATTCCTATTTATTAATAATACGAGACCTTCGAAAATGGGTAGGTGTGGAGTTTTAATAATACGGGGCTCAAGAAATGCATAGAGTCTTGGGTTTTATGAAAAATTTCAAAATGAAAAGGCTCTTTTGTAATTCCTTTATACATATATGTATCCAGGTTCCCTTCCCTTATACTATAACATGGTTATGAAGATTATAGTCACAATGCTTAGTCATGTTCCAAGATATCATGTTTGACACATGGCCGTTGTTTGATCATGGTTTGCCGTGTTTTACAAGTTTTTGTATATAATTCTTATTAACATTATGTTATAACAGAAACATGTATTAATCCTACCTGGTCCCACAATTCACATCGGAAGCAGTTTATAGGAGCCTTGCCTTAAAATCCCGAACTATACAATTTATCGGAATACACAGGAAACACATGAAAACTTACTTGAACGCCAAGGCAGATCTCAAATAAAATAAAGCCACATTCATAACTTTCGAGTCTCTCCCTTCATCAAACTCTGTCGGGTTCAATCTCCGTTGTTGATCTCTCCTATTAGATCGAATGGTCAACACTCCACACAATCAACAAAACCCATCGGGATCACTCTACGTCGTAGATCTCTTCTCCCAGATCCAACGATCCTGACTTAACCTAATCAACAAAACAGTTCGTTGATCCTCCACCATCGATCAACCATGCACTAGATCTCACGGTTGATAACGATATCAGGTGGTGAATTTACATGACCTTTAATAGGATTTTCGGACCCGATATCGATTTATAAACCTAATCTAATAAAGTTCGGGTCTGATCCTTGAGATAACTGATGTGTAGCTTTTGACCCAATACCCATCGATCTGTAGATCTGAAGATCCAGATCAATCCTCATCTTGCCTCACCTATCACCATTGATCGTTAATATCCACTATTGATCTATAAGATTCGACGACTGCTGTTCTAACCTGCCTTCACCGTTGAGCTTCTCGGTTATTGATGGAATTTACATTTAAACATAGGTTCTCTACAATATTTTTCTACACAACCACAACACCATATAACAGTTAATTATGATATGGGATTATTATTTGGGTCACCATCAATCCAATAGTGATCAGTGGTCGATCATCAAGCCTGCAAACACAAGATTAACTCATTAGCACAATTGTACACGGATACTTGAATTCCACACACAGTTTATACTATATAGGATTAGATTACATGTAAGGCATTTTAGCCTTAGCAGCAAGTTCTCCTTCGACTACATTGGATCCACACTCTATTTACGCAGTTTATATTTGTCTTTCAATATCCTCTATCTCCCTATTGAACATGTAGGTTCATCATTTATAATATAAACATTGGATCGGGTCACTTGAAGGATCCGATCAAATCCTCTCCATGATTTCCTCTCACAAAATGCTCAACAATCCATAAATCTCTCTATATGCATACATGGAAGATTAAATTACTTTAAATAAGTCTTCTAGAGACTTTACCCATTCTAGCATTTTTGCCCTGTTTTGACATAATTTGTCCCCTGTTTGCTTGTGTGTCCACGTCTCTTCCCTTCTCCGCTTTGAAATCCTCCTTTAATGAAGAGTGCTCAGATGCTCCTGCATCACATTCACTTGCGTCTCTCTCCATTTTGAATGAAATTGAATCCGTCAACAACAATAGTCCCTAGATCCACTTTTTAGTCTCTAATTGCCTCAGAGTGTCAAGAAGATTGGACTGTTTTGCTCAAGAAACCCTAGCTGGCTTTGCAACTCAGAAAATTCTAAAAGCATGACACAGGAATAAATAGTTTCAGAAATTATCACAATTGGTCCCGTGGTTACCTTTTCCCTTTATATTCCAGCCTTTCGCTGCACTAATTTGATCCCCTCTTTTCGATTCCAAAATTGATATTTCACCTTTTAATAGAACCATTCGACGGTTTTTTTTCCGTAGATCATAATGCAATTGATCCAACGGTCCACAATTGATATCACCATCGCAAATCGCAATGGAAAGTGCTTACGACCCGATACATCAACATGAATTGTTGTGATGTGATTTAATCAACGATCACATCACATATCGTATATCGCAGTTTCCCAATGATCGAGGCTTGTTCACTTATAATGGAAATATTTGCGATGCAATGGATCGACGAATTAATCAGTGATCACATAGCACATCGCATACTGCATTTTGCTAAGGCCTAAAGTCTGCCCCCTTGTAAACAAATGTTGCGATGCAGTAGGGGGTGCCGGGTGATCCAACGGTCAATGGGATTTCGCACTGTTAGATCGAACTGGGATCAAGGGCTGGGATTTAAGCAGCTTTCAACATTGTTGTTTAACGCTAAGGACTGCGATTCCATTGAACTCTGAGTTTTATAGTATAAAGCATAAAAGCAGAGAAATAATTGTTTTGTCCCAAATACAAATTAAACAAAGGCAAAACGAGAAATTTCACAACATCACCATATAATCACACATGGCATCAATTATTCATTACAATAATGGTTACAGAGTCTTGGCCCTTTGGCTTGGTTACAACAATTACATTACATTTTCTTTTATCAATTGAATCCTACTTCAACTGTGCTGAACAACTCAACCTCTATTTTAAAACCATCTAATAGCCTCGTATCACTTCCTCGTCCAAGACCCCTTACTGTAAGTGATGTTAGAGCTCAGTTGAAGCAGTTATCTCCTGAAAGGGGCAATCGAAAATTACTTCTTGTTGGTATATACATGGAAATTGATCTTAGCAGTAACCAAAGCAAAAAATACATGATGCTCGGTCTTCCCTAGCATCAGTCCGCAAGTAGAGAGTCTTTGTACCAGTGAGATAAGTCTTCTATATGTGTAAGATATGGGTTTTCCAATTATTAAGATTTATACAAGGAACAGTTGTAGAGCCTACTGTCAGCCAATTAAAACATGATTATCAAGATTTTCGGTAAAAGTGAGGAAACGTAGAACAACATGCACCTAAATATGTTGCCATTGTTTGGTGTTTAACAAGAATAAATTAAAGGCAGATTCTTTTCCAAATTTCACTGATCAGCCTTGTTTAAGTTTGGATATTAAAAGTTAGTACTTAATAAATACGACAGAGAGCCTATAATTTGATATTAAATATGATAACAAATGAAGCATGTGATACAAATTCCATCATATTATGTAACCTAGGCGCTCTTTACAAATGATTAAATAAATAATGTATGCGAGTCCACTAAGAGTGGATAAGTCCTAAGATGGATTGATGAGTCTTGAATATCATACAGATATTGGAACAAGTCAAAATGGTGAGGAAGTGAAGAATCCAAGGTCAAGGAGGGTCATCACATGGACCTCCTACCAGCAACCCATTACCTTCACCGGAGTTGACCCTCATCTTGTGTTCCTTAGAAGCAATAAATGAGACCTTAAAAGGGTGTCAGACAATAGAATTAGAAGCTGAGAACCCTACATCAAGGTTAGGAAATCCCGAGGGATCAAGGGACTCTGATAGGGGACCTCCAATTGAGGACATTACCAAGGAGCTCCAAAAGATTAATCTCCTAGAGTTTGCTGGAGGTTGCGCCAGCAAGGGTACAAAATCCTGGTTAGAAGGAATGAGAAGGTGCTTCACGCTAAGGGATTATAACTCCAATTCAAAAGCTAAAATAGAAATATTCCAACTCAGAGATAGTGCTCAAAATTGGTGAGGTAACTTAGAGTGTCAACTACACCTAACTCCAGACATAGTTACTTGGGAGTTATTCGAGGAGAGATTCAGGAAAAAGTACCTACCAGCGTATTATGAAGAACAACAGGTAGGAGCCTTCCATGCCCTAGTACAAGGAAATCGTACGGTAGAAGAATATGAAATTCGATTCATGGAATTGGTCAAGTATGTCTCCTACATGGATACTAACTAATGCCAAGAAGATCGTTTTATTTATGGGTTGAACCCTAAGATCAGGGCAATGGTGCAGATGTGGAAACCAACCTCAGTTGTAGAAGTTGTGGAACATGCTCGTTATGTCGAAGAGCCCTTAGACTTAAAAGGTGGAAACAAAACCATTTTTCCATGCCAAATAAGGTTTGTGAGAAAGGCCCCTCACACCTTCCCAGGGGAAGGAAATTGGAGGCCACCACCATATGGAAATAGGGTGGTACCTAGAATGTTAGCAGCGGGAATTTCAATGGTTACTAATGCAGCTTCACCCACAGCTTCAAGGGCATGTACCAATCAAAATAATACGCGAGAAGCAATAAGTAGGGGCCGTGGTTCCCAAGGGAGGAACTCCTTCCAAAGAACTTCGTAGCATTTAGTTCAAGGTCCACCACGCCTCACTTGTTGGGGGTGCGGGGGACCTCATTACTAGTGTAACTGCCCTGAGTTGCAAACTGGTAACAACCGCAGAGAGGGAAAAGCATCAATGGGAGGAGCAAGTAGCCACCACCAAATTTATGCAGTAGTTGATAACCAGCAAGTTGAACACCAATTTGCCATGGTAGAAACCTCAAGTATGATAAACAATGTAAAAGTTAAAATTTTGTTTGATTATGGTGCTACAAATAGTTTCATTTCACTAGTTGCATTAGAAAAATGTGGGTTGGCAGCTTATGAGCATGATGACTTTAAACAAGTTGAGATGGCTTCTGGGATAAAACAAGCAGTAGGACCTAGTGTTGACCAATGTTAGGTAAATATCAAGGTGTGCATGACTAAGTTGAAGGCATATGTCATAGCATTAGGAACGTATGATGTAATTATTGGAATGGACTGGCTAGAAACTCATCAAGCTTTAGTAGACCGTTTCAAGAAGAAAGTGATTTTTTTAGATGATAAAGGTAGGCCAATTGAGATTGTTGGAATCAAGAGAGGAGTGTTGTTACGATTCATATCCATGATGAATGTAAAATGTTGTCTCTGACAAGGTTGCAAGATATATATGGTCGAGGCTATAAGTAACCAGAAAGGACCCTCCTTAGAACAACATTCAATTTTGTCAGAATTCAAGGATGTTTTTCCTAAAGAGTTGCTTGGATTACCCCCTGTAAGGGAGATTGATTTCACAATCGACCTAAAGCCTGGTACAAAACCAATATCTAAGACACCCTATAGGATGACAACTCCAGAAGTTTGTGAGTTGCAGATGCAGTTAAAAGAGCTTCTAGACTTGGGATTTATCAGACCTAGTATTTCCTCTTGGGGTGCACCAGTGATTTTTGTCAAGAAGAAGGATGGTTCTTTATGGCTATGCATAGATTATAGGGACTTGAATAGAGCCACAATAAAGAATAGATACCTAATACCAAGAATAGATGACTTGTTTGATCAAATGAAGGGAGCAACAATCTTCTCAAAGATTGCTCTATGATCTAGGTACCACCAATTGAGGATCAAGGAAGAGGACATCTCAAAAACTACATTTTGAACTCGATTTGGGCACTATGAGTTCATAGTTGTTCCATTTGGTTTGACCAATGCACCAGTGGTATTCATGAGCCTCATGAATGGTGTGTTCAGGAAGTATTTGGAACAATTTGTGCAAGTCTTTCTGGATGATATTCTTGTGTATTCCAAGAATGAAAAGGAGCATGAAAGGCACCTAAGGGTTGTATTGACTTGCTTAAGGAAAAATCAATTATATGGAAAATTGTTGAAATTTTCTTTCTTTCAGAAGAAAGTTCATTACCTTGGGCACATAATTTTAGGAGAAGGAATTGCAGTTGACCCAGAAAAGGTGAGGGCCATAATGGATTGGCCAGTACCAAAAAATGCCCATGAGGTACGTAGTTTTATCGGGCTAGCAAGGTATTATCACAGGTTTGTGGAAGGGTTTTCAAGGATTTCAAAACCCATCACCACATTATAGTGAAAAGGGGTCAGGTATGAAGGGGAATATCAATGTGACACTGCATTCATAGAACTAAAAAGGTTACTAACTAGTGCATGGATCCTTCGAGTACCAAACATGGAAAAATACTTCACTATCTACACTGATGCTTCAAAGCAAGGATTGGGTGCAGTATTGATGTAAGAAGGCGGAGTAATATCATACACATCTAGAAAATTGAAGAAACATGAAGAGTTGTATGCCATTCATGACTTAGAATTAGCAGGAGTGATTTTAGCTTTGAAACTGTGGAGACACTACCTCGTTGGGAGACGATTTGAGTTAAGAACAATTCATCAAAGCCTAAATCATCTCTTCACTCAAAGGGATTTGAATGTTAGACAAAGGCGATGGAGCGAATTCATGAGTGAGTATGAATTTGAGATCTCATACATTAAGGGAAAGGAGAATGTGATGGCTGATGCACTAAGCAGGAGATCACGAACTTTCTCCCTAGAATCCTTAAAGAAAAATTTGAGAGAACGTGTGTTAGAGAAACTCTTTGAAGATAGTTGGTATCTAAAGGTTGTCTCAGCACTCCAAAGTGGGAAGCAAATAGAACCAAAGTTTGAAGGATATACCCTTGAACAGGATGGACTATTGAGATTTCAAGGGAGAATGTACATATAGGAGGAAGGGGGTATAAGAAGGGCCATCCTCGAAGAGTCACATAGAGCACTCTATTGTGCACATCCTGGAGTAAAGAAGATATACGCGGACACAAAGAAACTATTCTTCTTAGCAGGCATGAAGCATGACATAGTTCAGCTTGTCACCAAATGTCTTGAATGTCAGTGAGTGAAGGCTGACCATCGCCATCCAAAGGGAATTCTACAAATGCATTACATCCCTATGTCTAAATGGGAGGTAATTTCCATGGATTTTGTTGTGGGTTTGCCACACACTTCATAGAGGCACAATGCTATATTGGTTATAGTTGATAAATTGACCAAAAGTGCCCATTTCATTCCGGTAAGAGACACTTACGATGTTACCGATGTAGCACGAGTGTTTATAATTGAAGTTATTCGACTACTCGGGACACCCACAAAGATCATTTCTGATAGAGACTCACGATTTACATATAGGTTTTGGACAAGTTTGCAGTCAGCTTAGGGACTTAGTTGAACTTAAGCACTACATATCACCTAGAAACAAATGGGAAGACTGTAAGAGTAAATCAAGTTATGGAGGACATGTTGAGGATGTACACCATGGATAATCATACCCAGTGGGAAAGGTACTTACCATTGGTGGAGTTTGCCTATAATAAAAGTTACCACAGTTCGATCGGGATGCCTCCTTATCAAGCTCTATATGGGAGGCCATGTAGGATGTGTTGAGTTGGGAGAGGTTGGAGGACCGAGTAATAGTTGGGCCAAAATTAGTACAGGAAATGGAGGAACAAGTAAAGTAGATGCGACAAAGGTTAAAGGAAGCACAAGATAGACAAAAAATTTATGTTGATTCCCATAGGATTGATCGCAGTTATGAAGTAGGGGACCAAGTTTTTATTCATATCCGACCCAAAAAAAGAACTATTCAGTTTGGGAAGGGGACGAAGTTGTCACCTCAGTTCGTAGGACCTTTTAGGATCAAGGAGAAGATTGGACCAATTGCCTATCGTCTCGTACTGCCACCCCATTTGCATAAAACTCATGATGTTTTTCATGTATCTATTTTATGACATTATGTTTCTGATGAATCTCACAAACTAGATTGGAGGGGATTGCAGGTCTCAGACATGGGAACCATAATGGTCGAACCATTACGCATATTGGATTGTAGGATTCGACAACTGAGACGTCACAAGGTGGACCAAGTTAAGGTCTAGTGGGACAAGTATAGCCCAGGATATGCTACTTGGGAGGACACAGAGACTATACATCATGACTACCCCTCACTCTTTGAGCATCTGTGATGCCTATTTTGACTTAGACAGCTATCTATGCTGGGGTTCTATTTACAGTTCCGTGTTATATTTTTTTTATGCAAATGAATATTGATGCAGTTAGCTGAAATGTAAAACTATTTATATGAATCATTAGATGGATTTGACATTGATGATAGAATGTCTTATGTATGCCCTAATGTATGACTTACTTGATGATGGGTTATTTGGTGCATAACTTATAAGAATTTGTTGTTTTATACATGGCTCAAGTGGATATGGATTATTCGATGAATGACTTAGTAAAATTGTGAATTGATTCTAGTATGAACTACAAGGTTGAGACAAGGGTACTAGACTTAACAACATGATGCTTAAGATCACATCTCTGTACATATATATTGTTGTTATATAACTGCATGAATAAGAGCTAACCCGCAGATTGGAAGGGACTACATGATAGCCAGGATATACTCTTCCATTGGGAAGGATTGAGACATCTTATGAGGGAAGGTATTATGCACATTATTCTATTTCATGTTGTACCTATTGGCTATGCACTCTTCTGACATGAGTAAGTATGAATGGTAGGTGACAAAACTGCCTGACTGGATTATTCGATGACAAGTTCAACTAGCGCTGTAGTGTGGTCCATATTAGGGTGTTGGCCCTAGTTATGAGGAGGGGTGGATTCATTTCCCACCATGTAACCTCCAACCCTGGAATAGTGGGAGGGCAGTGGTGGACACTCTCCCCTAGACGTGTGATGACGATTGCCAGTTGCCTGCTGGGGAAGTTAGGTTGATATAGTCGACGCTTCTGCCATGTTAGTTTTATCAGTGGTAAGATCGGTATAGATGATGCCACCAGATATAGCAGCAGAGGACGAATAGGGCAGGAACGGAAGTAGGTCAGGAAGGATAGGTGGATATAGATTAGCTAGAGACTGTTGATGGGAAGTAATGAAATGGTCTGACTTATCAATTTCTGCTACTATAACACTCTCTCGATTTTGTTATGCCTTATCGCTAAAGTGGCTTCAACTCTTGTATATTTTACACTCTAACCTCGAGATGAAGTTTTCCGAAGGGGGAGTGTATGTAATGCCTTGTTTAATCTTATCCTACAAATTTACTAAGTGTTTAAATTTCCTTATAACATTGGCTCAATACTATTATCAAAATATGTGTACATACGTACATGGGTGAAACTGCAGATTTATTTCTAATGTAAGTTTTGGTTCTTATTCAATTCACAACTTACCACCTCGAATTTAAATTTTGATGGGATATGGGTTCCTTCCATTTATACCACTTATCTAATCATATCTCATTCCCACATTTTCCTCTTATGTTTACTTGGGGGAAGACATGATCCTTTCCCATTAATTACCATTTATATAATCATATCTCATTCCCACATTTTCCTCTTATGTTTACTTGGGGGAAGACATGGTCCTTTCTTATTAATTACCAAATTATATATTCATATATCTCCTCCCTAAAATGTCCTCTCATACCTTGGGGGAAGATAAGTCAACTATAAGGAAGAGAAGGTGGTTATGACATTAATGGGAGGTGGTTGAGATGGAGAAGGGAAGGGGGCATAAAAGGGGAAGGATGAGGGAAGAGAAGGGGGATCCCTGGGTCTTGCTTTGGTGTGGGTTTTGGGAATGGTTTGGGGAAATTATTGAGAAAGAGGAGAGAATTGTTTTGTTGAGGACACACTATATCTAGTTGGACTTGGGCTCAGACGGCTAGGGAACCTATGGAGGTTTCCTGGGCTAGGATAAACATCCTAGTTGGCTGGGAGGTAAATCCAGTCTGTAGTCAGGAGGAGCATTCCAGCAGAATCAGCAGCTCAAAAGGCATCTTCACCGGACTAACAACATAGGTATTCCTCAATACAAAATTTACTCATATCGGTTATTGAATCAAAATGTTCACTATTTAATTTGTAGGAATGATAAATCTTTAGTAAATGGTAAAGTATTATCATAAATGTCATGTCAGAAAATAAATCATTTCCATTTTATTATGATAGAAAATGTGAATGTAGATCTAATAGAGGGCCTTAGGCAGGGACCTTACACTCCTCCAATCACTGCTTAGCACTGCTCACTTTCTCAGCAAGTGAGAAATTCAAACATTTTGGCGGAAAGTTCTTTGAGGAGAAAATTCTCCTTCTACATGTCTTCATTCCTTTCTAGCGGATTTCTGCCTCGAAAGAAATTGCGCCCTTCATGCACCGTGTTGAGGCTTTGTGTCACTCCCTTAGCCTCTGCAAACGCATGAACTAGAAATTGTACCTCTCTGTTGTCTCACTTAGAGAGAGATTTCCTCAGATCTTCTCCTTGATAAGGACTATGCAATCCCTTCAAGGGGATTTGAATTTCTTCCAAGTGCAACTTTCGGCCTCACCGCTCAGCATTGGATTTGGTCTTCCTGTTTCAAAATCAATGCTTTGATACTATGTGAAAATTCCTACATTGAAGGAACCCCTACTGCAACAAATCTGAATCTACTTCACCTACTTGATTTTTAAATTACATTCATCAAGTTATAATTTTGAATACCGGAGAAAATTACTTTTATAACCTACACTAATTAAATATTTGATCTCATGAAACATAAAATAGAGAAAAGAACAAGACACATAGGACACACTTATTTTTGGACATAATAGTCCCCGGAAAAACCCAATGCGGGAAAATCGGTGGAACAGTTTTCAGGGTTTAATTTATGTAGGAGAAATATATGAATACAAATCTAGGATGCTCATCTAGCAATCATTTATAGAGAAAATACTAGTAGAAAACCTGAGTGAGTTTTACCTCACTTCACTAGGAAAAATTCTAGCTAATCTGGCACAAGACTAGCTAACGCAGTCTACTTCTGTGCTGGCCCTACGTAGGCCCTGCATTAGCTCCAATGCCCTCTACGTCAGCTATTCGGACTGTTCTGGGAGTTCCTGACAGTTCCAATTGTTTTTGACAAGATCTCTGCAAGATCTCTCCGCAAGATCTCTCTGCCTCTCTGCAAGATCTCTCCACTGGCTTTCTACAAGATATCTCTACCTCTCTATCAGTATTCTCTAGAAAGTCCTTCTCCTGGATTCCCACTACCCCTCTGCTGCAAAATGATCACCTAGTTCGAATTTTTTAGCTTCCTAGCCCCAGAAATCGAATTCTAGATCAATTTGTTCTCTCTGTGTGTGTTTCCAAATGAACCTGAAACCTCCATCTTATACTTTTCCTGTTGAGACTTTACCAGCTGAGATTAAGTCTCTAATCAACAGCTAAGATTAAAACATGACTTGATCCACCTTCTAGATCATTCTTAACCATATTTTGATTAATACTTATTAACATTTTAATTTCCCTAAGTTTAGACTTAGGCACTCCATTAAAAATATTGATTATTTTAATAAAATATAATCCGGGTATAATTTAACCAGACGATTTCTGAGTTCTTTAGAACTCAGGCACCTTAGCCTCTCCACCAATTTTCAATGCTAGAGCACTTACGATGCTACCAAAAACTAATACATCATGGGTTTGGGTTCTCACTAGGCTTGATGGTAACCAAGTTTTTTGCAATTCGATATGGTGATTTTGTTTAAGGTATGATTTAGGATTTTTCTCAATTTTAGACTAAAATTTTAGGAAACAAAAAAAAAAAAAAAATCCATTAGACTTCTTACCTACAACACAAGGAAGATGTATGTCATTGATTGGAAAATAGTTGTAGACAAAGGATGATAATTTTTTCCCAATAACCCTTAAAAACATATATTGTGATCCCAAAATCACAAAAAATAGGGTTTTGGGCACATAAAAACTAGTCACACAAGAATGTGTGTGTGTTACTAAGAGCACATGCACTTTCTTAGGAAGGTCTGCACATTCCTAAGAACACATGCATGTTCTTAGGAAGGTGTGCATATATTTAAGAGCGTGTACACATTCTTAGGATTACGCATTCGCTTGTGATCCATGCTAACCTGATGGCCTAGTTGGTATCTTGGTTCACATCTTAGGGCTTGATAAACTTGGATGCCTACGAATGCATGCATGCTCCTAGGATAACACATGTGTTTCAGTGGGTGTGCATTTGTGATGGCCTGATTTCCACTTTTGAGGGCATCATCTTCATGTGAGCACCTTATTTAATTTCAAATTTTTGGGGGGTATACTATTTCCATGCTCAAATGTTGAGAATTTTATGGTTTTGTGGTTTAAGAACTGTTTGTTAGCAATAAAGAATTCTCCCCCACAATATCACTTTCTTACTTTATTGTATATACCCTTTATAAATCTTTGGCATAAATTATACTAGCCACCTAAGTCCTTGGTGCTTGAAGAAGTTGTTATGTTGAAATATTTGCTTTCATTTTGACATATTGAGTTGTTGTGTGGTATAATGACTTACCTCTAAAGGAAGCTACTTGAATTCCTCGCGGGAGGTGGGAAGACTTCCTTTCAAACAACTGAATTGCTTTGTGTGGAGGAAGGGGACTTAGAAACAAAAATTTCTTGCCATTTGTTTTGGAATTTGGCAAAACTCCACATCAAAATTATAATACCAATAATAGAGTTAATTGTGGAGGTGGTGTTGAGGGACGCAATGGTCCTCAGCACCATTAGAAGTTCCCTTAAGTCAGTTAAAGACCGCGTAAACCTTATGGATATGAAAGGTGCTTATATCATCCCTTGTTCTTGTGGAACCTCATACATTGGTGAAACTGGTTGTTTTATTAACCAGAGGATCAAGGAACATGTTGCTGATATCAAGCATGGGAGGACCAAATCTTCAGCTTTAGCCGAACATGCAGAGAAGACCAAGCATTATACATGCATTGAGGAGGCTAAGGTTATCGCTAAGATTCCTCATTTCCACCATCGGAAGTTTAGGGAAGCCATTTTAATTGAGAGGTCTTCTAGTAATATTAATAGGGACGAGAGCTGGAAAATTAGTAGTTGTTGGATTCCCGCCCTCGCTTCTTAGTTTTCTCCTTCTTTGTCTAGGGTTTTTTCATTTTCTTTTTGTTGAATAATATTTATCATTTTCAGCATTATTTTATTTATACTAATGTTTTAGATATTAGAATCTCTTTTTTATACAATAGAATGTATTTAGATTTATATATTTAATCTTTATTTTATTGGTTTAATAATAAATAATATAATTATCAACATTATTTTTATTTATACTAATGTTTTAGTAATATTAGAATCTCTTTTTATTGAATGTTAAACTTTAATTATGCATAGAATATATATAGATTTATATATTTAATCTTCATTATTAGTTTAACCTTTGATTATATTGTTATATATATAAATGAAATAAAAAGAATCACATATCTCTAAAAACCCTAAATCTTTAGTTTTTCATATATAGATCATTAAATTTCATTCTTTATATTTAGATTATTAAAGGTTATATATATGGTTTTAAATAACTATAGTATAAATTTATATATCGATATTAATTTATATAATTTATTATAATTGGATATATTACAATAAAAATTAAAAGCATAAAACCTGTATGGATGTTATAAATAATTAGTTTTGATTATATATATATATATATATATATATATATATATATATATATATATATATATATATATATATATATATATATATATATATATATATATATATATATATATATATATAATATATATAATTTACTAATATATTATAATTTAGTTGAATATAATACATTAAAAATATGATGAGTTATTATTTTTATTCATAAATTAAAACCCTCACCTAATATAGCCATTACTAAGTTGATAAATAAAAATATATATATTTATATTTTATAAACTAAACAATAAATAAATTAATAAATTTTATCTAAATATTATTAAACATTCCCCCTTTACCTCCCCCGGTCAAATATAGCTGTTATCTTCTAGTTGTTACGTTGACCTGTCTCCCTATTTAACCTTCTACATGGATCTGTTTCTTCATTGTGTTTTGAAGATAAACCACACTTGCTGGCTTGAAACGTGCCTATTTCTTCATCGTGTCCCGAATATGAACCACACTCACTCGCTGGTTCGAAACACATCGACCAAAATCTTCGATGTGATTTCTCCAAAAAATTCTCTATACAAACAAATAACTGCTATAATCTTACCTAATAAAAAAAATTAATTTCACCCCATATTTCTTTCATTCTACTCTCATTATATTTTAGCCACCATTTCTTTTACCCCAACCCTTCATATATATATATATATATATATATATATATATATATATATATATATATATATATATATATATATATCTATTATACAAATCATTAAAAATCAATAAATTCTATAATTAAAAAATTAAATTAAAAATCATATTATTGTTGTTACACTTTTCCATTATCTTTTAAAAAATTACAAATAAATAAATAAATCAAATGGAAAAAGTGATTCGTTTACCGACTAAAGTTGCTTTAAAAGGTGAGATGAACGATGAAGTCCTAGCTTGAAATTTTCCCATAACTTTCTTAAGAAATATAGAGGTACCTCCCTATTATTATAAGGTGGTTTATCAAATACCATGAATCGCCTATCTATCCAATTTTATTGAAATGGTTGGTATGTGCACCAGTCCATACAAATGTGTTTTCTATTTACTCGTAAACATTTGTCATTCCTTAGGTAAGTGAAAACCAACAAAAACTCTTGTTTAGCAATGTTAATGTCTCTAATTTGGTTTTTATTAAGACTAGTTCTATAGTGCTCGTACATCCTAGTTCTGTAATAAGAAATATTGGTTAACTAGCACTATCCATTGGAAATGGATGATACAATTGAATTTAATGAACTTGCAAGAGACAATTTTGAGGGATCTCTTGTGTTTTGCAGATCCTGTATAGGTACCCTCAAAGTAGAAAACGATAAATCCATTTCATCAATGGGAATTATTTGTTCTTGGTTGGGTTTTGGTTATTCTAAGTTTTGGTTTGAGCAATGTGTGAAAATTCCTACACTGAAAGAACACTTACTGCAGCAAATCTAAATCTACTTCACCTACTTGATTTTTAAATTACATTTATCAAGTTATTCTTTTGAATACTGAAGCAAATTACTTCTGCAACCTACACTAACTAAATATTTGATCTCATGAAACAGAAAATAGAGCAAAGAATAAGATACATAAGACACACTTACTTTTGGACACAATAGTCCCCATAAAAACCCAATGCGGGAAAATCAGTGCTGCAGTTCAGAGGGTTTATTATTATGCAAGAGAAATATCTGAATATAAATCTAGGATGCTCATCTAGAAATCCTTTACAAAGAAAATGCTGGTGGAAAATATGATTGAGTTTTACCTCACTTCACCCTCTGCACAGTCCTTTTTGGCTCTGCGTCAAGACTCAGTGGGCCCAGACTAGCTCAATGTCAACTCTCCTGGCTACTACACCACCTCTCTGTAAGCTCTCTCCACCTCTCTATCAATATTCTCCAGAAAGTTCTTCTCCTGGATCCTCACTACCCCTCTATTGTAGAATGATCACCTAGTTTGAATTTCTGAGCTTCCTAGCCCCAAAAATCAAACTCTAGATCAATTCGTTCTCTCTGTGTGTGTTTCCAAATGAAACCCAAGCCTCCATCTTATAATTTTCCCGTTGAGAATTCAACGACCGAGATTAAGTCTCTAATCAATGGCTAAGATTAACACATGACTTGATCTTCCTTCTATATCATTCTCACCCATATTTTGATTAATACCCATTAATATTTTAATTTCCCTAAGTTTAGACTTAGGAACTTCATTAAAAATATTAATTATTTTAATAAAATATAATCCAAGTGGAATTTCACCAAACGGCTTTTGGGTTCTTTAGAACTCATGTGCCTTATCCTCTCCACCAATTTTCAAGGCTAAAGCACTTCCGATGCTACCAAAAACCAACACTTCCTCTTAGTGAGGAAAGTGCTCTAGCAATAACATCCAGGTGCATGCTGCTCTGTTTCAAAAGCACCTCCTTTTTGCATTGTTGCTTCCACCAAAATTGTGTTGATGTTACTACTGTATTGTTGTCCATGACACTGCCACTTCCACTGTGGCATCTGTACTACAAATGTTGAATCTGCTATGCTACTAGCACTGTCACTGCTAACACTGGATCCATAGTGCAATTCAGTTGTTGACAGAAGCAACTTAAAAACATCCAAAATTAGTTAAACTTAACTGTGTTCAACATAATACCATGGATGTTGGAATCTAACTGCTCTAGTCTCTGACCCTCTGAATCTTCTGTGCTATGTCTGACTTTTGCACTATGCCAATTTCACTACTGCCAACCTTGCTCTATGTTGATCAACTCCCAGTCTCAGGCTACTACATCTATCCTCCAAACAATCCACTACATCATGTGACACTAATTCCATCTCGCTACTGCTAAATTTTGGGCTCCCTTAGCAAGGAATTGGTCCAAGAGGTGGACTCCTCAAGGATCCTACCCACATGTAGTCCTCTTGACTACAGCTCAATATTTCCTCATCTCCCTCCTAGAGATGCGAGGGCACTCATGGCAAACTCATCTTCATCAATCTTTATTGAAGCGGCCTTAGGATCATGTTTCTCATCCTTATCCTTTTTCTTCAAAGGACATTGGGATGCATAATGGCCCATCTCACCACAATTGAAACATTTCACCTTCAAAATATCCTTCTTTCGCTTCATCTCATGCTATCCCTTCAATGCTAGAGCTGTGTTTTCCTCCTCCTCCTTTGTCTTTGTCCCACTCCCAATTTTGCCATTGAGGTTGACCTCTACTAGATCCCTTCTTAACTCCTCCTATTGAGGAGCCACCTACATCTCCTCCCATGATGCTAGTTTTTCCCTGCCTAATATGCTTTGGACGAAAAATTTCCATTTATTTGAGACTCCATTCAGGGCTATCCTCAGCATCGCTGTTAGCTGAGGAGTGGACCCCACTGCAACAAGCTGGTCTCTAGTGTCCTGAAGACATTGAAGATAGATGTTCACCCCTTCTCCTTTCTGCATCAAAGTCTGCTGCAACTTTTGCTCTAAATACATCTTCCGTTGTTTGGAAGAGCCTTCATAGAGGGAAGACAAGGCTTCCCACATATCTCAGGTTGTATCCTTGCCCTGCAAGTGTGAGACCACGTGATCTCAAACTCCATCGAGAATGAGCTTCTTTCCCTTCCCCTGCTCGGCCATGTACTTCTTCCTTTGATTGTTGTCAACAGGAACAACCACAGTACTCTTGACATAGGCCTCAAGATCATATTCCTCCAGAACAGTTAAGATTTTTGTCTTCCATATGACATATTTGGAGGTTCCATCCAACCTATCGTGATCTCTGAGCCCATACGTTGCCATCTCACCCAATTCTCGAACTGACTCCTCTAGTCACTGCTTAGCAATGCTCACTTGCTCAACAAGTGAGAAATTCAAACTTTCTGGTGGAAAGTTCTCTAAGGAGAAAAATCTCCTTCTATGTGTCTTCCTTCTTTTCTAGAGGATTTATGACCCAGCAGAAACTATGCCCTTCAAGCACTGCATTGAGGCTCTGCATCACTCCCTCTACCTCTGTAAACTCACGAGCTAGAAATCGTACCTCTCTATCGTCTCACTCAGAGAGAGATTTCCTCGGATCTGCTTCTTGACAAGGACTGTGCAGTCCCTTCAAGGGGATTTGAATTTCTTCCAAGTGCAGCTTTCAGCCTCACTGCTCAGCATTCGATCTGCTCTTCCTGTTTCAAAATCAATGCTCTGATACCATGTGAAAATTGCTGCACTAAAGGAACCCCTACTGTAGCAAATATGAATCTACTTCACCTACTTGATTTTTAAATTACATTCATCAAGTTATTATTTTGAATACTGAAGAAGATTACTTCTACAACCTACACTAATTAAATATTTGATCTCATGAAACAAAAAATAGAGCAAAGAACAAGACACCTAGGTCACAATTATTTTTGGACATAATAGTCCTCGGAAAAACCCAATGTGGGAAAATTGGTGCAGTAGTTATGAGGGTTTAATACTATGTAGGAGAAATACTTCAATACAAATCTAGGATGCTCATCTAGAAATACTTTATAGAGAAAATACTAGCGGAAAACCTGAGTGAGTTTTACCTCACTTCACCTAGCAGAATTCTGGTTAATCCAGCACGAGACTAGCTAACGCAGGATACTTCTATGTTGGACCTGCATAGGCCCTATGTCAGCTCCTTTGCCCTTTGTGTCAGCTATCCCTACTATTCTAGGAGTTCCCCATAGTTCCAACTGTTTCCAACAGTTCGAGCTTCTGCGTCAGATGCAACTTTTCCCTCTGCACAGTCCTTTCTGGCTCTATGTTAAGTCAACGTGGGCCCAGCATTGGCTAGCATCAACTCTCTCGGCTGCTGCGCTACCTCTCTGCAAGCTCTCTCTACCTCTCTGTCAATATTCTCCGGAAAGTCCTTCTCCCAGATTTTCACTCCCCCTTTACTGCAGAATGATCACCTAGTTCGAATTTTTCATCTTCCTAGCCCGAGAAATCAAATTCTAGATCGATTTGTTCTCTCTCTATGTTTCCAAATGAACCCCAAACCTCCATCTTATACTTCTCCTGTTGAGACTTCAATGACCGAGATTAAGTCTCTAATCAATAGCTAAGATTAAAACATGACTTGATCCACCTTCTAGATCATTCTTACCCATATTTTGATTAATACTTATTAATATTTTAATTTCCCTAAGTTTAGACTTAGGGACTCCATTAAAAATATTAATTATTTTAATAAAATATCATCCGGGTGGAATTTAACCAAACGATTTCTTGGTTCTTTATAACTCATGTACCTTAGCCTCTCCACCACTTTTCAATCCTATATCACTTACGATGCTGCCAAAAACTAATACATCACGGGTTTGGGTTCTCACTAGGTTTGGTGGTAACCAAGTTTTCTGCAATTTGATATGGTGATTTTGTTTAAGGTGTGATTTAAGAATTTTCTCAATTTTAGACTAAAATTTTAGGAAACGAAAAAGGAAAAAAATCCATTAGATTTCTTACCTACAACATAAGGAAGATGTATGTCATTGATTGGAAAATAGTTGTTGACAAAGGATGAATAATTTTTCCCAACAACCCTTAAAAACATATATTGTGATCCTAAAATCACAAAAATAGGGTTTTGGGCACATAAAAACTAGTCGCACAAGAATTTGTGTGTGTTACTAAGAGCACATTCACTTTCTTAGGAAGGTCTGCACATTCCTAGGAACACATGCACGTTCTTAGGAAGGTGTGCATATTTTTAAGAGTGTGTGCACATTCTTAGGATTGTGCATTCACTCGTGATCCATGCCAACCTAATGGCCTAGTTGGTATCTTGGTTCACATCTTAGGGATTTCTAAACTTGGATGCCTACGAATGCATGCATGCTCCTAGGATAACACATGTGTTTTAGTGGGTGTGCATTTGTGATGTCCCGATTACCACTTTTGAGGGCATCATCTTCATGTGAGCACATTATTTAATTTCAAATTTTTGGGGGGTCTACTATTTCCATGCTCAAATGTTGAGAATTTTATGGTTTTGTGGTTTAAGAACTGTTTATTAGTAGTAAAGAATTCTCCCCCACAATACCACTTTATTACTTTATTGTATATACCCTCTATAAATCTTTGGCATAAATTATACTAGCCACCTAAGTCCTTGGTGCTTGAAGAAGTTGTTGTGTTGAAATATTTGCTTTCATTTTGACATATTGAGTTGTTGTGTGGTAGAGTGACTTACCTCTAAAGGAAGCCACTTGAATTCCTCATGGGAGATGGGAAGACTTCCTTTGAAACAATTGAACTACTTTGTGTGGAGGAAGGGGGCTCAAAAACAACAATTTCTTGCCATTTATGTTGGAATTTGGCAAAACTCCACATCAAAATTATATTACCAATAATAGAGGTAGTTGTGGAGGTGGTGGTGATGGACGCAACAGTCCTAGCGGAGGAAAGAGGCAATTTTGGCTATGGTGGGTGTTTCGGTCCTAGTTGCACTAACCAAAATAGAGATTATTAGTGGTGGAGCGACAACAAAAGACATGGACCATGTTAATAGTATATGTATATTCCAAGTAGCATTGTATTGTGAGAAAGTTGTAATAAGACCTTCAAATTATTATCATATATATATATATGTATATTGCAAAGTTAATTGATGATTATGCATATAATCCATGCTCACTGTAACTTCTTTTATCCTCATATATTCTAAAATTAAACATTATATATTGCATAGGTTAAAGATGAACTAATAACCATCAACAAACAAATAATTGTAATGTATAAAGAATTTTTCGAAGGAATCACATTGAAGATTTTGTTCGACGCGTTTCGAACCAGCGAGTGTCATCTTTCGCCTGACTAATCTCGACATGGCCAAATTAGTTGAGATCTGCCTCACTTCTACTTTTTTCTATTTTGAAGGTGAGTTCTATGAACAAACCTGTGGGGTTACCATGGGTTCCACCCTATCCCCTGCCATCGCTAACCTGTTCATGGAAGATTTTGAACCCAAGGCTTTATCCTCTGCTTTATTTAAACCCAAGCTTTGGAAAATATTCGTTGATGACACATGCACCATATGGCAAATCAAGCCTGAAAAATTACACCTGTTTTTCCTGCATTTCAATAATTAGTCTAACTCCATCCAGTTTATGATGGAGTGTGAGGTCAATGGTTTCCTTCCTATTCTTGATGTCCTCATTTCTAGGAAAGTTAATGGATTTTTTTCCCATGAGGTATATCAAAAAAAGACTCATACTGAGCAGTATCTTCATGCCAATAATCACCATTTTCCTGCTCAGAAGATAGGCGTCCTCAACATGTTAGCCACTCGGGCTCTTAGAATTTCTGAAGAAGACCACTTTTCTAAAGAAAAATCCCATCCCCTTAATGTTTTTGTCTAAAATGGCTATTGTAGGAAGCAGGGTGTCAAAGCTTTCCTCAAAGCAAGCAGAGGTCCCAAGGTCAAAAAAGAACCCTTTAATTGCAGTTCAAGAGTCCACCTCCCATTCATCGAAGGTACGAAAGACAGATTGCGAGAATCTTGAGGAAGCATAATGTTTCCTCGACCTTTAGACCCCTCAACACCATTAGAAGTTCCCTTAAGTCGGTTAAAGACCACGTAAACCCTATGGATATGAAAGGTGTTTATATCATCCCTTGTTCGTGTGGAACCTCATACATCAGTGAAACTTGTCGTTCTATTAACCAGAGGATCAAGGAACATGTTGCTGATATCAAGCACGGGAGGACCAAATCTTCAGCTTTAGCCGAACATGCAGAGAATACCAAACATCATATATGCATTAAGGAGGCTAGGGCTATCACTAAGATTCCTCATTTCCACCATCGAAAGTTTAGGGAAGCGATTGAAATTGGGAGGTCTTCTAGTAATATTAGTAAGGATGACGACTGGAAAACTAGCCACTATTGGATTCCCGCCCTCTCTTCTTTGTTTTCTCCTTCTTTGCCTAGGTTTTTTTTTTTGAATAATATTTAATTATGAATAATATTTATCATTTTCAGCATTATTTTATTTATACTAATGTTTTAGATATTAGAATCTCTTTTTATTATATGTTAAACTTTAATTATGCATAGAATATATATATATATATATATATATTTATTATATTATATTTATATATATATATAATATATGATCTTTATTATTAGTTTAACCTTTGATTATATCGTTATATATATAAATGAAATAAAAATAATCAAATATCTCGAAAAACCCTAATCTTTAGTCTTTCATATATAGATCATTAAATTTGATTCTTTATATTTAGATTATTAAAGTTTATATATATCGTTTTAAATAACTATAGTATAAGTTTATATATTGATATTAATTTATATAATTTATTAATATATTATAATTGGATATTACAATAAAAATTAAAAGCATAAACCTATACGGATCATTATAAATAATTAGTTTTGATATCTTTATATAAATATATATATATATATATATATATAATAATATATAGTATAATTTTTATATATATCGATATTAATTTAAATATATAATTTACTAATATATTATAACTTAGTTGAATATAATACATTAAAAATATGATAAGTTATTATTTTTTATATTAAAACCCTCACCTATATAGCCTTTATATAAGTTTATATATATATATATATATATATATATATATATATATATATATATATATATATATATATATAAACTAAACAATAAATAAATTAATAAAATTTATCTAAATATTATTAAACATTCCCCTTTACCTCCCCCGGTCAAATATAGATGTTATCTTCTAGCTGTTAGGTTGACCTGTCTCCCTATTTAACCTTCTTCCTAGATATGTTTCTTCATCGTGATTTCTTCAAAAAATTCTCTACACAAACAAATAAATGCGATTACCTAATAAAAAAATTTAATTTCACCCCATATTTTTTTCATTCTACTCATTATATTTTAGCCACTATTCCTTTTACCCCACCCTTCACACACACACACACACACACACATATATATAAAATAATATAAAAAATGTCTATACAAATTATTAAAAATCAATAAATTATTTAATTAAAAAATTAAATTAAAATTCATAAAACTCAATCAATTCTTTAATTAAAAAATTAAATTAAAATTCATATTATTGTTGTTACACTCTTCCACACCTTTATCAAAAACCAATGTCAAGGAACTTCAACAAAATTTGAAAAGCGTGCCTCGCATCCGGACGTCAGGTGCTCTAAATTCAATTCATCTTATCAAAATGTTGTCAAATTTTCAAATCAAAATAACATTGCATATGCCTTTTATGTAAGAAACGATAGGATGCATGCTCTTTTCTTCAAAATGGATTTCGTAGTCATTTTCGTGGAAGTGAATATAGATTAAATAGGGTAATTTGTAAAATATTCTCATGGGCAAGAGAGTTTTTTTGAAAAAGAATACTTAGTTAAAAGAAAATATAATAACCCATGCATAGATGAAATGCATAGAGGCAATATAAGTCATACGAATCTTCTTCGGAAATAATATGTTTTTCTTGTGGGTGAAAGATAAGTTAATTGTGTTAATTCATTTGCAAGAGTTTGCAAAAGTTACATGTTTTGGTGAGTAAAAATGTTTTTCTTGTGCATGAAAGATAAGTTAATTATGTTAATTCGTCTGTGAGAGTTTGCAAAAGTTGCATGTTTTGGTGAGTAAAAAAGTAAATGATTTATGTGTTGCATATTGGATAATTTGATTTAATTGCATGGTTTAATGCATAAAAGGTTATCATTACTACTATCTTAGTTCTTATGCCCAAAATAAAGGTTGATTATGATACTTTTTTGAAACCAAATGCATGAGAACTTTGTTATGATACTTCCCTGGAAACAAATGCATAATAACTTTGTACATAAATGATAGAGAAACTATGTTGGGTTCTTGAAAATAACTATGTGAAAATAACACATATGAAGAAGCATAGAAACAATAGTTGGTTATATGAATGAAAATAGAACTATTGTGTTAGATATTTTAAGGAGAAACATGTGCATAAAAGGTTACCATTACTACTATCTGAGTTCTTATGCCCAAAAGAAAGGTTGATTACGATACTTTCTTGAAAACAAATGCATGAGAACTTTGCTATGATACTTCCTTGGAAACAAATGCATAATAACTTTGTACATAAATCATAGAGAAACTATGTTGGGTTCTTGAAAATAACTATGTGAAAAGAACACATATGAATAAGCATAGAAACGATATTTGGTTATATGCATCAAAATAGAACTATTGTGTTAGATATTTTAAGGAGAAACATGTATTTGTGTGCAAAATGTACTTCACCTGGCAGAATTCCAGTAAATCCGGCACAAGACTGCCTAACAAATGCTACTTCTGTGTTGGCCCTGCAGAGGTCCTGTGTTAGCTCCTCTGCCCTTTTTGTCAGCTATCCCTACTGTTCTGGGAGTTCCTGTTAGTTCCGACTGTTTCCGGCAATTCCAGCTTTTGCGTGACAGGCAACTTTTCCCTGTGCACAGTCTTCTCTCACTCTACGTTAAGTCAAAGTGGATCCAACCTGGCCTAGCATCAACTCTCTCAGCTACTGTGCTGCCCCTCTACAAGCTCTCTCTGCCTCTCTATCAGTATTCTCCGAAAAGTCCTTCTCCCGAATTCTCACTGCCCCTCTACTGCATAATGATCACCTAGCTCGAATTTTTCATCTTCATAGCCCCAGAAATCAAATTCTAGATCAATTTGTTCTCTCTCTGTGTGTTTCCAAATGAACCCCAAACCTCCATCTCATACTTTACCTGTTGAGACTTCAACGACCAAGATTAAGTCTCTAATCAATGGCTAAGATTAAAACATGACTTGATCTGCCTTCTAGATCATTCTTACCCATATTTTGATTAATACTTATTAATATTTTAATTTCCCTAAGTTTAGACTTAGGAACTTCATTAAAAAGATTAATTATTTTAATAAAATATAATTCAGGTGGAATTTAACCAAACGATTTCTGGGTTCTTTATAAGTCATGTATCTTAGCCTCTCCACCAATTTTCAACTCTAGATCACTTACGATGCTACCAAAAACCAATACATCATGGGTTTGGGTTCTCACTAGGTTTGGTGGTAACCAAGTTTTCTACATTTCGATATGGTGATTTTGTTTAAGGCATGATTTAAGATTTTTTCTCAATTTTAGACTAAAATTTTAGGAAACGAAAAAATAAAAAAGTCCATTAGACTTCTTACCTACAACACAAGGAAGATGTATGTCATTGATTAGAAAATAGTTGTAGACAAAGGATGAATATTTTTTCCCAATAACCCTTAAAAACATATATTGTGATCCCAAAATCACAAAAAATAGGGTTTTGGGGACATAAAAACTAGTCGCACAAGAATTTGTGTGTGCTGCTAAGAGCACATGCACTTTCTTAGGAAGGTATGCACATTCCTAGGAACACATGCATGTTCTTAGGAAGGTGTGCATATTTTTAAGAGCCTGTGCACATTCTTAGGATTGCGCATTTGCTCATGATCCATGCCAACCTGATGGCCTAGTTGGTATCTTAGTTCACATCTTAGGGCTTGCTAAACTTGGATGCCTACAAATGCATGCATGCTCCTAGGATAACACATGTGTTTCAATGGGTTTGCATTTGTGATGTCTCGATTGCCACTTTTGAGGGCCTCATCTTCATGTGAGCACATTATTTAATTTCAAATTTTTGCGGGGTCTACTATTTCCATGCTCAAATGTTGAGAATTTTATGGTTTTGTGGTTTAAGAACTATTTGTTAGAGTAAAGAATTCTCCCCCACAATACCACTTTCTTACTTTATTGTATATACCCTCTATAAATCTTTGGCATAAATTATTCTAGCCACCTAAGTCCTTGGTGCTTGAAGAAGTTGTTGTGTTGAAATATTTGCTTTCATTTTGACATATTGAGTTGTTGTGTGGTATAATGACTTGCCTCTAAAGGAAGCTACTTGAATTCCTCAAGGGAGGTGGGAAGACTTCCTTTGAAACAATTGAACTGCTTTGTGTACTGGAGGAAGGGGGCTCAAAAACAACAATTTCTTGCCATTTATGTTGGAATTTGGCAAAACTCCACATCAAAATTATATTACCAAGAATAAAGGTAGTTGTGGAGGTGGTGGTGAGGGACGCAATGGTCCCAGTGGAGGAAGGAGGCAATTTCGGCTATGGTGGGTGTTTCGGTCGTAGTTGCACTAACCGAAATAGAGATTATTAGTGGTGGAGTGACAACAAAAGACATGGACCAGGTTAATAGCATATGTATATTCAAAGTAGTATTGTATTGTGAGAAAGTTGTAATAAGACCTTAAAATTATTATCATATATATATATATATATATATATATATATATATAGCAAAGTTAATTTATGATTATGCATATAATCCATGCTCACTGTAACTACTTTTATCCTCAAATATTCTAAAATTAAACATTATATATTACATAGGTTAAAGATGAACTAATAACCATCAACAAACAAATAATTGTAATGTATAAAGAATTTTTCAGAGGAATCACATTGAAGATTTTGGTCGATGCGTTTCGAACTAGCAAGTGTCATCTTTCACTTGACTGATCCTGACACGGCCAAATTAGTTGAGATTTGCCTCACTTCTACTTTTTTCTATTTTGAAGGTGAGTTCTATGAACAAACCTGTGGGGTTACCATGGCTTCTGCCCTATCCCCTATCATCGCTAACCTGTTCATGGAAGACTTTGAATCCAAGGCTTTATCCTCTGCTTTATTTAAACCCAAGCTTTGGAAAAGATTCGTTGATGACACATGCACCATATCGCAGCACAGGCCCGAAAAATTAGACTTGTTTTTCCAGTATCTCAATAATCAATCTAACTCCATCCAGTTTACGATGGAGCATGAGGTCAATGGTTTCCTTCCTTTTCTTGATGTCCTCATTTCTAGGAAAGTTAATGGATTTTTTTCCCATGAGGTATATCGAAAAAGACTCATATTGAGCAGTAGTATCTTCATGCCAATATTCACCATTTTCCTACTCAGAAGATAGGTGTCCTCAACACATTAGCCACTCGGGCTCTTAGAATTTCTGATGAAGACCACTTTTCTAAAGAAAAATCCCATCTCCTTAATGTTTTTGTCCAAAATGGCTATAGTAGGCAGTAGGGTGTCAAACCTTTCCTCGAAGAAAGCAAAGGTCCAAGGTCAAGAAAGAACCCTTTAATCGCAGTTCAAGAGTCCACCTCCCATTCATCCAAGGGACGACAGACAGGATTGCGAGAATCTTGAGGAGGCATAATATTTCCTCGACCTTTAGACCCCTCAACACCATTAGAAGTTCCCTTAAGTCAGTTAAAGACCATGTAAACCCTATGGATATGAAAGCTGTTTATATCATCCCTTGTTCCTGTGGAACCTCATACATCGGCGAAACTCGTCATTCTATTAACTAGAGGATCAAGGAACACGTTGCTGATATCAAGCACAAGAGGACCAAATCTTCAGCTTTAGCCGAACATGCAGAGAATACCAAGCATCATATATGCATTGAGGAGCCTAGGGTTATCGCTAAGATTCCTCATTTCCACCATCGAAAGTTTAGGGAAGCCATTGAAATTGAGAGGTCTTCTAGTAATATTAATAAGGACGATGACTAGAAAATTAGCCGATGTTGGATTCCCACCCTCTCTTCTTAGTTTTCTCCTTCTTTGTCCAGGGTTTTTTTTTTTTTGAATAATATTTATCATTTTTAGCATTATTTTATTTATACTAATGTTTTAGATATTAGAATCTCTTTTTATTAAATGTTAAACTTTAATTATGCATAGAATATATATATATATATATCTTTATTATTAGTTTAACCTTTGATTATATCGTTATATATATAAATGAAATAAAAACAATCAAATATCTCTAAAAACCCTAATCTTTAGTCTTTAGTCTTTCATATATTGATTATTAAATTTGATTCTTTATATTTAGATTATTAAAGGTTATATATATCGTTTTAAATAATTATAGTATAAATTTATATATTGATATTAATTTATATAATTTATTAATATATTATAATTGGGTATATTACAATAAAAATTAAAAGCATAAACCTATATGGATCATTATAAATAATTAGTTTTGATTCTTTATATAAAATGTTAAATATATTATTATTAAATGATATATATATATATATATATATTTATATATATATATATATATATATATATATTATAGTATAATTTAAATATATATATTGATATTAATTTAAATATATAATTTACTAATATATATTATAATTTAATTGAATATAATACATAAAAAATATGATGAGTTATTATTTTTATTCATAAATTAAAACCCTCACCTAATATAGCTTTTATTAAGTTGATAAATAAAAATAGATATATTTATATTTTATAAACTAAAAAATAAATAAATTAATAAAAATTATTTAAATATTATTAAACATTCCCCTTTACCTCCCCTGTCGAATATAGATGTTATCTTCTAGTTGTTAGGTTGACCTATCTCCTTATGGTCAAATATAGATGTTATCTTCTAGCTGTTAGGTTGACCTGTCTCCCTATTTAACCTTCTTCCTAGATCTGTTTCTTCATCATGATTTCTCCAAAAAATTCTCTATACAAACACATAAATGTGATTACCTAATAAAAAAAAATTCACCCCATAGTTTTTTCATTCTACTCATTATATTTTAGCCACTATTCCTTTTTACCCCACCCTTCATATATATATATATAATGTCTATACAAATTATTAAAAAGCAATAAATTCTTTACTTAAAAAATTAAATTAAAAATCATATTATTGTTGTTACACTTTTCCAGGCCTTTATCGAAAACCAATGTCGAAGAACTTCAACAAAATTTGAAAAGCGGGCGTCGCATCCGGACGTCAGGCGCTCTAAAATCAATTCATCTTATCAAAATATTGTCAGATTTTCAAATCAAAAAAACAATCCGATCGTCAGATTTTAATTTTTATATATATCGATATTAATTTAAATATATAATTGATCGGACAAATAACAAACTTGCTGTTCAGGTCTGCATGGAGTTTAACGAATAGGTTTCCTCGTTCTTGAATGTGTTTATAACTTCATATAATAGAACACCGAGCATGCCTCTACTCAGAGAACATGAAGTAGCTAGCCCGCGTTTCTACCAGCTTCAATCGTAACAAAGACAAGGTTCTCAACTGGTTGGACTATCTCACTCACCCTTGTCATCCTCTAGAAGAAGTCATGGGCTCTTGGCCTGAAAAACCAGCAGCCTACAGGTAATCAGCAAATCTTTATCTGTTATAAAGTATCTAAGACACAACACTAGAAAAGATTCATCTTAACCCACCATGGAAAAGTTTAGCTGTTTTGACTTGAGTTATGTTACAGAGAAATTGCGGGCAAGTACTCTGGTGAGCTGAGAGCACTGATATTAAGGTTGCTGGCTGCAATTTCAGAAGCTCTGGGGCTAGATTCCAATTACTTGAATAAAATTCTTGGAAAACATAGCCATCTGATGAGTATAAATTATTATCCTCCATGCCCAAACCCAGATCTTACTATTGGTGCAGCAAGCCATGCAGATGCAAGTGCCATCACTGTGTTAATGCAAAGCGATAATGCCAGTGGCCTGCAAGTATTCAGAAATGGAAAGTGGGTTTGTGTAGAACCCATAGCTAAGGCTTTTGTGGTCAATTTGGGAGATCAGCTGCAGGTGAGAAAGAATGAGCAGATCTATAAAGTTAAGTTATTTTTTCTGTGTGTGCAAGAATTTGATACTAATCTTTCAATTTGTGTTGTGTGTGATTTGAATTGTATTAGGTTGTGAGAAATGGGAAATTTAAGAGCGTGGACCATCGAGCAACAACGAATACGCAGAGTGCACGCATATCGATTCCCACTTTTTATTCTCCTGGGCACGATGCTTTTATTGCTCCTGCAACGAGCATGGTGGATGAACATCAGCCGGCTGTGTACAGAGGATACAAGTTTGAAGAGTTTGAAGGAGCTTTCTGGAACCAGGAATTAAAGGGAAAGAGTATACTGGATTGTTTCAAGATCTAATGAAAGATCTATTGAACACTCATTTATGTTGGTCTTTCATGTAGGCATCAAGAATTTGAATTCAATGAACCAAATAAATAATATATGTAATGTATGCATTGAATTAATAATTTAGGATTTATTAAGAAATGTATAAGTAATTGAGTTTCAAGATCTATACTGGATCGTTTCAAGATCTATTGAACACTCATTTATGTTGGTCTTTCATGTAGGCATCAAGAATTTGAATTCAATGAACCAAATAAATAATATATGTAATGTATGTATTGAATTAATAGTTTAGGATTTATTAAGAAATGTATAAGTAATTGAGTTTTTCAAAATATTTTTTTAATAATAATAAAGCTTTAAATCTATTAAAAAAAACTTTAAATAAAAGGTTTAAGGTTTATAATGTATTTTTATTTTCTATTAAAAATAATTTATTTAATTTTTAGTTTATATGGGTCTTGGATAGATGGTGATCAAATGTAATATATCTACCCAAACTCATGTAATTACATAATATTATTATTTAACTTGTTGAAGTCTTGAATCAAGAAGTAGTTATGGAACCACTTGTAACTACCATTGTCGGTTCCAAGAAAATGATTGGAGTAATGTGAGCAAGTTAAATGGTTTTCTTTCCTTCTAGTGGATGGGGGAAAAATAATTTAAGAAACATATAGTCACAACACTTGAAGTTTGGTACTTGACTCATTTTATAAGCTCAATAGAGAGACCAGAATTGTAGCCACCATTAATATTCGCCCTTTTTCCTTGGTAGTAATAGCATACTGCTCTATACTCTTGTAGTTTTCATTGCTAAATAGCTGCATGAGAACTTTGTTATGATACTTCCTTGGAAACAAATGCATAATGAATTTGTACATAAATGATAGAGAAACTATGTTGGTTTATTGAAAATAACTATGTGAAAAGAACACATATGAATAAGGATAGAAACGATAGTTGGTTATATGTATGAAAATAGAACTATTGTGTTAGATATTTTAAGGAGAAACATGTATTTGTGTGCAGAACATAATAAGTATTACCGAAAGTAAAACAAGTAGTTACTTGAAATAAATGTACTAGCTTTCCTTGTATTATGGAAAGTAAAACAAATAGTTACTTGGAATAAATGTAATAGCTTTCCTTTCTTAAATACATATATCCGCATGCAAGAAATAATGACTAAAGCATTAGTTCTAGTTTAGATAAATGCATGTCTTTGTGCATACAACATATTTTATAAATAGATCCATCTTGGGAAAGATGCTTTTTGAAAATGGGCTTACATTTGCATGCATGATAATAATGTCTACCATGTGCTCAGAAAGGAATTACTGGAAGTGTTAAGTGTTTTTTATTTATAATATTTTCAAGTCTTAGGAAGGGCTAGGGCAGTATGAACTTGGTGCATTTACTAGTTATTTCTATGATCAGAGAGCGTTAGCTGCTCTATGGGTACTTTTAGAAGTACTGTGTGGATGTCTTTAGTGGGAGCTACGACAACACGCACGTGGTGGAGTGATTTATCAGTTTGATGATTAGAGTGTTAGTGCTCTCTAAGTACTTGTAAAAGTACTATGATTTAAATATCACCTATCATTGCGTAATTGATTGATAGTTAAAAGTATTTCATTTGATTAAAAATTTTGTGACTAATGTGATTGAATTTGTTAGCCATACATTACACGTTACTTACCATGGACTGTTGATGGGTCATCTAATCACTATTGAAGTGCTTGCGTAAAAGTGACCATGACTTGTAAGAGTAATTGGTAAGTAACGGTAAGTTGGTATAGATATTTTGTTTTGTTTCTATATAATTGAATAGTGGATAAGTTATGGAAAGTAGAAATTGCTTTTTTTTTGCAGTTATAAATGCTTATGACTATATATCACCATTATTTATTTTTCTTATTGGTATTCATTGGAAATGGAATCCTTCATTTTGAAGTGAAAGGATCTCCTTTTCTGTTGTTTGGATTCTTATATATAGAGTAGGAATTAAGTCCCAGTGATAAATGAACATCAGGGACGGTGTTCTCTTTAAGGGGACAAGTATGTAATATACCTACCAAAACTCATGTAATTACATAATATTATTATTTAATTCGTTGACCTCAGGAATCATGAAGTAGTTATGGAAGGACTTGTAACTACCATTGTCGGTTCCAAGAAAATGATTGGAGTGATGTGAGCGGGATAAATGGTTTTCTTTCCTTTGAGTGGATGGGGGAAAAATAATTTAAGAAACATATAGTCAGAACAATTGAAGTTTGGTACTTGGGGGAATCGACTCATTTTATAAACTCAACAGAAAGGCCTGCATTGCAAAATGTCGCCATTAATATTCGCCCTTTTTCCTTGATAATCATCGCATGATGTTCTATACTCATGTAGTTTTCATTGTTAAATACCTGCACAAACAAAAGATCAAGGAAACACAATCGTTCTAAGAATAGTAGCTTGGCGACAAATACTCTTCGCTGGCCTTAGTCTCCTCTTCATAGTGGGTAAAGAAAGAGTTGTCAATCATAATTAACACCAGCAACCTTCCAAATCATGGACTATTGAAAGGCACGATGTTTTTCTCTCGTCTAGAAGAGATTATCCAAATATATTATACTAACAAATAAGTAACCACATTCTTTATGTAGAAGAATAAGTTTTTTTTTAGATTTTTGGAAAATATCATGTTGTTGCGTTTTGCATGGAAAGATTAAGAAATTATGATAGATTTCCGAAAATAAATATAAATATAGTAAAAAGAAAATATATTGCTACATGTAGATAAAGATTAATTTCTACATATTTTTCTTGGTTAAGAAAATATATTACTACATGTAGATAAATATTGTTATTGTATATTTTTCTTGCTAGATAAAATAGATTACTGCATGTAGATAAAGATTGATTTTTATATATTTTTCTTGGTTAAGAAAATATATTACTACGTGCAGATAAAGATTGTTATTATATATTTTTGTTGGTAGATAAAATAGATTACTGCATGTAGATAAAGATTGATTTTTATATATTTTTTCTAGGTTAAGAAAATATATTACTGCATGTAGATAAAGATTGTTATTATATTTTTTTCTTGGTAGAGAAAATATAGTACTATATGTAGATAAAAATTGTTATTACTATATATAGAAAAAGATTGTTGCAATGTTAAAAGATAAGTAACCTTTCTTGTATTTATATAACATTGCATATGCCTTTTATGTAAGAAAAGATAGGATGCATGGTCTTTTCTTAAAAAGGGATTTCATGGTCATTTTCCTCGAAGTGAATATATATTAAAGAGGGTAATTTGTGAAATATTCTCATGGGTAAGAGAGTTCTTTTGATAAAGAATACTTAGTTATGAGAAAATATAATAACCTATGCATAGATGAAATGCATAAAGATAATATAAGTCATACGAATCTTCTTTGGAAAGAATATGTTTTTCTTGTGAGTGAAAGATAACTTAATTGTGTTAATTCATTTGCAAGAGTTTGCAAAAGTTACATGTTTTGGTGAGTAAAAAGGTAAATGTTTTTTGTGTTGCATATTGAATAATTTGATTTAATTGCATGGTTTAATGCATAAAAGGTTACCATTACTACTATCTTAGTTCTTATGCCCAAAAGAAAGGTTGATTATGATACTTTCTTGAAAACAAATGCATGAGAAGTTTGTTATGATACTTCTTTCGAAACAAATGCATAATAACTTTGTACATAAATGATAGAGAAACTATGTTGGGTTCTTGAAAATAACTATGTGAAAATAACACGTAAAAAAGCATAGAAATGATAGTTGGTTATATGCATGAAAATATAACTATTGTGTTAGCTATTTTAAGGAGAAACATGTATTTGTGTTTAGAAGAGAATAAGTATTATGGAAAGTAAAACAAGTAGTTGCTAGGAATAAATTTACTAGCTTTCCTTTGTTAAATACATATATCCGCATGTAAAAAATAATGACTAACACATTAGTTCTTGTTTAGAGAAATGCATGTCTTTGTGCATACAACAGATTTTATAAATAGCTTTATTTTGAGAAATATGCTTTTTGAAAATGAGCTTACATTTACATGCATGATAATAATATCTATCATGTTAGCTTCCCCTTAGAAGGGAACATCTACTTTATTGAAAAGATTACTTAGCTACATGCACAAAGAAGAAGCTAAGCGGCTAGCTCTCTTCGAATAAGTTTTTATTTAATTACACGCATGAAAAACAAAAATAAGTTTCTAGTATCCTTTAAGTGAAATGGATGGTTACAGTGGTTTCCTTTGAATATGAATGTGTGCTGGTGCGAGTATGATCATAGTAATGGGATAATTATTTTGACATGCTTAATAATTATTTTTTATACATGCTCAATGTTGTTAGAAGAAGCATGTTGTGATATTATTTTTACATCTTGTGTATGCACATTAATAGATGTTAAAAGATACCTTTTAAAGAATGATTATTGATTGATTAATACTTTATCTAATCATGTTACCAAATATTGTTGATGAAAATAATGACAGGAAAGGATGGTGATTTGTGCAAAATAAAAATTATGTTTAACATTGTTGCAGATAAAGAACTAACAGTCCATGTTCATGAGTACGAGTTGCGGAATGGTACATTGATGGAGCAATCATGCCACAATGATGTAGAGAGTGGTGATATGTAGGTAAATGGTTTCATGACAATTGTAATAGCTTTTATTTAGGTATGTGGTATTTTAATGATATATCATAGTAATATTTTATAAGAATGGATAAGGGATGGAATCCCTTATAATCCATTAAGTGAGGGGCGAACACCCTCACGAGTGTTTAATAATAAAAATAAACGTTTGTTGGTTATCACCCTAATGGGTTTCCAGGGTATATCGGTGTTCAATGATGTGATTGATTATTGTGTTAGTTTGGTGTTCAATGATGTGATTGATTAGTGTCAGTTTGATGATATTGATTCCTTATCTGATGTGATAATCATAATGTCAAAATGTGATTAACTAATCTGGTTAAGGGAATCATGAAATGGATGCAAGGTTCATCACACAATTTATGTTAATATACTACAACTGTACTACAACAATGGTTGTTAATGCTTATGCAACTTATTATCTTCTATTGAAAGTAACTTTATGTACTAATGAACATTCTATCTAATGGTTAATGATGAATGTGGAATACTGATTTGGATAATTACTTGTGGGTATTTGTGTAAAAAAAATTCTGACTCCCTGCATTTTCATGTGAGGTTACCGGGGTATGTTACAAGTGGTATCAGAGATAAAGGTTGCAGTGATAGCACCTTTGTGAATGTTTAATCAGAAAGGAAATCGAGGTACGCTACTAGTGATCATCAACTCAGGTATGAGTCTAACAACCTACATATTAATATATGTAGTAGACTACTTTTGACATGATATGTGTGATTCATGTTTATAACTGCAAGGAGTAGTAAGTAATAAAGTTTGCTACAAAACTATGTTCGTGACATTTAAATCCTGATGAGGATAAAAGATAATAAAATCTTTGTCACACTTATGAACAATATTGAACACTCAGTAAGGAAAGTGACGATTAACTACCAACTTTTGCAAATATGGAAATATTAATGATACATTTAATGAACATGAAAGTTACATGCACTATTTTTAATGAGTGAATGCATGAATGTAAATATGGGGAACATCCTTAAATAGGAAAATAGAGTGTTTTAAAAGGACATTCAAAGAACCCCTTTAGATATTGAAAATAAAAAATGAATCAAGTAGTGAGAGTTGATTGTAATAACTAATTGTTGATTAAGTTTTCTCATGGCTGCATTAAGATGGTTGGTAGTTGTGATTGGTTAATGTTTCATGATTAACTAATAAAACTTATATGCATGAATTGAATTTGATTTAAGATTATTACAATTCATAAACAAGTGATTATTGTAGTTACTTCATGTATGGGTCTGTTAATGACAATACACTGTGGAAATTGGAAATGATTCAGAAAGTGAATACTTGTTAAATAATGCATATTTATGACTCATTTCGCTGATGCCATTAAGTAGTGGTAGCTTAATGGCCACAAGAAAACCTGTCAAGGTAAAATCACATTATAACCATAAATAAGAAAGTATAATGTTATATGATATGCATGATTGTGTTACTTGGAAAATCAAAATGCATACAACATATATCTTAGTTATGTGTCCTAACAATCTAGATATTGTGGACCCATGTTGAGGGTTAAGTGTAAATGCGTGGTGTAAATGCATGTTTATTTTGTTAATGATAATGTTCATATGGTTCATTATGTAAATTGTTATGGGAAAGAGTGCTAAAGAGAGAAATTTAACATGCCGGACAGTTGTGAAAGCCCAGAAGGCCTTCGGTTGATGGCGGTTTCATGTCGGGAGGGGTCGATGGCACTTTCGTGCTTGGATTTCCTCTCCCTAGAGATAAATGATCTTAATAAGGAAAAAGAGTTGGCCAAGATGGTGAAGAGCGTAAAAACCCTGAGGCAACTCTGTTGATTTGGAGCCTATTGGAGGAGGCCCAAAATTCCTCATAGATGGAACACTGTGAGAGGAATAAGCGGGATGCTTCCAAGAGGAATCTTATATTGGACCTTATGTGGTCATTGGAATTCTGGAGGTGGTTTCCCAGTGGAATTTTGTACTAGACCTGGTAGGGTCTCTGTAAAAGAACTGTGTGGATGCGAAAATGACTAGATCTGGTTGTGGAAACCAGTGCCCATGGGTTGGGAGGAGCATTCTTTAGCCTATTGTGGTTCTCATAGCTAAACAAATTAACTAATAAGATATGTGTTATGTTAAAAATGAATTTTATATATAATTGTGTAAATATTTTATGTACATTTTTGACATAAAATGAGCCTAGTGCTTAGAAAGGAATTACTGAAAGTGTAAGGTTTTTTTATTAATAATATTTTGAATGTCTTAGCAGGGGCTAGGACAATATGCACTTAGTGCATTTATTGGTCATTTCGATGATCAGAGAGCATTAACTGCTCTATGGGTACTTTTAGAAGTTCCGTGTGGATGTCTCTAGTGGGACCTAACACAGTGTGCATGTGGTGGAGTGATTTATGAGTTTGATGATTAGAGTGTTAGTTCTCTCTGAGTACTTGTAAAAGTATTGTGATTTAAATATCACCTATCATTGCATAATTGATTGATAGTTAAAAGTATTTCATTTGATTAAAAAATTTGTGACTAATGTGATTGAATTTGTTAGTCATACATTACAGGTTACTTACCATCGAGTGTTGATGGGTTGTCCAATCACTATTGAAGTTCTTGCGTAAATGTGACCATGACTTGTAAGAGTAATTGGTAAGCAACGGTAAGTTGGTATAGATATTTTCTTTGTTTCTATATAATTGAATAGTGGATAAGTTATGGAAAGTAGAAATTTCTTTGTTTTGCAGTTATAAATGCTTATGACTATAGATCACCATTATTTATTTTTCTTATTGGTATTCGTTGGAAATAAAATCCTTCATTTTGAAGTTAAAGGATCTCGTTTTTGGTGGTTTGGATTCTTATATATAGAGTAGCAATTAAGTCCCAGTGATAGATGAACACTGGGGACGGTGTTCTCTTTAAGGGGGGAAGTATGTAATATATCTACCGAAACTCATGTAATTACATAATATTATTATTTAACTTGTTGACGTGTGGAATCAAGAAGTAGTTATAGAACGACTTGTAACTAGCATTATCTGTTCCAAGAAAATGATTGGAGCGATGTGAGCGGGTTAAATGGTTTTCTTTCCTTCGAGTGGATGGGGGAAAAATAATTTAAGAAACATATAGTTAGAACACTTTAAGTTTGGTACTTGGGGGAATCGACTCATTTTATAAGCTCAACAGAAAGGCCAGAATTGCAGAATTCCGCCATTAATATTCACCCTTTTTCCTTGGTAGTCACTGCATGATGCTCTATACTGGTGTAGTTTTCATTGCTAAATACCTGCACAAACAAAATATGAGGGAAAGATAATCACTCTAAGCGTAGTAGCTTGGCGACAGATACTCTTTGATGGCCTAAGTATCCTCTTCATAGTGGGTAAAGAAAGAGTTGCCAATCATAAATAATGCCAACAAGCTTCCAAATCATGGACTATTAAAAGGCATGGTGTTTTTCTCTCGTCTATAAGAGATTATCCAAATATATTATACTAACAAATAAGTAGTTGCATTCTTTATGGAGAAGAATAAATTGTTTTTTTAGATTTTTGGAAAATATCATGTTGTTGTGTTTTGCATGGAAAGATTAAGAAATTATGATAGATTTCCGAAAATAAATATATGTATATAGTAAAAATAAAATATATTATTACATGTAGATAAAGGTTGATTTTTATATATCTTTCTTGGTTAAGAAAATATATTACTACATGTAGATAAAGATTGTTATTATATATTTTTCTTGGTAAAGAAAATAGATTACTGCATGTAGATAAAGATTGATTTTATATATTTTTCTTGGTTAAGAAAATATATTACTACATGGAGATAAAGATTGTTATTATATATTTTTCTTGGTTGATTTTTATATATTTTTCTTGGTTAAGAAAATATATTACTACATGTAGATAAAGATTGTTATTATATATTTTCTTGGTAGAGAAGATAGATTACTACATGTAGATAAAGATTGATTTTTATATATTTTTCTTGGTTAAGAAAATATATTATTGCATGTAGATAAAGATTGTTATTATCTATTTTTCTTGGTAGAGAGAATATATTACTACATGTAGAGAAAGATTGTTATTACTATGTAGAGAAAGATTGTTTCAGTGTCAAAATATAAGTAACCTTTCTTGTCTTTGTATAACATTGCATATGACTTTTATGTAAGAAAAGATAAGATGCATGCTCTCTTCTTAAAAAGGGATTTCATAGTCATTTTCCTGGAGTGAATATAGATTAAAGAGGGTAATTTGTGAAATATTCTCATGGGTAAGAGAGTTTTTTTGAGAAAGAATACTTAGTTATGAGAAAATATAATAACCTATGCATAAATGAAATGCATAGAGATTATATAAGTCATACAAATCTTCTTTGGAAAGAATTTTTTTCTTGTGCGTGAAAGATAAGTTAATTGTGTTAACTCATTTGCAAGAGTTTGCAAAAGTTACATGTTTTGGTGAGTAAAAAGGTTTTTCTTGTGCCTGAAAGATAAGTTAATTGTGTTAATTCATCTGCAAGAGTTTGCAAAGGTTAGATTTTTTGGTGAGTAAAAAGGTAAATGATTTGTGTGTTGCATATTGGGTAATTTGATTTAATTGCATGGTTTAATGCATAAAAGGCTACCATTACAACTATCTTAGTTCTTATGCCCAAAAAAAAGGTTGATTATGATGCTTTCTTGAAAACAAATGTATGAGAAGTTTGTTATGATACTTCCTTTGAAACAAATGCATAATAACTTTGTACATAAATGATAGAGAAACTATGTTGGGTTCTTGAAAATAACTATGTGAAAAGAGCACATATGAAGAAGCATAGAAACGATAGTTGGTTATATGCATGAAAATATAACTATTGTGTTAGATATTTTAAGGAGAAACATGTATTTGTGTGTAGAACAAAATAAGTATTAAGGAAAGTAGAACAAGTAGTTACTCAGAATAAATGTACTAGCTTTCCTTTGTTAAATACATATATCCGCATGCAAGAAATAATGACTAACACATTAGTTCTAGTTTAGAGCAATGCATGTCTTTGTGCATACAACAAATTTCATAAATAGTTCTATCTTGGGAAAGATGCTTTTTGAAAATGGGCTTACATTTGCATGCATGATAATAATGTCTATCATGTTAGCTTCCCCTTAGAAGGGAACATCTACTTTATTGGAAAAATTACTTAGTTACATGCACAAAGAAGAAGCTAAGAGGCTAGCTCTCTTTAAATAAGTTTTTATCTAATTACACGCATGAAAAACAAACATAAGTTTCATGTATCCTTTAAGTGAAATGCATGGTTACAGTTGTTTCCTTTGGATATGAACGTGTGTTGGTGAGAGTATGATGATAGTAATGGGGTAATTATTTTGACATGCTTAATAATTATTTGTTATACATGCTCAATGTTGTTAGAGGAAGCATGTTGTGATATTATATTTACATCTCATGTATGCACATGAATAGATGTTAAAAGATCACTTTTAAAGAATGATTATTGATTAATTAATACTTTATCTAATCATGTTACCAAAGATTGTTGATGCAACAATTACAGGAAAGGATGATGATTTGTGCAAAAGACAAATTATCTTTAACATTGTGGTAGATAAAGAACTAACAGTCCATGCTCATGAGTACGAGTTGCGGAATGGTACACTGATGGAGAAATCATGCCATAAGGATGTAGAGAGTGGTGATATGTAGGTAAATGGTTTCATGACAATTGTAATAGCTTTTAGCTAGGTATGTGGTATTTTAATGATATTTCATTGCAATATTTTATAACAATGGATAAGGGATGGAATCCCTTATAAGCCATTGAGGAGTGAACATCCTCACGAGCATTTAATAATAAAATTAAATGTTTGCTTGTTTTCACCCTACGGGGTTTCTAGGGTATATCGGTGTTCAATGATGTGATTGATTATTGTGTCACTTTGATGATGTTGATTCCTTGACGATCTTGATTCCTTATTTGATGTGATAATAATAATGTCAAGTATGTGATTAATTAATCTGGTTAAGGGAATCATGAAATGGATGCAAGGTTCATCAAATAATTTATGCTAATATACTACAATAGTACTACAATAGTGGTTGTTAATGGCTATGCAACTTACTATCTTCTATCGAAAGTTACTTTATGTACTAATGAAAATTCTATCTAATGGTTAATGGGGAATGTGGAATAGTGATTTGGATAATTACTTGTGGGTAATTTGTGTAAAAAACATTCTAGCTCCCTACATTTTCATGTGAGGTTATCGGGGTATGTTACAAGTGGTATCAGAGCTAAAGGTTGCAGCACTGGTGCCTTTGGGAATTTTTAAGCAAAAAGGAAATCGAGGTATGCTACTAGTGAGAATTAACTTAGGTATGAGTTTAACAACCTACATATTAATATATGTAGTAGACTACTTTTGACATGATATGTGTGATTCACATTTATAACTGCAAGGAGTAGTAAGTAATAAAGTTTGCTAAAACACTATGTTCATGACATTTGAATCCTGATGAGGATAAAAGATAATAAAACCATTGTCACACTTATGAACAATCTTGAACACTCACTAAGGAAAGTGACAATTAACTACCAAATTTTACAAATATGGAAATATTAATGATACATTTAATGAACATGAAAGTTGCATGCACTAACTTTAATGAGTGAATGCATGAATGTAAATATGGGGAACATCCTTGAATAGGACAATAGAGTGTTTTAAAAGGACATTGGAAGAACCCCTTTAGATATTGAAAATAAACAATGAATCAAGTATTGAGACTTGATTGTAGTAACTAATCGTTGGTTAAGTTTTTTCATTGCTGCATTAAGATAGTTGGTAGTTGTGATTGGTTAGTGTTTCATGACTAACTAATAAGACTTATATGCATGAATTGAATTTGATTTAATCTTATTACATTTTGTAGACAGGTGATTATTGTAGTTACTCCATGTATCAGTCTGTTAATGACAATACACTATGGAAATTGGAAATGATTCAGAAAGTGAATACTTATTAAATAATGCATATTTATGACTGATGTTGTTGATGGGATTAAGTAGTGGTAGCTTAATGGCCACAAGAAAACCTGCCAAGGTAAAATCACATTACAATAGTAAATGAGAAAGTATAATGTTATATGATATGCATGATTGTGTTGAAAAAACAGAATGCATAGAACATGTATATTAGTTATGTTTCCTATCAATCTAGATATTGCGGACCCATGTTGAGGGTTAATTGTAAATGCATGGTATACATGCATGTTTATTTTGTTAATGACAATGTTCATATGGTTCATTATGTAAATCGTTATGGGAAAGAGTGCTAAAGAGAGAAATTTAACATGCCAGAAAGTTGTGAGATCCCAGAAGGCCTTGGTTTGATGGCGGTTTCCTGCCCAAAGAAGTTGATGGCACTTGTCTGCCTGGATTTCCTCCCCCTAGAGATAAATTATCTTAGTAAGGGAAAAGAGTTGGCCAATATGGTGAAGAGCGTAAAAAGCCTGAGGCAACTCTGTTGATTTGGAGCTTGTTGGAGGAGGCCCAAAATTCCTCATAGATGGGATGCTATCAGAGGAATAGGAAGGATGCTGCCAAGAGGAATCCTATATTGGACCTTATGTGGTCATTGGAATTATTGAGCTAGTTGGCTAGTGGAATTCTGTACTAGATGATGGGCCTCTAAGTTAGACATAAATTAAGGCCCATGCCTCTAAATTAAACAATAATTTAAGGCCTGAGACCATCCTTCAACACATTAAACCTCTCTTTTTTCATTAGATAGTTTACTTTTAACTTTAATATATTCATTAGGAAGGTTTATGAATAATTGAATATTTGTGCCTAATATTATTTATTTTTGTGGAATATTATGAGAATATTGAGTAGATTATGAAGATTTGGAGGAGGAGATAATTTAGGGACTTCCTCCCTACTACAAGAGGATCAATAATGATAATAAATCAACAAGATATCATGGAATTTTGGCATAGATTTTGGAACTCCAATGATTGAGAATAGCTAGGAATGTGTTCCCTGCCATTTAATGCAAATTCCTAGTATTGGGGATCAGATCCACTAATCAAGGTATTTTAGTGGGTAAAGCTTCTTCCATTCATGGGGAATGATTCCTAATAATTTTTTATAAGTACCAAGTCAAATTTTCCTCTAGGGAATGATTGAAAAAATCTAGGAATGTGTTCCGTGCCATTTAATGCAGATTCCTGGTATTGGGGACCATATCCAGTAATCAAGGGATTTTGGTGGGGAAAGCTTCCTCCATTCGTGGGGAATGATTCCTAATCATTTTGTATAAGTACCAAGTCAAATTTTCCTCTAGAGATAGATATTTTCATTACTGTTATTGTGGAGGGAGCTTGTATTTTTGCAACTCCATTGTATTTCCTTGCAGGGATGTAATTGTATTGATGAAAATAATGAAGATTGGTGTCATGATCAGCTTCTAAATATTGTTCTCCTCCATAGGTCTCTGAGTTTCCTTGGGCTTGGACATCCTAGGAGCCTCAGAGCCCTTTTTGCATCATTTTCTTTTCTTCTTTTGACTTCTTATTCACATACATCTCTTGTTTTTATTTCTTTCTATTTCTTCATTTAGTATTAATGATTTCTTGGTGTAGGATTGAGTTAAATGGTTGATGTACGTTTTTTTGCAGGATCACAACCATTATTTAATCCTTGGAAAAGCTTTGGAAGTTCATATTAATCATTGGGATGCTTGGATTAGTCTTCTTATTTCCAAATGTAGATTTCTTGAACTCCTTTATGGCAAAGAACAATAAATTTATGTTATTTTTTAGAGCATGCTAAAATGCTTCAATCGAGTTGGTTACACTTGCATTATATCACAAAAAAATTCTAGTTCGTAACAAAAATTACCCCATTTCACTTTCACTTGATTAGGTTAGGCATTTTTTAGATTTACTAGCTCACTACTTCTCGAATTTCTAGATTTGCGACTAGTAATGTTTTTCTATTTTTTAGCATGGGTTAACAGATGTATTTTTGAGTGATTCCACTTGGAATGGGGATCTAAGACATCCTAGTTAATAAAAAAAATTATCCCATTCAATTTGGATCTGAGTTGCTGGGTCATTCGATGAATTATATTATATCTGTACATCCTGTAGGAAATCACTGTAGCATCTTGTAGGAAAGCCTGTTTGAGCCCGAATTGAGAAAAATCATCATTGGAGCTAGGATTAGGCCTATACTTGACCTCCATGCCATCAAGAACATTTCAACCCTCTTGCTCCACACTTAGGTCAGCATTTTGCTAGTTTTCAAGGGTAGGATTTGATTTCCATTTCTTCTATCTTCAGTATTACATTAGGTCTCATCAATGTTTTATATCATTCTACAAAGTTTTTCTCATGCATGAAATAGACAATTAGCTCATGAAATTCTATTTCCTTTAGATAATTGAAATTCTTCTTGTTTGCATAATTTTTGGGTTTGATGCAGTTCAGGTGTTTGAGTATAGAGAGATTTCATAGTCAACAACCTCATCCCAACTTCATCCACCCATGGTCCTCACTTTCTTTCACTAAACCCTCACCAATTTCATCATTTCACAAGGAAACTTCTCCAAGCTTTTTGAGCAAATCCAGCCATCTCCCAACTTTGGTTTTGAGTTATGAAGTTGTCCTAGGCACTCCTTTACCTCATTCCATCCACCAACCATGTTTCCTAAGCTTTCCATCACCTTCAACATCCATCCTTTTGCTCTCGGCTGTATCCTTCAGGTTTTCAGGTGATCCTATAGGTTTTCAGGGGATCTTGTATGTTTTCCTGTAGTGGCCTATTTTGAGGCTAAATTGAGGAAAAAGCCCCTAGGAAGCTATCAAAGGGTCCCTACTTGTCTCCCAAGCCTTATAACCATTCACTATCATCTCCAAGCCACCTACCACATCACCAAAAGATATTAGCTTTCACACTCTCACATGAAAAAACACAAAAAGAAAAATAGATTTATTTTATTTATTTTCATGCACAATAGTAAAAGGTTTGATGGTTTGAATCTGCATGCTTAGGAAAGTAGGATTGCATACATGTTAACTTAGCATTCTTTTGAAGCAAAGCCTCGTAGCATTTAGTTAGAAAATGGTGTGTTTTAGCATTTGATTTCAGTCTCTTTCCTTGTACTTTCTTTCTTCCAATAGGTTAAGGTTCCATTTTGAACATTTCATTTTCTGCAATTAGTTTAGGATTTGGCTTTAGTACATGCACTCCATTACATCATGACAGTAAAGGAAGGACACATTGTATGCCGCACATATAGTGCCGATATCTCTTAAGTTTGTACAAACCCCAGGTTGATAATTAAAGTCAGTAGACTTGGGAGTTAATACCGAGGCTCATCACTTTTTGGCGCCAATGGCGGGGAGGTGTCAAAGAATGCATTGTTTTCTTCCCTAGTTGATCCATTTCTTTTTACTTTCTGCAAAAACGAAAAATATTTTCATTAGGCATATTTCATTTCAAAAATAGAAAAGTTCATTGCATTAGTGTTTTCATTCAATCATAAAAACAAAACAAAAAATCTCCAACACCAACTCAACCCCCCCCCCATTTGATCACGTGGTGCAATTAGAGCCACATCACCATTCACTTTTACAGGTAGAAGAAGAATATGGCAAAGAATGTAGAAGAAATGGATGGAGATGATGACAATGAGGAGGATCCTCTCAGATTTCCCATTCAATATATTGATGGTAGTGTGCACATGAAGAACATCCCTCCATCTTTTCTTCCAAAATTTCATGGTCTAAGGTCAGAGCATCGGGAAACCTTTCTCTTTGAATTTGAAATTGTTTGTAGATCTTATGGTTACTTATCAAAAACTCAAAAACTGAGATTGTTTCTGGCAACATTGAAGAAAAGAGCTATTAAATGGTTCATGAGTTTAGGGACTAATTCAATAAGATCATGGAATGATATGCAAAAGATATTTCTAGAAAAATATAAACATCATGATCTTAAAGAAGAAATCTTTATAATGAATCAAAGAGAAGATGAGAGCCTTGAGAATCTAATAGAGAGGTTCATGTATAATGTTAAGAGGGAAAAACTACATCATTTAGGATCCGACACACTAAAAACCCTCTTACTTAGAACAATTAGGGATGAATGGATTAATGTCCTTGATCTCATGAGTAGAGGTGATTTATATCAATTATCATTTGAGGAAATTTGTGAAGCATGCAAAAACATATCAAGAGGAAAAGAAAGAGTAGGTAAATCAACATCAAGATCGGTAAGTCAAGCTAAACTTGGAAATTTGTTTCATTATTTTAAAACATAAATTGTTAGCAATCTAACAAAACAAGTAGAAATGTTAAAAATGCAAGATGAAGGAAAATAAAATTTTGATATTTGTGTTGCAGAATCACATGATGTTAAACATTTTCCATCATTACCAAGGTTGAAGGAAGTTCACCAAGAGGACAATGGAGCAAGTCAATTGCCAATGCATCAATGTTATGTAGCTCCAAGAGGACCATGGCGGCCTATTCAGCCTGATATGATGCAAGAGCCTAATTCACAATTTCAAGCTTATGTGCATCCACCTCAAAGTATTTGGAACACACCTTTTCCTTGGCAAAATTGGCCATCTGAACCCCAAACCAATCTTGTCAACAAAGTTAGCAAGGGACGTACGGGAGCCAACCACAATATCCTCAATATTTTCCTCAATATCCTCCATACCCAACTCCATATTATCCCTACCATTCATCTCCACCCCAACCACAACCCTATCCAGATCCATCTCAAATATACACTCCCACTCAACTACCTATCCCACCATATCCAAACCCACACATTGAAGTAGCTTAGGTCACTTACAACGTTGAGGTACAACACTTCCAAACATCTCCTTTTGAGCTCAATGGTATTCACTGTAGCTCAGGAAGAGTATTGCAAAAAAGAGATTCTCTTGATACCATTGAAGGACAACATCCAGAAGAAGAAGATTTGAAAGAGAAGATCAAAGAATCATGGGTTGCACTTGATGAAGAGCAGACATCAAATAAGAGATTGAGAAAGCTCCCTCATGGTTACCATCAAATCCTCCATGTATTCAAGAGATCAATCAGCAAAAAGAGGAAGACTTGAAGGTCCTGATAGAAGAAGACATTCAAGATGTTCCAAATCAGCAAGTGGACCAGAGGCATCACAACTATATTGAAATATGTTTCTCGATAGTCACTAAGTTGCAACAATACTCTCTTCTTCAATTGTGCTTGATATTGTCAAGGTCAAATCATTTGGTCTCTGAAATCAAAGTACATGTCAAAGCATACATTTCAAGCCTACATGTCAGCTTTTCTATCATCTTGATGTGCACATGGCTCCATTGGAAGTATTCTTATACTTGAAAGTGATTTTGTTTTTCAAGTAGAGTAGGGTAAAAAAAAAAAAATTGAAAAATAAGAGAAAAATACAAATATGAAGTGAAAACCTCCTTGGAGGCACCTTAGATTGGCTCATTGATTGAAAACCTCCATGAGGTGGTCAATGGGTTGGAAAAAAGAAAAAAAAAAGAAAAAAAAGATCCTAGGTGAAAACCTCCTTTAAGGTGCCTAAGCAGACATACTAGTTGAAAACCTCATTGAGGCAGCTAGTAGACATAGAAGAAAAAAAGAGGAAAACATAAATAAAATAAATCCTTGCTCCATGCATCTCTTTGATGAGTGTAAGTACTTTCCAACATCTGCAAGCAACAAGAACAAGTTGGTACCAAAAGGAAAATTCGTCAAGCGTAGTCAAAAGAAGTCAAATTTTGACTTTCTCCTCCTTTGCTCAAATGCTCCAAAAAGGCCAAGGCCATGCCAATTCATTGCCCTCATCTATTTTCACCATCAACCCATCATTCTTAAGCTTCTACCATTCAATTTGCTTGATGTCCTAAAAAACTACAGGATGTTATGTTTTACTACAAGATACAAAAATACATAGAGCAGAAATTTGTTTTTGCCATAACTTGAAAATCATGTATCCATTTACCAATATGTTTCAGGGGGAGATGCATATGGATGATGGTAACATGCTCAAGAAATTTTAGCAAATTCCAGTGCACAATTTTCGAGAAATCGGCTTCCATCACCTACAGCTAGTTTCGCATTTTCTCAATTTCCATGCATCCATTTAAAAATTTGTTTCGTGGGGACATGCATATGGATGATGGTAACATGCCCAAGAAATTTCAACAAATTCTAGTGCACGCTTTCCAATAAATTGACCTCCATCACCTTCAACCATGTTTAGTTTTTCTCGATATCCATGCATCCATTGACTGAATATTTTTTATGGGGAGGTGCATAATGATGATGGCAACATGGTCAAAAAGTTTCATGTCAATCCATTCTACCATTTGGGAGAAATGGACAAAACGAGTTGTTGTCCTTAAAACCTACAGGATTCCCTGAGATCCTACATGATATAGAACAACACCTATAGGATTGGCAATGAGCAGTTTTAAAAGGGAAAATTAGAGGTTGGCTTCATCAAGCAGTGTTAAGGAGGTAGGCTCTACATTTCCCCACCTTTTTCCAAGTGAAAGGAACATAAAAAACCCTTCTAGTTTGTTGAAAGTGATTGTAGCATAAGGGAATTGTATACATAGAATTTTTAAATTTGGGATCAGACAGATACAAACCTCCATCCAGCAGAGAAAAATGACAAGGGGAACCCATCAACATGGTGAGGATTCATCAGCACCCTCCTGTACTAGAGATATTCACAAGGCACAATTGGATGGGTTTCATTAAAAAATTGAGGGGATATGATGATGAAGTAGCCAGAGAATTGCAATCAGCTTCAGCATGGAGATCCAAAGGTCAAAGAAGTTCCTCAAGAGCTTAGCAGCAACATTAGGATCATCAGCATCACCATCCAACACCTGCACATCAACATCAACTCAGCAACAACATGCATGTCTCTCCAACAACCATCATGTAGGTACAGGTATGCAATATTCTTGACCTCTTCTCTTGAGCATATTATAGTTAGAAATTTGTTCAGCAGTGTCAACCACCTTCAGCTAGTTAATTGCAGCTTACTCCATCACTTATGCAATGTTGAAAAGTCAAATTATAAAGGGTGATTGAATATGTGTGCCTAATATTATTTATTTTTGTGGAATATTATGATAATAGTGGGCAGATTATGAAGATTTGGAGGAGGAGATAATTTAGGGACTTGCTCCCTACTATAGGAGGATCAATAATAAATAATAAATCAACAAGATATCATGGAATTATGGCATAGATTGTGGAACTCCAGTGATACAGAAAATCTAGGAATGTGTTCCCTGCCATTTAATGCAGATTCTTAGTATTGGGGACCAGATCCAATAATGAAGGGATTTCGGTGGGGAAATCTTCCTTCATTCATGGAGAATGATTCATAATCATTTTTTATAAGTACCAAGTCGAATTTTCCTCTAGAAAATGATTGAGAAAATATAGGAATGTGTTCCGTGCCATTTAATGCAGATTCCTAGTATTGGGGACTAGATCCACTAATCAAAGGATTTTGGTGGGGAAAGCTTCCTTCATTCATGGGGAATGATTCCTAATCATTTTTTATAAGTATGAAGTTGACTTTGCCTCTAGGGACAAATATTTTCATTAGTGTAATTATGGAGAGAGCTTGTATTTTTGCAGCTCCATTGTATTTTCTTGCAGGGATGTAATTGTATTGATTAAAATAATGAATATTGGTGTCATGTTCAGCTTCTAAATCTTGTTCTCCTCCATAGGTCTCTGATTTTCCTTGGGCTTGGAAATTCCAAGAGCCTCGGAGCCCTTTTTGTATCATTTTCTTTCCTTATTTTCACTTCTTATTCACATACATCTCTTGTTTTTATTTCTTTCTATTTCTTCATTTAGTATTAATGATTTCATGTTGTATGATTGAGTTAACTGGTTGATGTAAGTTCTTTTGCAAGATCACAAGCATTATTTCATCCTTGGAAAATCTTTGGAAGTTCATATTAATCATTGGGCTACTTGGATTAGTCTTCTTATTCCCAAATATAGATTTTTGGAAATCCTTTGTGGCAAAAAACAATAAATTTCTGCTATTTTTTAGAGCATGCTAACGAGTTTCAATCGAGTTGGTTCCACTTGCATTAGATCATAAAAAAATTCTACTTCATAACAAAAATTACCGCATTGCATTTTCACTTGATTATGTTAGGCATTTTTTATATTTACTAGCTCACTAGTTCTCGAATTTGTAGATTTTTGACTAGTAATGTTTTTCTATTTTTTTAGCATGGGTTAACTGAGGTATTTTTGAGTGATTCCACTTGGAATGGGGACCTAAGACATCCTAGTTAATAAATAAAAAATTCCCATCCAATTTGGATCTAAGTTTCTTGCTCATTCGATGAATTATAGTAAATCTGTACATCCTGTAGGAAATCTCTATAGCATCTTGTAGGAAAGCATGTTTTGAGCCCGAATTGAGAAAAATCATCATTGAAGTTGGGATTAGGCCTCTACTTGACCTCCATGCCATCAAGACCATTTTAACCCTCTTGCTCCACACTTAGGTCAACATTTTGTTAGTTTTCAAGGGTAGTATTTCATTTCCATTTCTTCTATCTTCAGTCTTACATTAGATCTCATCAATGTTTTATATCATTCTACAAAGTTTTCCTCATGCATGAAGTAGATAGCTAGCTCATGAAATTATGTTTCCTTTAGATAACTGAAATTATTCTTGTTTGCTTGATTTTTGGGTAAATGTTAATGTTTGATGCAGTGCAGGTGTTTCAGGAGTACAAAGAGATTTCATAGTCAAAAACCTCATCCCAACTTCATCCACCCATTGTCCACCAACCACCTTCCCAAAGCTTTCCATCACCTTCAACATCCATCCTTTTTCTCTTAGCTATATCCTGTAGGTTTTCACAAGATCCTATAGGTTTTCCTGTATTGGCCTGTTTTGAGGCCAAATTGAGGAAAAAACCTCTAGGAAGTTAGAAAAGGGTCCCTACTTGTCTCCCAAGCCTTCTGACCATTCCCCATCATCTCCAAGCCACCTTCCACATCACCAAAATAGATTAGCTTTCACACGCTCACATGAAAAAAGACAAAAAGAAAAACAAATTTATTTTATTGATTTTCATGCACAATAGTAGAAGGTTTGATGGTTTGAATCTGCATGCTTAGGATAGTAGGATTACATACATATTAACTTAACATTCTTTTGAAGCAAAGCCTCTTAGCAGTTAGTTAGAAAATGGTGTGTTTTAGCATTTGATTTCAGTCTCTTTCCTTGTACTTTCTTTCTTGCAATAGGTTAAGGTTCCATTTCGAAAATTTCATTTTTTGCAATTAGTTTAGGATTTGGCTTCAGTACATGCACTCCATTACATCATGACAGCAAAGAAAGGACACATTGTATGTCGCGCATATAGTTCTAATACCTCTTAAGTTTGTACGAACCTTAAGTTGATAATTAAAGTCGATAGGCTTGGGAGTTGCAACATTCTTGTTGCAATACCGTGGCTGATCACTAGACCTGGTATGGTCTCTGTCAAAGAACTGTCTGGATGTGAAAATGACTCAATCTGGTTTTGGAAACTAGTTCCCATGGGTTGGTAGGAGCATTCTTTAGCCTATTGTGGTTCTCATAGCTAAACAAATTAACTAATCATCTATGTGTTATGTTAAAAATGAATTTTATATATAATTGTGTAAATATTTTATGTACATTTTCGACATAAAATGAGACTAGTGGTCAAAAAGGAATTACTGGAAGTGAAAGTTTTTTTTATTAAAATTATTTTGAATGTCTTAGTAGGGGCTACGACAGTATGCACTTGGTGCATTTATTAGCCATTTTGATGATCAGAGAGCATTAGATTCTCTATGGGTACTTTTAGAAGTACTATGTGGATGTCTTTAGTGGGAGCTAAGACAATGTGCACGTGGTGGAGTGATTTATGATTAGAGTGTTAGTGCTCTCTAAGTACTTGTAAAAGTACTATGATTTAAATATCACCTGCTTTGCATAATTGATTGATAGTTAAAAGTATTTCATTTGATTAAGAATGTTCTGACTAATGTGATTGAATTTTTTAGTCTTACATTATAGGTTACTTACCATGGAGTGTTGATGGGTCGTCCAATCACTATTGAAGTGCTTGCGTAAAAGTGACCATGACTTGTAAGAGTAATTGGTAAGTAACGGTAAGTTGGTATAGATATTTTCTTTTGTTTCTATATAATTGAATAGTGGCTATGTTATGGAAAGTAGAAATTACTTTGTTTTGTAGTGATAAATGATTATGACTATAGATTGCCATTATTTCCTTTGCTTATTGGTATTTGTTGGAAATGGAATCCTTCATTTTGAAGTGAAAGGATCTCGTTCTCGGTTGTTTGGATTCTTATATATAGAGTAGTAATTAAGTCCCAGTGATAGATGAACACGATGGATGGTGTTCTCTTTAAGGGTGGAAGTATGTAATATACCTACCGAAATTCATGTAATTATATGTTATTATTATTTAACTTGTTGATGTATGGAATCAAGAAGTAGTTATGGAACGAGTTGTAGCTACCATTGTCGGTTCCAAGAAAATGATTGGAGCAATGTGAGAGGGTTAAATTTTTTCTTTCTTCAAGTGGATGGGGGAAAAATAATTTAAGAAAACATATAGTCATAACACTTGAAGTTTGGTACTAGGGGGAATGTTCAATTTATAACTCAATGAAAGGCCCGAATTGCAGAATGGTG